>JAAWXA010000022.1:5760481-6293781 GCA_038090715.1 Florisuga fusca
GAGGGACTGGACGGCGGCCTGGGGGTTGGGGGGTAGGAGGGCAGAGCCCGGACCCTCCCTCCCTCCCTCCCTGCCGGCGTAATGCCGGTCCCGCCCTCAACGACAGCAGACGGGACCCTGTGGCGTCTGTCGCCGGGCACAAGCAGGGGGTTTATTCGGCTTCTCTCCTACCGCTGGGCTCCTCTTGTTGTAAGGGTCGAGAGGGAAGCTCCTGCCCCTTAGCTATGCTTATCAATGGGGGTTTTCTCCCGCAGAGGATCGCTGAAATAGCAAGAACGGCCTAGAAGTATGCTCACGGTGCCGGACGGGTGTCACTCTGCCCCGTGAGCCCCCACACGCAAGGGGTAAGAATCCAACGGATCCAAACGTTCCCCTCGCAGCTTTCCCTCCTGCCCCGCCGAGTTCAGATCTCCGCCCGAGAGGAGCAGTCGCCACCGAGAGAGGATGTCACTTTCCCACGGACCTCCCGAAAGTCTGAGGTTAACCCTGCGGTCACACCGGGCTGTGGGCTCACTCAGCCGCGGTCTCGCTGAGGAAAAGGCTGGCAAATGAGGGGCTGCACCCTCCCGGGGTCTGCATCCGGCCTATGCTCGTCCTTCTGCAGCTCCAGCTTCCACTTGCTGGTGCATTTTAACTAAGAACGTTGGCAAACCAGAAGATGTGCTCTCTTGCTGACAATTAAGAGAATCTCGTCTTCCCATTCATCACATTTAAATTCCTTTAAAGACCTAAAATGGCAGAATAACAGAAGTCGCAATAGTCACAGAAGACAAAGGATTTTTGTCTCGTTCTTCTTTTCAGACCCGTGTGATTTTTATAGCACAGCCACTGATTGAACTAAGGGAATACAAGATGCAGTCAAAAAGGGATAGGTAATATAACAGAATCTTCTTGCTGGTTTATCAAATGGCCAATAATAATAATAATAATAAATAATAAAATTCAACTTTGCAAGGCACAAATTCTGAAGTTGCTTCCAAAATGAATTGGCAAAACTGATGGTCAAGGTGGAGGATTCTACTTTTTTTTTGTGCACATCAAACGACAACTCTGGACAGCTGAGGTGCTTTTAGAGACCCCTTTTAAATTGTATCTTTTATATATAAAATATAGTGTATATTTGCAAGCACACAACTACAGCTACTTGGAGCTTGTTCTGCAACTATGATATAAGTTGACTTTGTTTCTCAAATTACCACCATCTCCCATCACAAGAGTTAGCAGTCACTGTTGCTAAGTGCATTACACAGAATCACAGGATGCTAGGGGTTGGAAGGGACATCAAAAGATCATTGAGGCCACCCCCTGCCAGGACAGGATCACCAAAAGTAGTCACACAGGAATGTGTCCAGGAAGGTTTTGAGTATCTTCAGAGAAGGAGATTCCACAGCCTCACTGGGCGGCCTGTTCCAGTGTTCTGTCACCCTCACAGTGAAAAAGCTTTTTTTTTATATTTACACAGAACCTCCTGTGCTCCATCTTGCATCCTTGTCCTATCACTGGACATAACTGAGAAGAGCCTGGCTCCATCCTCCTGACCCTTTATGCATTTATAAACCTTAATGAGGTCACCCCTCAGTCTCCTCCAAGCCCCAGCTCCCTCAGCCTTCCCTCATAAAGGAGATGTTCCACTCCCTTAATCATCTTTGTAGCACTAGAGGCATTTATTCTTATCATATCCTCATGACTATTGATTTTTGCTCCACACTCTCATTTCCACAGCCGCACTGTAATGGGCTGAGATACAAACTTAGTTACTGTTAAATAGTATCTGAAAAATACAGGTTTCATTTTCAGCCCCCACCTATAGCAGTTTAATACTTTAATCACAATATGGAAAAGCATCAAGGCAGAAAGAGGTATCTTCCTTAGTGCTACAAAGAGCAACTTTGGTACCTCTGCCCAACACACCTTGGGCATCCTGCCATTTTTTACAGTCTGGTACACCCTAAGGTTAAGGAAACATCCACATGCTACCGGAACACAATGATCCGTTCACCCAGGACCTACACGTTCTCCAAGCCCAGCACAGTATTGCAGCATTGCTGACAGCCTCCCTGGAATTTTGTTGACATTTTTCTATTTCACATCCTGTCAAGTGAGGCAATACCTACATGCTGTTGCTGATACTGGCTGATAAAAAGCTCTAGGAAAGTCTTACTTATAAAATTTAGACATTAATTTTATCAGTTTACACTATGGAAATAAGTGCATCCAAATCACCTTTTAAAATAGCTGTACATATGAAAGACAAGTAATATTTTCTCTCTAAAATTTCTTGTGGCTTAATACCCAGCTTGGTTATTAGGTCTGTTTGCTTATTATGACAGAGCTGTTTGGTGATTTCCCAGTCAGGATGAGGTTAGCAAGCTTATCTTTATTAAAAGACGAAGATGAAAGGCAAAGGTGTCTGTGGTGATAAAGATCAGAGCAAGAAAGTGAGATGTAATAAGAAACAAGATCACATATTTCTTGCATAAGTCGTTGTCTTTATTGTGCAATAACAAGTAGCTCACAGTCAAATATAAACACAAGTTTACCACTGCAGCTGTCCAGCATTCTCTACAATTTCTTCTATACATACCCAGCTTTCCACAGTGTGTGACAAAAAAGAAATACTTCACTTACTTCAATTTATATATTTTAATCAAAGTTTCATTCATTCTTCAAACCCAATCTTGGAAACAGATGTATTCAACTATGCGAGAAGTCCTGCTGTACATGAGGAATCAAACATTTTTGCACGTCTACAGTTATAAAGCAGTTCTCTCATCTTTTGCTGCACTCAAGTATCTACCAAATTAGTAACTAACACCCATTGAGGCGATCATTTGACTAAATTTTTTGTAAGAATCAGCAAAGACTCACTCATGTATGACACAAGATAAAAATAACTGGCAAATGTAAATGTGCCTTTAGGCATAAGTGTAAACTTTAAGATATAAAGTGGGGTAAACTGCCTAGTGAAATTAGGGTACTGATGTAACAGAAGACCACAAATGTAGGAAGTGACACCACACTTGGGGAACACTAATGACCTATGTGATACTCATACCAGGTACAAACTATAAAGGACAACTGTTAAAGTGGTATTATAGAACACTTCATCATCAACTAAGTTACCTATCAATTAATAATGCAGAATTCTTACGAGATAAAGTGCTGATCATATATTGGAAGAACACAGGATTAAAAAAAAAGGAAAAAAAAGGGAGAGTTCTCTTATCCCCACACAGAGGTATTCAGTGTCATATTAAGGTGTGTAATACTGAGGTTAAATGTTTAAATGCTTCAAACAACTGTTTTGCCTTATACTAGTCCCTTGACAGTCACTGATCACAGTTGGACCAGGATACTGGATTACACAAGCCTTTAACCTGAGCCAGTTTGTCATTTACTCACTGTCACATAGCAGAGCTGCTCTGAAAACCCTGTAAATTCTTACTTGAAACGGTGGACTTTACACATACCAAAACACTCCATGGCAAAGTCAGTTGTGATAAATGATGTACAGTAACTAGTTCCAGCACAAATTTGTACAAACCAAATTCTGTGGTCGATGCAGACACATTTCTAGAATCCAGGTACTCTGCAGCAGAGCTCTACAATGCACAAGATTTTCATTTGGAATCCTTTTCTTCTGTAGAGCACGATGTTCTAAATTATAAACTAACAGAAAATAATAGAGATAATGGCAGAAATGACAACAGGATTTACCTTATTACCACTGTAAGGCATTACTCGTGGCTCTAGTAATGCTGATTGTGCCACATGTAGAATTAAACAGCTCGCTGCTACAGTACTGAACACACCCAGCCAGCCTGCCATGCTCCTCCTGCTTCACTCTTTCCTAGTGTCTCTTATCTCCCCGCTTCCACAGGCAGATGAAAGCCAGCATGCCCGGCCCACAACAGCTCCCAGGCACCCTGCTGCACTTTCTTGGCGGGGGCTCGGAAAGCTCCCAGTCCCCCTGCTCCTGCCTACACTTTCGGCACTCTGCGACAGTCAAACCTCCGGAGCTCCCACCATCCTAACGCCCTGCTGCCCTCAGCCTTACTCCAGCCCATAGCTGCAAACACACCCGTACTCTGCACTAATTGCAGAATTTATTTCGGATGGCGGAGAACCCAGCTCTGCCAGCCCAAGAGTTCACCGCCTAACCTGGCAGCAGCGCCTCGCCCCAGGACCTCCCCCAAGGCCTACGCCACTTCCTCGCGACCCGACCCGGCCCGGCCCGGCCCCCACAGCCAAAGGGTGCTGAGCACCCAGGACGAACGACACCCTTTAAAAGGCCGAAGCCGACCGCGAAGAGCCGCGCCGACCCTGCCTAAATGCGTATCCCACGGCCCGGTCTGGGCTGCCAGGCCCTCCCGCTGACCTGACCCCACCCATGCACTGCGCAGGCGCACGGGTAGAAAGCTGCCTCTTCATCATGGCAGCAGCACTGCGTGGCTCCTCGGAGCGCATGAGCAACAGCGTCTCCTGCTCCTGCTCTTCTTCTTTCTGCTCCTCCCACCCCTTTTCCCCGATGGCGGCAGAGTCGCCTCATATTCCACAAGGACGCGTGCGCCTTCCAGCAGCAGTGCATGCGCATTAGGCGCCGGTTGGCGTCAAGGGGTCGGGCTCCTGCCTAGCTCGCTTGCCCGCAGCTCTCTGGGAATGTCCGGGTTCCAGGGTTCGGTTCGGGTGGATTAGTTCGGAGGGGCCCGAGGCTGCTTTGGTATTCCCGCAGCGAGGTCGCCCCTCCCAGGGTCGAAGATGCCCGCTGCCCACTGCATCTGGGCGGGGAGGCGGGTGTGAGGGGCTGCCCGCCGCGCCATGGACAGCTTCCTGGAGGAGGAGGAGGAGGCGGCGGCGGCGGGGAAGAACCGTGCCGCGCACCCGAGGAGCAGCGCCCTGCTGCCTGGCCTGCACCTGCCCTTCCTGTCACCCCACCTCTGCCAACCGGGTAAGGGCGGAGCTGCCCGGCGGCGGGCGCGGTTCCCTTATATCCCCGGCCCTTAATGTCGCTGCTCCCCGCGCTCTGCTGTCCCTCTGCCCTCTCCCTCTCTGAGGCAGAAACGCCGCCGTCTTGTCTTCGCGGCGCCTGGTGCCGGTGAGGCCGGCCGGCCCCTTCCTATTGTTCCCGATCTCCTGGCAGGGATGCAAATGATTTTCCCGGTGTCCTCGGGGCTGCTCCCGGTCCCCGCGCTGCGGTCTGCCTGCCCGGCTGCCGGCGCGGCGCTTGGAGGCGTTCTGCACGCTAATCAGAAAATAAAAGTCAATGAGGGGACTGGCAGCGAAAGTGTTGTGGATGCCGGTGACTTCAAAACCTTTCAAATTTTTTGGAAGTTTTTCTTTCGGTCTGTGTTCGTAGTGAAACACGTTATTTCAGCTCCTTCCATGTCAGATGACTTCGAAGAAACTTGTTTTTTAGGACTTTGCCTCCAGCAGCCATGCTACTTGGTGTATTTAATCTTAGGGTGTTCACTGTGGGGTTTATTTTCTTCGTACTTGGAACCTGTGAGGTTAGAAATAGGTGTAATGACAAGACTGGTTACTATTAAGGGGTAATTTTATAGAATGCACTGTAATAAAACTGCTTCAAGTGTTTGAGTGGCTCCATTGCCTGCTCTTATTTATACTATATTTTTTAATAGGAAGTGTTTATTAACCTTTGGTGCTGGAATGGGCTCTTATGTATGTATGCAGATCTTGAGTATTGGTGTTACAAAATTCCATTATGCTTGGTAAGGGAAGAGAATAGTTCCAAAAATATTGCAAAATATACTTCAAAGTTATCAAAGCATCACAGTTTTCTAATTCCTGTAAAGCAGTAATGTGCAAGAATTGGCTTTTTGCTGTTTCAAGTGTCTGCAGCTGCATGCTGCTTGTGGAAAATGCTGTTTCTTATATTTCCAGCTTTTGCTATTGTCTTTCATCCCATCAGACTTGAAAGTGCAGTTAAGTTAAAAATTGCATAACTTGAGATCCCTTTCTGTAGTGGTTGAGAGAGATATAAGAGATACTGAAATGGTAGGCACATTGCTATATCAGTGTATGTTTCATCACATTGCTATATGTGAAGGTGTGGACTCGGTTGACTGTTTTTATTTGTTTGTTTAGCATCTTCCCAAGAACACAAGTTAAACTTTAAGAAGAGCAAGGAAGTATGTTTAAATTACATTCAGGATGCCATGCTTCAAAAGCAGTGGAGAAGGGCTGCAGAGTTTCTGTCTTTCTATGTTGAGTCTCTAGAAAAAGACTTTTCTAGAGAATACGTGAATCCATCTGAGGTAAGTTATTCTGTGTCCCTTATCAGGGTTCTTTTGAAAAACAAAACAAAACAAAGCAAAAAGTACACCTGAGCTCCTCATTGGTAGCACTCAAGGCAGCATGCTATCCAGTTACTCACTAAAAGTCTCTGCTGCACAGCCATGCCCCTGCTGTGGGCTTACCAGTCTTGCCAGAGCTTGAGTTCTGCTGAGATCTCACTTTCAGGGGTGCTGAGAATCTACAGTGCTGTCTGGCATTTTTCCTGAACAGAGTGCTCAGTGGTCCTCCTGGAAAGTTCACTGGGTGTGCAGGCTTTTCTTGGGCGTGTGCTGAAGTTTGTTTTGATTTGCCTTTTTTTCTATTTAGGCCCTTGACACAACAGAGGAGAACTTGCCTGGGTATAAGCTAGTTGCATCAGGAGCATATCTATGAGCAGTTATCCTGATCTAGTTATCTACAATAGAAAAGCTCTAAATGTGTTTGCCATTGGCATGCCATCAGTCAAAATCTGAAAATTAGTGACTTATTTAGGTTTTTACCAGCTCTCTGCCTGTACTAACAAAACTCCTGTTATATACTGAGATAGAAGCAGGAGTAAAGGGATCAGAGCTGTTAAATAAATGTAGAGTACTTGAATATGGCTAAATAGCTGGAATGTTTGGTTACATAGAGTAGGCAGATCTTCAAAACAAGTGCACATAGATGGGAAGCTACATCTAATTGGAAATAACCCTTATTGTCTAGTGCAAATAATTGTATTTACCTCGCGATATATACCTTGCATCTCATTGCAATCACCAAAGGAAAACAGAAGTTTTTAGTAACAGGAGGGGAAACCTTCTGACAAATGGTTTTCATAAACTTTGAAGTGCTACATTTGTAATAAGCAGTTGTGAAGCACCCACTGAATGATTGCAAAAATACTACTAGATGAGCATGTAGGTAACTATAGCAATAGACAAAGGTTAGTATTCCTTTTTATTTATTATTGAAATGTACATTTTACTTATGTAACACTAATTATAAGTCTTGAGAAGACTGCGTATATGGTGACTGTTGCCATCTTGGTACTAAGGTTACTTTTTAATCTTTTTTCCCCATTCATAGATCATTTGGAGAGTAGGAACTGAAATTCTGTGCCATTGTTCCAATGGCAGCATGAGAGAGTTCAACTCCTTCATAGAACAGATGAAAACTTTTGGAGTAAAAAGATATTTGAAGGTGAGCATACTTAATGCAACATTGATTCTTTACATGTTTAACCTGAACACTTGAGTATTGTATTTGTATTCTTATATTTAGCTGAATACTTAAGTATTAGTTCCTGAATTGCTCCTTCTTGAAGTGTATTGCTGACAGTAGTGTCAAAAAGATAGTACTTCTTGGACTGTATTTTAAGGGTTATTCTATATCTAACCATATCTCATTTGGCTTATATACTTTATCATGTGTATGTATTGTCAGTTTTTACAATTGCCTAAATCCTTTAATTAATGTTTTGATTTGAAACAGTTAAATTCTTTTTTGTGAATGCCCCAGTAACATCTAATTATGGGTTAGCACCTGTCAAGTTTTGTTTCCAGTCCTTAATTTGGCCTCTGCTTTTGGCTGAACAGTTGTACTTAAATTTTGCCATCATTATATGATCACTTTTCAGGTATTTGATCTGTATATAAAATAGTGTGCTTTATACTGTCAACTCCTGTGTCACCCAGTCCTAGTTTTTCTCTGGTGGCTCTTTCAAGCCTATATTGTTTAGGTTTCCTGGACGGTTTCTCACTTGTGCTGATGCTTTGTTCTGACTTTCATTCTATATTACTTGTTCAAGACCAACTGAGAGGGTTTCTATCCAGTCACTAATTAACATGATAGGGTAGTAGGACATCCCTCTTTCAGGTGTTCTGCAGTTCAATAGCCAAATCAAAAAATCAACAAATGTAACCCAGCTGGATTTTCTCAGGTCATTTCTAGATGACCTTAAATAGACACAGCACTTGCTAATGACTGGCAGTTTTCTGAGACAACTTTGTGCTACCTTGGTAAGACACTAACTGTCTACCACCATGTGGGTGACTTTCTGCCCCAGACATTTAAAGGTCTTCAGTCCTTTCCCTTTCCAAGGCTATATATTTATATATCATATGTGTCTCTGATTTCTAATATTTCTCCAGCATCTTCAGACAGAAGAAAATTACTTAGGCTCTTGGCTCGTCTCCCTTCCCCTAGTTACACATGTATTCTCCCACTGCTGCCTTTTACTCCAAAATTCTTCTTAAAGATACTGTTTGGTTAAAAGAATATGTGTAAAATTCTCTTCTAATTAAAATACTGTACTGAGTTGATTTTGTAATATTTTATATGCATGCCAGTAATGAAGATCTTTTTTCCCTGCACATATGTATAGAACTTCACTGTATTGCTGATATTCTCCATTTATGATGTGAAATGCTGTGGTGTGGACTGTTTGAATTGCAGGTTTGTTTAGAGCATGCCTTTCACCTCCTTTGCAATGGACTAATAGATGATGCTTACCAAAACCTGTCCCTGGCAGAAAGCTGGAGGTATGGAGAACAAACAGCCTTTCAGGATAAAGAAATGAAACTGATTCAAGCTTACAGGGGACTGTTGGACTACTATAGCTGGTCTAAGCAGAAGAATATCCTGTTAGAGCATGGTAAGTCCTGGTGGTGTTACTGTATCAAGCTGTAAACTTCAACTCAGTTCCTTGGTTTGCAGTGACATCTTTTCCATGCAAGCTGCTCTTTTTCCTTTATCTGCATATAAAGGCATCAGGGAGAAATAAAGACTTCAAAATATGATGTTATGGTACATAATTTCATACCAGGAATGATGGCTGCTCTCCCTTCCCCCCCCACCTCAATCACTTAAAACAGTTGTGATCAATGGCTCAGTGTCCAAATGGAGGTGTGTGATGAGTGGTGTTCCTCAAGGCTTAGTACTCAGCTGGTGCTGTTTAACATCTTTGTTTGGCAACAGTGGAATTGAATGCACCCTCAGCAGTTTTGCTGATGCCACCAAACTGTGTGATGAAGTCAACAGGCTGGAGGGAAGGGATGCCATCCAGAGGGACCCTGACAGGCTTGAGAAGTGGGCTCGTGCAAACTGCATGAAGTTCAGTGCCAAGTGCCATGTGCAGGCAAGTGCCATGTTCTACAGCTGAGTCGAGGTAATCCTGTGCATGAATACAGGTTGACAGGAAAAAGGATTGAGGAAAGCCCTGAGAAAAATGACTTGGGCGTGGTGGTGAACCAGAAGCTTAACATGAGCAGTCAGTATGCAGTTGCAGCCCAGACAGCCAGCCGTGTCCTGGGCTGCATCAAAACAAGCACAGACAGCTGGTCAAGGGAGATTATTCTCCCCCTCTACTCTGCTTTTGTGGATAGAGTACTCTCTGGAGTACTGTGTCTAATTATGGAGTCCCCAATGTAAGAGGGATGTAGAGCTCCTTGAGTGTGTCCAGAGGAGAGCCACAAAAATGATCAGAGGGCTGGGGCACCTCCCCTATGCAGACAGGCTGGGGAAATTGGGGTTGTTCAGCCTGGAGAAGAGGAGGCTCTGAGGTGACCTTATAGCAACCTTCCAGTATTTGAAGGGGGTCTTCAAGAAGGCTGGGGTAGGGCGTGTGTAGTGAGAAGTCAGGAGACAATGGTTTAAAACTTGACGGTGGGAGATTTAGGCTAGACACTATGAAAAAACTCTTTCCTGTGAGGATGGTGAGATGCTGGAACAGGTTGCCCAAGAAAGTTGTGGATCCTGCCTCCCTGGGATCAAGGCCAGGTTGGATGGGGCCTTGGGCAATCTGATCTAGTGGAAGGTGTCCCTGCCCATGCAGGGGGGTTGGAACTAGATGATCTTCAAGGTCCTTCCAACCCTAACCATTCTGTTCCTTTTCTGAAAGCTCTCTGGAATTTTTGTGTAGCAAAATGTGACCATCTCTCAGGTGCAGCACTGCTTTAAGATGTCTTTTGATGAGCAAAACTAACTTTGTGGCATTCTTTTATGTTTTTGTAGGGCTGGATGGATTAGAAAACTTGTCTGTTGAACAGGAAATGCACAGTTGCTTTCGGAAGGCAGCAGTGAACTTAAAGGAGATTATTAAAATACCTGGTGTCTGGGATCTCTTCGTGAAATGCTATGTGGATGTAAGGGCATGTTTTACAGACATATTCCTTTTGTGTTTTCCTGTCTAATTTTTGTTAGGATGTCTGTCTGCAGCTTTTTTCTGTGTGTAGGTGAAAACAAAGTATTTTAAAAGCAGCACATCTGTATTTGCATCTCACTGGCTTTGATTTAGAGTAGTTTACTCCTGGTAGAGTTGCAGAGCCTGCACAGAGTGCAGTGAGGACTTTACCTATGCATTGCCAATGAAAAGATATAGAGAAACAGCTTGCATATTTTGTTTTCTTGGTGCTAGTGCAGAAACTGGAGCACAGCTGCTTTGTTTAAATTCCTGAAAGAAAGTTCTCTCTTCTTGGCAGGGCAGCATTTTTCTGCATCTGCTAAATATTAAAGACACCAAATATGTGGTCCCTCTGTGTTGTGGTTTTTCTTTTTTTTTTTTTTTTTTCCAAATGTTCACTTAAAAATGCCCACTTTTGTAATTAAAAGTAAAGTTAATTTTAAAGTATCCTTGTAATTATTCATTTTTTGTGAATGCAGCTAAACTCTTGCTTCTCTAAGCACCTATTTTTGGAATTTTGCTTGGTGCCAGTATCTGCCAAGTTCTTTCATTGAGTTCTCTCATGACATGGCAAGCTGCTTCAGTTCCTCTTTCCAGTGTGCAAATGCTGATAATTCTTTGACAATTAAGTAAATGTTAAAGGAATTTACTCTTGTAGCAGCTTCTGTGCATGATATTTGTCTATCTGTGATAAGATAGTAGCCAGTAAAATGAAAATGTGCTGTTTTATCTACTATGCTGCTCTTTTAGACACAGATTGTGCTAATTGGATAGTTCCGTGGCAGGCCAAAATTAGTTTTAAGAGTATGAGTACTAAAATGTGGCAAGCTAATTACAGACTTAATTCTTTTAGTTGTTGGAGTTCTATGGAGACCATAATGAAGCTCACCAAGTATTAACTGAATATGCCTACAACTCAAAGTTTCCTGCTAATCCCAATGCTCATGTTTACCTCTATCAGTTCCTGAAGAGACATGGAGAATCAAAGAAATCACTCGTATCTGTGCTCAAGGTATATATTGTCTATATAGGTGTATATATATGTATATATGGGTGTATATATATATATATATAGATGCAGTCTGTCATTATTATTGTTGCATGGCTGTCTGACAGTTTGCTTAATTTGAACTCCTGTTACATTATTTAAGGAATTGTATTCTGTGTGGAAAGTAGAGGAGGGATAGAGAAAGTTAGTGGGAGGGGTGCTAATGGGTGGAGTAAAGGGGATCCTCTACTGTCTTTGAATTGAAGCCTCTGTTTTGCCTTTTCGATACATTGTGTAACTTCAACTCAGTAAATAAGCTCAGAGTTCAAGTTTACATGCTTGCAGAAATCTGTACCAGCAGTCTTACAGTCTTGAACATATGGTTAGATGCCTGGTCTTTCACATACTGATCCTGTGTAACAATTAGTTTTTCTGCTTGTTTTCAATGAGCTCTGCATTTAAGCTAAAACAGAAGTTAATTTTTGCTGTCTGTTGGCAGACAAGGTCTTGTGGTATTAAGTTTTTGTATAGCTGCTTTTAAATTCCTTCTTTCCTTGCCCTTGCTTCTTCATCTTGGTAGCTTCTTGTAAACAATGTTTTGCAGTCTGCTGTGCCACTTGATGGCACTAATGTGCTTTCATTAGGGCAGGTGTTGTGGAACAGCTTCATAAAGTTTAGACTTTTAAGAGGTAGCATGTATAAACTTCCATCAATGCTTTTTAGCAGTGGTTTTATACACTATTCTCTTACCATGTGGTAAAAAATCAAAGCACTGGTCTGGAAGGTCCAGAAACCATGATCCTGTGCACAGATCACTAGACAGGGGAACTAGAACTTGCCTAGGAAGGACAGGATGTTGCCCTCTTAAAAGGGGACACTGGATATGGATTTGGGCTGTTCATTGGGACTGTTACATTTGTCACATGCAATGTTTTTCAGCAGCCATCAAAGTATTTAATCTGTTGTGTCACAGGATAGTGTCAGAGATGCGCAAAATGGACCTAGATATTAATTCTCTTTCTGAAGCCTGTACTTCTCTTGAAGACTTTTGAAGTCTTCAAAAGTTTTCACATAAAAATAATGTATCTTGAGTTTTGTGATTATATTTTTCAGATCTTGCATGATCTAGTTCCTTCGCATGAACTAATGATAGATTTTAGTACCATGCTTCAGAAATCAAGTAAGTGTTTCAAATATCTTTGCTCTTTTCCTTTATGTTAATCTAGAATAATATTCTGAAGTTTTTCTGCAGCCTCTTTCTGCTTTTCAAAGTAGTTTTGTTAAGAAAAAAACCAAAACCTAACCCAAACCCCAGCTCACCAATCACAGGAGTCTTGAGGTTGGATGTGTGAGCAGGCATGTATGAAATTCTCTAAACAAATGCCTTTCTCATTGTAAAGACTGATCAAGGCTGATCTAAGCAAGCTCTTGTAAGCCACAGCCACCCAGCATTTCATAAATAACTTGTTTTTTATAATTTTTTTTTTTATTTGGGGTCCCCTGCTCTAAATGCCATGGTCTGAATTCTTCATGGGGTCTCTTGAGTTACTTATTTTTTCATTTTCTTTTGGAAGAACTGAGATGGGTTTATACTTTAGTTCACTTTTACTGATCAAAGAACAAAGTTTTCCTCTTCTTCAGGGAAGTTTTTCTCCAAGCTGGTAAGAAAGTCTTCCAATTTGGAGACTGGTTTTCCATGGTGATCAGTTGCATTGCAATTTGTTGTCTGGTGACCTGGTATGTTCCAGCAAGTCAGCAGACTGGTGAAAAGTCCTTGAATCAAGATGGTTCTTTCTTCTACGTTTCCTCTTAGAGAGTGGAAATAACCTCCTGGCTGACACATCCCTTTTTCTGTTCATATGTATCATATTTGCATAACTTTTCATAGCTAATGAGGACAAACTGATTTTTAATTATAATTTATACTCAAACTTTTCCTGTATTTATCTGCTGTGGTAGGCCAAATGTGGTTTTGAGAACTCTGCTGCTTTATTCGTCCCAGATTCAATTTTTTAATGACATCTCAGGAATTAAGTGTTCCAGAGGCACACTCTGTTCCCTTATCATGGAAAGAGCATGTTGAACAGTGGTGCCCATGGGAAGCACTGATCAGGGAACTTTGGAAACAGCAACTATTGTAAAGCAAGGCAGCATGGAAGAAGTGAGTGGCCCTGTGTGCAACTCTTGAGACAGCAGTTTTTGAGCAGGATAGGAGCAGGGACACTTTATCTCTGGTACAAATTGTGCTTTAGGGCCAGGAAGTATTCCTTAACTTTATCTCTTGGAAGAGCCAGAAGGAAATGGGGGGAACCCTGAGTAATAGGGAAAGTAGCAGCATTTTGAGGAAGCAAGATGGAGAACTACATTTCACTTGTTTCTTACTAATGAGTACAGCCCAGTTTAAGTAATTCATTAATCAGCCTACTCTTTTTCCAGAAAAAAGAAAAAGATGTCGACTGGGGCTTGAAGTTATTTTTGCAGTCTTGGATTATGCTGGCTGGAAGGAAAATGTAAAAGCATGGAGCTGTCTGGCAAGACAGGTGAAACAAATTGCAATGTATGTATCTCTACAATGTGCTAATGACAAATGTGTGAATTCTACACATTTGGGCAATTGACAAAGTTAACCTTTGCAGCCTTTGTCTTCCATGCTGGTGAAGACATCATCAGAAGAGTCACCTGGCCTACCCTGTGTGCCTCCATTGAGAGGAAAGAGGAAATCATTATTGAGGGGAATTCCAAATTTCCAGTTAATACAATCACCTGAAAAAAACTGTGTTTTTTTGTTTCCCAACAGTGCAATGCTTGTGCAGAAAGAATTACTCAAATGTTTAGGTGGCATTTGCTCCCCAACACTAATTTGGGGGCGGGGCTGGGAACAATTGGGTCTTCTGCTGTGTTACTACATGTGCATTGTTTGAAAGTTGCTTTAAGAATCACTGGGCTTCAGTAGGGCATGCCTGGTCCTGTACAGACCGGTGTGTTGTGTCATGGTTGTAAATTACAGAATGCAGCCAGGATCTTAAAAGCTGAGCCAGCATGCCTGGGGACTGGTGTGTCCTTGCCAACACTGACAGACATGGCCTCTGATTTCAGAAGCGGCTGTTTCAGGCAACCTGTGCCCAGAAGGCCTCTAATGTCTAGACTTTTGTTTTGCCCAACAAACAGGCTGTTGTGTTTTTTAAGCCATTTATATTTATAGGATATTAACTTAGTAGTTCATTTGACTCATCTTGCTGTTTAATTGCCACCTCCACTCTGACAGCATCTGCTGTTAAGGTCCAGAAGCTAGTAGTGTTCAGTAGTGTTGTTTACTAGAGTTAGTAAAAATGGTACGATGCTCTTAACTTTGCATTAACTTGCCTGCATTTTTGTATTTGAAGACTCAACTTCAGAGTATCTTGAAATATATTGGTTACTTTATGAGAATATAATTTCTCATTGTAGAGGCTGATCAAGGTTGATCTAAGCAAGCTCTTGTAAGGCACAGCCACCCAGCATTTCATAAATAACTTATTTTTTATAATTTTGATAATAGATGCAGGCAGTTTCTATTTCTGAAATGCTTGATTTAAGGTAGTTATTGCATAACAGATATTAGGATAAGTATTTGGGATAAGTTAGTCTTTGAGTATGTATAGAGTAATGTACCTTTTTCTGTCAGTTTTTCTGTTGTGTCTTTTTTTTTAATCCTTGGCAACACCAGTGAGGCAGGAGGTAAAATCTAAGTGTTATTCAGATTTGGCAATAACACAGACTATGGTGTGAAATGAAGCACACCTTTGACTTGTGTGCCAGTTTGTCAATAGCAATAAGTTTCCTCAAGTTTGTCAACAAATCAGTAGTATAAAGGGGTTGGTTTGTTTTTTAAAAAAAGTTATTTCTGTTTGCAGATTGAAGTGCTAATCTAGCGTAAGGACAGTGTGTCTGTGCTAGCAATTTATGAGCCTTGTAGTATCTGATAAAATTTACTGCCTTCTAAGCATCTTTTCATCCTAATTTAAGGTTTTCTGTGACTTCTTTTACCTTTTCACAGTGCAAAGAAGCATCTTGACTGGATCAAGCAAGAGTGGAACTCCAGAAAGGACTGGTGGCCAGCCTTCCATTTTACCCATTACTTGGCAAAAAGAAACTGGAAGGAAAGTGAAAGCCTTTCCTATGAAAAAGCTCTGGTGGCTGGAATCTTACTGGGAAAGGGTAATACTAAGTGTTCTTTCCTCTTTACCACACAGAACAGAAATAATGTCTAGTTCTAGCCTGAATGAGATGGGATGTAGCTGATCTGGGAACACTGGGAAGCAGCTGGTCCTTTAGGACCATGGGAGTGTTGTAGTACAGGAAGGAGGAGGTGGTAGGGTGTCCTCAGTGAAAACCATCAGTGGTTGGGTAAGAAGGTGAAGATGGGTAGCACTCTTTGAAATGCTGCTGAAACCAAGTTAGGGTATCAGGCCAAGAAGGTCTTGCAAAATGGAGAAGGAGAACATGGTGTGGAGATGTGGCTTAAATACCAGCTTGGACTTTTGATTGATAGGCAACTTGTTCCTTGTCAGCTTTTTTTAGCTTTTTTTTCTGGACTTCATAAAACATTTTCTCATAGTGAAAGTCTTCTTTTTTTTTGCTCTTGCTAATTTTTTATCAGATGTCTCCTAGCTTTTATTTCCAGATGAGTAATTAAATTGTTCCATCTCTGATTTTCTTCAATGAAGTTTCTGTGCTTATTGGTGTTAATGTGAACCTCTGTTTTCCTTATCCAACACACTAAGTTATTGTATGAAACCGATGCTTTGTTATAGTCTTGACATTTTACTTTCTAATCTATTTGAGAAATAAAAAGAGGAAAAAAAATGTAAGACACAGCATACAATTATCTATATGTAGAATATTTTACAGGTTAGCTGAGGATAGATTTAGTGCTGCATTTAGGTCTCTAATATGCATGTATTGGATTATTTTATTACCTTTACTGAAAATTTTCTTGGATGTTTGCATGTTACTTAAACAGTGAAAACATTTCCTATTTGTTTGTATTATGGTATAAGTTACACCTCTTTTCAATTTTTTTTTTCTTAGATTGCAAGTATTTTAAGTATGTATCACACCAAGGCTGCAAAGCTCAGGTGAAAAGATTTCAGATACTGAAGAAATTTGTGAATAAGCACAATCCTGTGCACCTGACAATCTCTGATCCTTCGGATTCTTCTGTACATCCTTGATTAGAATGTGTCCTTAAGGTTCTTACTGTATTTTTAATTCTCTGTTGTGGGAAGTGGCAAAGATAATGTGAGCAATAACAAAGGAATGTGCTAATGAAGCCACGTGTTTGCTAAAGGGATGGTGGAAAATTACTAAAAAACAGTGGAAAACCACCAGATTTCTGGTGGGAGGCTCTTGGGGGAGGGTCCCAGGAAAGGGCTTAGAGTATAAATGGATCCTCAGATCAATAAACTTTGTCTTAGTTTGGAGAACTACTGAGTCTGTGCCTCAATATGCCACACTCTATGAAACTGACTCACTGTATTGGTGCTACTCTAAAACTTCTAGTCGAACCCTATCAACTCAGTACCAGAATTTTTTTATGTATATGTAAAACCAGCTTGGTTTGTATTTATCTTATAATAAAATCAATAAAAATTTATATGGTTGAAAAAATTCTTTAATATTAGCACTGTATTTCTGTGTGAAATGCACTACTATGGTGTGGAATTTTTGTATCAGGAGTATTAGAGGGTTGATCCTCATGTTTAGATACTTAGATGATGATTCAAATGACTGGGAATGTAGTTAAAAATCTATTTTTGACTAGCCGTGCTGTTCATTATAGATGTAGTGCCTTAACCTAGTGCAAAAATGTGTAAAGGTTACATAGCTTGCTGCTATGATTTCCTGAAATATATGGAAAATGGAAAACTATATGTCACATTTTTTGCATTGTATATTGAGAAGAATTATAGGTTGTGAAAATCTACTGTGGCTTGTTCAAATAGATGATGCACTTCAACACATCCAGAGGCAGTTTTTTCACGTGTTGCTTTTGGGTTTTGTGTTCAGCTCAGGAATTGTTTTCTTATCATTGGTAGGAGAGAGTGAAAGGTTGCTGTAGCTCCATGAGCAGAGAGGGAAGCTTGTGTTGCAGTGCTTTGAAATACCAAAGGCACAGAACTACTGAAAAATTCTCTGCTTGGTGGAAGTCTTTCTAAGATCTTGAGATCTTGCTTACAAGTTGAAATCATAGAATCATAGAATGGTTAGGGTTGGAAGGACCTTAAAGATCATTCAGTTCCAACCCCCTTTGATGGGCAGGGACACCTCCCACTAGACCAGGTTGTTCAAGGCCCCATCCAACCTGGCCTTAAAACACTTAAAGGGAGGGGGCAGACACAACTTCCTTGGGCAGCCTCTTCCAGTGTCTCACCACCAGTGTCTGTATTATGGGCTGCCTTTCCAGACCCCTTTTCACTTGAAATTCTTCTCCGCCTCTGAAAATTTTGGCTGCCGTGACCAGGAGAGACACAACAGCACTGCAGCAAAATACTGGGACATTATGGATTATATTGATCCTCTGGGTCATAAACTATGTGGAATGTAAAGATATCCTGTGTCAGGTAGGGCAGAAAAAGTAGTATTTGTATCCTTTGCTCTGCCCCAACTTGGGGGTCAGCTGTGGTTCTGATAGCCTCTTATGGCCAGCTGTGTTCTTGTAAAAAGAGGTGTGGAAGCAGGGGAAAAGTGTGCTGATGGAGTAATGGTACTTAAGCCTCAGCATGGATTTTGCAAAGTGCTTTGTATAAGGTGCATCACTTTGTTTTTGGCAATATCTGTTTGCTAGCAGTAATGATTCTGAAAGCATTGTACAACTCGAATGATGATGGGAGCCCTACTGCTCTGCTAAATTTCTCATAACGAAGGGGACAATTCCAGATCAGTATTTTCTGCTTGCAGGTACTAGATGCTGGACCTAGTAAAATTCTAGGATCTAGCATTTTTGTTCCTGGACCCAATGAAGGATGTGTTTTGATCATGTGCCTGCTGAGGATGCTCCAAAGGGTGTGTATGTAAAAGGAGAACAAAATTTAATAGGCAGTGGTTTCCCACAGCTGCTGCAAGGTCCTGAGGCTTCAGTCACTGTGTTTTCATCAGTGCTGTCTGCCCACTGTCCATCTGGCTCATGGAAAGAAGCATTGTGCAATGAGAAAAGACCAAGGACACTCTTTTTCCTGAGCTTCTCACTCCTCTGGAGTTAGAGGGCAGGGCTGAGCTGCTCTGACTTTTAACAACTGTTGGTCATGCAAAGCTGCACTTACTGCCTGCCAAAACACAAAGCAGCCAAAAGACACAATCTTACTGAGAGTCCATAAAGTTCTTCTACTTAGTATTTTCTTAGCCCTAAAATATTATCCGTGTACCACAATGTTTCTACTTTAGTTGGTTGCTGGCAGAATTCTGGCACCTCCTTGGGAGGGGGAAACGCCCTTTCAGCACTGGGGCTGAAAAAAGGTAGCATCAGTGTTTATCCTATTACAGTTGGTAAACTAGAAAACCAGAAAGGGTGTGTTACAGGTCCTCACAGAACCAACAATGTTGATGTTCTGAACATTTTTCTGCACATGGCTGGTAGAAAAAAACAGTATAAAATGTCTATTGCCTCTGACTGCTCATTCTACAGGATATAATTTAATTTTGCATTTGTTATATGTTGTAGCTAAATAAAACTAACCTACCACATGTATTTTCTTACAGATTTTCAAAGTAGTAAGCTATTTAGACTAAGACTGCTGTTTAAATCTTTGGGGTGGAAACTGTGACTGTGTTATTGCTCATCCTGTTCAAGTTGGCGACAGCCATGGAAATAAGATTGGGTTCTCTGGCAAATATTACTTGGCTGCTGAATTAGTGGTGAAGAGATCACAGAATCACACAGTCACAGAATCATCATGGTTGGAAAAGACCTCTTAAGGTCAAAGTCCAACAGTCAAGATCTACTAAATGGTTTTGCTTTAGATCAAATTGTTATTTATGGTATCTTGTGGAAGGGATGGAAAAAGATGATACCTCCACAGTATCTGGGTACTTCAGAGTATCCAGGTACTTTGTAGTCACTACCCCTGAAATGTTGATATGTATTTAGTACCACATCAAATGCAAAAAACCAGGTGCATATATGTGGTCATGATGTAATTGTTCCAAGTGCTTATTTCTGCTGTGTGCATCAGAACTTCAGATAAACTGCTGCCACAGACTGGTTTGGGCAACTGCAGCTGGTCCTACAGAGTCCAAGAAGGATGCTATGGAGTGCACCTTTCCTTGGCAGTGGAACTATGTGTTCCTTAACAGATAGCAGATGGTTAGATGGGGATGTGTTCTGTACCATGGATTTCCTGCTGTCCCTCTGAACCAGATACATTTCTCTTGAAAGCTAACAGGCCAGAAGAGGCATGTAAAGCAATCTGTCTCTGATGGTAGAGCTGTTTCAGTTTGTATCTGGCAGATCTGTGTATAATTTTGCTAGCTACACTTGTTCTAAGGTTTAGCTTAAAAACTGAATGTGAAATTCTGAAAGCTGCTTGTATTATTCTTAAGGAAGTGTTGTGCAAGTTGCATGGCTATAAAAGTTCCCTGGATTAAAACCTTGATCCATGTGCTAGAACAGCTGTTTGGCTTCTGTCTGAGAGGATGTTTTTCTGTTCAGAACTGCTGCAGGAGAGGCTTAAAAACCCAAAAAGGCCAATTAAGCCTTATTCCAGATGATTAAAAGCTATGATATTAGCAGGGGATAGGAGCTAGTTCAGGGAAAGCAACACACTTCTGAAGTCAGTTTGAGACCTGATTTGAGTGCTGAATGTGGACTCTTTTTGCTGGGAAACTGTTACAATGCAGCAAAGAAATATCAACGTAATCTCAGCAGCTTCTGCCTCTCTAGCTCCATAAATTAGCAGGATTAGGTGTATTTACTCTTGACTAAAATTAAAGAACAACCAACAGTGACTGCAAGGCCCCTCCTAAACCGGGGAGTTTACCTAGATCCTGAGGGATGAGGGTTCACATCTTGCAGGGTCTGCGTGCTGTGGGTGTTGTTTGCCAGGAAAACACTGTGTGGGAAGTCTGATGGCTGGAAAAGCATGGCAGCTGCTCTGGGGCTATGCTGATTTGTATGTGCTTCTTGATGCAGACTGTTGACAGAACAGAGTTGATAGAGCTTGGAGATGGTGAGGACACGCCTTGTTTCAGAGGGAGCTATTTTTGTCTTCTCAGACTGCTGGTCTGGGAGCTGGACTCTTCCCAGTTGAGAGAAATTAAAAATGATGTTAATAAAGTAATTACTTCAGAATTGAGAGGAACTTTAGACTGCCAGTGACTTGTGCTGGTGGAGTACTGGGCTGCAGCCACATGTTAGTGGGAACGAGGGAGGTTCCCAGGACTTGAAATGCAACACAGGTTAAGCTATGCCTACTCTCCCCCCTTTTCCTTGGTGACATCTTATCAGGCTGTCACCTCTCCTTGTTTCCTAGTACTCGAGCACCATATTTGGTGAAAATTACAATAAAACTGGAAACTCAGCAGATTTGCAGGGTGTGAGTGTATGCTGGTGAATGTGGAGGAGGTGAGCAATAGTAAATGAACTCAGTAAGCATCAGGGTTATTGAATGCCCCAAAGCTGCTCTCTTTCAAGAGTCTCTGACTTGAAGCTTTGGCTTTTGAGAATGGCACTCAGCCTTGTTCTGGGAAGACCCTAAAACCAGGAAAAATGTTGTGGTTCTGGCATTTGTGGCTGAGCTCAGGCTTCAAGGACAGCCCTAGGGAACTTGGCTCCCCTTGGCAGGCTGGAGACTTCTGATCTGGGAAGAAGCAATATGAAAGCAACAGAAATCAAGCTATTCTGGGCAGCTTTGTAATCAGATGGCAGCGAGGAAAAGTGAGAAACTTACTACACCATCCAAAAGTTGAAAGGGCTTTAATATTTAAGTCATATGTGTTCTTAGTTTGGACAAAATTCCTTTCTGTGTTTCTGTGAGCAAAGGATTTGCTATGCAAAATTTGGAATGAGGGTTTGTAGTCTTCACAGTGAATATCCTAGGAAGGCTGTTACTTGCACACAAAAAAATGCCAGTGCTTGTACAGCTGCCTCACATTTGTTTAATGAATTTTGTATAACAAAGCAAACTTGTTTAATGAGCCTGAAAAAATACTAACATACTTGATTCTTCAACCACTTACTTTCCTACATATGTTCCAAATAAAAGCTCTGCATAGACTCTTTGAGGCTACTGGTATGAAAACCAGCAAATTTATATTTCAGCAGAATTTAGCTTCTGTTTTAACATCTGCTATTTTGTGCAGATTCTGTTTGTAATTTTAATGGAAATATTTTATAGATGTTCTGGCACAGAATTTTTGCAAGATGAGGAATTTAAATCTAGGTACAATTTCACAGGTAATGCTTGATTTTCAGTATTCAACCTGTATTTTGCACAGCTAAAAACATAATGATATTTGAAGGAACATAATTTTAGATACATAACACTTGAAAATGTTGCCTGCAGTAATTTTTTCCTGAAGATCGCATATATAGTCAATCGTAGCTACATGAATTGCATATTTACTTACTTGAAACAGTTCTAAATCTCAACTAGAGTCTGCTTCAGTGATACTATTCATGCAAAAACATGATAAAAATTGTACAGTATTAGACCAAATATTAACTTAACCTGTACATCTTTAGCTGTACTTTAACCATTGTACATCTTTAGCACCTACAGTTTCTTCCATCAGAGTTTCACCTACTTTATTCAACCTGGCTTCTGCTACCTTTATGTGATGGTCCTTCACTTTTCTTCTGGAGGAAAGGCTAAACAAGTGGTTTCCACCCATCTTCTCAATGTCAGTAGTGATATTTACAGACCATTGTCAGGCTGTTGCCCTACTGATGAGACACTGGAACAGGCTGCCCAGAGAGGTGGTGGAAGCCCCATCCCTGGAAATTTTTAAGGCCAGGCTGGACAGGGCTTTGAGCAACCTGATCTAGTGGGAGGTGTCCCTGCCCATGGCAAGGGGGTTGGAACTGGATGATCTTAAAGGTCCCTTCCAACCCTGAAAATTCTCTGATTCTACTCTGATCACCTCTCTGCAAGACTGTTTAGTCTCACCTTTTTTAGCTGTTCTGTATCTTTGACTGTTCTTGTGACTTTTTCACTGTCCTTTCATGGTCCTTGTGGATTTGTTCCCTTATGTTGCCTTTAAGAGAGAATACTAGAGCTGCAAACCATGTTGAAGGTGTGGGTGAACCTGTACATGGTTCTTGCTTTCTTGGTTGCTCTCCTAATATTTGATTATACCTAAGTATGGGCTTAAGTGGTTTAGCAAAGTAAAATCTTAAATATATCTGGAAAAGGCAGTGTTGCTGGCTATTGTAAAAGATGTGTCCAGATTTTGGACTGCTGGCCTGGGGAAGTCTCATGTATGAAGACAAATTTTCTCTGTAGTGCAAAGGGTTGCTGCAGTGAGGGAGTGAACAATTCACAGAATCATCATGGGTGGAAAAGACCTCTGAAATTACTAAGTCCAACTGTCCACCCAAGAAAAAAAACCAAAACAAAACAAAAAACCACAACACAAGAGGAAAAAACCCTGCCATGCATTTTTAAAATACCTGTAGGGATGGTGACTCCACCACTTCCCTGAACATTCCCAGACATTCCAGTGTCTGACTACTCTTTGGTAAAAAGATTCTTCCTGATGTCTGGTCTAAACCTTCCCTGATGCAACTTCAGGCCATTTCCTCTGGTCCTGTCATTAGTCACTTGGGAGAAGAGGCCAACACCCACCTGGCTACAACCTCCTTTCAGGGAACTGTGGAGATCAGTGAGGTCTCCCCTCAATCTCTTCTCCAAACTAAACAACCCCAGTTCCCTCAGCTGCTCCTCACAGGACCTGTGCTCCAGACCCTTCACCAGCTTTGTTGCTCTCTTCTGGACACACTCCAGCAGCTCCATGTCCTTCTTCTACTGAGGGGCCCAGAACTGAGCTCAGTACTCAAGGCACAGCCTCACCGGTGCTGAGTACAAGGCCGTGATCACTTCCCTTCTCCTGCTGGCCACACTATTTCTGTTGCAAGCCAGGATGCTGTTGGCACTCTTGGCCACCTGGGCACACTGCTGGCTCCTATTTATAAGGCTGCTGACCAGCACACCCAGGTCCTTTTATACTAGGCAGCTTTCCAGCCACTCTCCCCCTGTAGCATTGCTTGGGGTTGTTGTGACTGAAGTGCAGGACCTGGCACTTGGCCTCATTGAACCTCACACAGTTGGCCTTGGGCCACTGCCCCAACCTGTCTGTCCCTCTGCAAAGCTTTCCTGCCCTCAAGCAGATCATCAGTCCTGCCCAATTTGGTGTCATCTGCAGACTTACTGAAGAAGCACTCAATCCCCTCCTCCAGATCATTGATGGAGATCATGAATAAGACTTGCCCGAAAACTGAGCCCTGGGGAACACCACTGGTGACTGGGTGCCAAATGGATTTAACTCTGTTCACTACAACTGTCTGGTCCCAGCCATTCACTCAGTTTCTAACTTAGTGAAGAGTACACCTATTATGTGATGATTTGCCAGCTCTCTAAGAGAATGCTGTGGGAGACACTGTCAAAGGCTTTACTAAAGTCTAAATAAACAATGTTCACAGCCTTTTCCTCATCCACTAGACAGGTCACCTGGCCATAGAATGAAACCATGTTGGTCAAGCATGACCTGCCTTTCCTCAAGCAATGCTGGCTGGGCCTGCTCTAGCTGTCCCACACTTGCTATGTGAGCACATTCAAGATGAACCTCACTGTGATTTTCCCTGGTACACCAAGGTCAGGCTGACAGGCCTGTACTTCCCCAGATCCTCCTTCTGGGCTCCTTATCAGCCTTTCTGCAGGCTGATACCTTTCTACACTGCTTGTTTGATGCAGAGAATCTTGGTCTTATGTGTTAGGGAAGCTCATCTCCACTAAACCTTGATAAGCAACTACACACAGAGCTCCTTAAAGACCCTGCATCTGTTCTGTCTTGGAATAAATTAATGAATTCCCACTGAAATTTAAGTATGCTCTTTATCATTCTAGTGATTTTTGTGCCCATCTGACTCATTGAGCAATTGCTTTTTGATGCACTCTGGATGTAAATTTTCTCACTTTTTATTCTTCTGTGTTTAACAGATGACATTCTTCACATATTTGCATATGGTCGCAATGTGGAGAAGCCAGTCACTGGATGTTATACTTACAGAGGATGAGAATTGCCCAGCTTGAATGGCTTCTATATTTTTGGTGATTTTATGACTGAATGAGACTAATTGTTTTATTTTCATCTCCCATTCTGTACCTACATTTGCCTTATCAGGGAAAATAAGGATATCAGAGACCTTTTGAGCTGGAGTATAGATAAGAATCCTGGATGTCTGTGTATTAGATTAAGAACTCTTAATCTGTTTGGAATCTAAACTTCCTGCAATTTGGAGTCCTTAGGACAGGTTCACTTTTCTTCAGGTCTGTCTTTCCATACCTTGCAGAATCACAGTCATAGAATGTCAGGGGTTGGAAGGAACCTCTGGAGATCATCCAGTCCAACTCCCCTGCCAGAACAGGTTCACCTAGAGCAGGTTCCCTTAGGGCAGATTGCACAGGATGGCATCAAGGTGGGTTCTGAATGTCCCCAGAGTCAGAGACTCCACAATCTCTCTGAGCAGCCTGCTCCACTGTTCCGTGATGTCAGGAAACAAACTTTACAACCCACAAAAGGTTATAAATCAGGCATGTTTATTACAGTGCTGGGTGCGAGGGGAATCTCTCCTTTCCAAGCTCACACACAGCAGCTAAATGCAAGCAACTATTCATTACCCAAAGTTATACATACGCAGTACAGAAGCATGCACATAGATACAAGAAATGAGGTTACTAAAATAAGCTATTAACATAAGTCTCCACCCACCTCCACATTTGCCCTGTCCCCTGGCAGGGGTCTCCTGGAGGAAGGCTAGCAGTCTTCTTCACAGTGAATTTTTGAATCAGAACTGTGAGTCTGGGTTTTCTCTAGGCTCATCAGGGTTTTCTCTAAGCTCATCAGCAGCACCTCCTGTTAGTCCTTGCAATAAATCAGAGGTATCCTGCCTGGCCACATTCTTCCTAGCAACATCCCATTGTCAGAAAAGAGTCTCCAGGGCAAGCAGGGCTGGGCCACTGTTATCTCAGTCTACAGGATGCTGGCTGATAATTTCATGGTTAGTCATTCATCCAAGAGGACAAAGCAGAGTTTTACTTCAATGCATTTCTGTAATAAAATAACATAGTGCATTAAATATAATATCTTTGTATTTTACAGCCATCACTAGTATCCAATCTAAACTTCCCCTGCCACAGCTTGAGGCCATTTATGCTTGTTCTGATGTGTTAGAAAGTTTAAAGCTTTTGTATCATCTGTTACTCTTACAGTAAAGAAGTTCTTCCTTGTGTTTCAGTTGAACCTCCTGTGTTCCAGTTTGTGATCACTGCCCCTTGTCCTCTCACTGGACAGTCAGTGGTCTGGGTCCTCACTGACATATTTTTCCAGTAATATATGATTTTGGTAAGAAATAACCTTTATACTGGAAACAAAAAACACAGGGCTTTATTTTTCATATAGTTGGCTTATGTCATTAAAGGAAGATGAGACTAGTAAATAGAAGAAGCAAGATACCTGCATTGGTAGCATAAAAGCTTGTGCTTTCCCTGGAATGATCAGTTTCATAGCAAATGTATTATCTTATTTACTGAGGATGAAGCAGGTAGGTATCATAATAGCCATATCTTTACTGGAATGAGAACTGTCAGTTCTGTGTCATAGGGCAAAGGTGTGAAATTATTTTACTCCCTCACGTGCTACTAGAGAACAGGAACTGCGAAACAGGCTTCTGTCTCCTTCAGCAGAACAGGCAGGGCTGATACGTGGTTCAGAATTATCTGCCCTGTGAGGCTATTGCAGATTGGCTTGATGGAGAGCTTGGGAGATAGATCCTCTTGTGAACTTGCAGTCTGAATGATCCAGGTTCTCTAAGGAGTTTGACTGGCTGTCTGTTTCAGCCTTTCCTTGTTCCTTTGTTTCTGCTGTTTCATTAAGGAAAAGACCATATCAGCACATATTTTTCATTCAATTTAATAGATCATCTTCACTTGAGTTCTTACAGATTATTTGAATTTCCCCCTCTTCATTAGCATAAATTCCTCAGTTTTATTCACAACACCAGCACTACACACAGTGGATGATACACCAAGGCCTTGATTTGGGGATAAGGAAAGCCACTAATGAGAAAGTTGAGTGGAAGTGTCTCAGTGCATAGGATTATTATTGTGGTCATGATGACCAGGTATCTCACCAAGATGAAAGCACCAATGCATACTTTGTTCCCTTTTGTACAGTCTCCTGACAAAGAGTGATGTATTACAAAAAGTGACTGCAATTTTTTTGAGAACCTAGATGTGCTTTAGTGAGGTCTGATGTTTCACAATTCAACAGACAAGAGACTTGCTTGTAATTAAAAGATCCTAGATAGTCCAGCAAGCGTATTCTCTCAAAGATGGAGGGAAATGCAGGCTTTGTTGTTATTATGTGCAATTTTTAACTGATTTAACAACATGTGAAGTGAGTGGACGTTAAATGTGTCTTCTACTGGTTGAACTTTTAGAAAACAATATTGTGTAATCATGTAATTGAAAAAGTAACAACAGTTTTGCCTCTCTTGCAAGTTATTATAATTTGCCTGGATATTGTTCTGCAGGGTGATGAAGGGAATTCATGAAGAGCAGTTGCTCTCCTCAGCAACCATACAGAAAGAACAAGCTTCCATCTTCCATGGATTAGCCAACTTATCTCTTCTTGGATTGGTTTTATTTTTGGTATAAGACAGCTAAGTATTTGTTCAGCGGTTTCCCATCTATTTGTAGCTACTGGCTACTTCTTTGGAACTAACAAGTTTAAAAAATACATATTTATACACAGGAAAGTAACTTTTTGAAGGGCCAGTGACATGAAGTAATGAAGGTCCCGTGCAGACACTATGTTTGATTGAGGGCATCTGGCTCTGTGTCCAATACTGCTGCAACCAAGAGGCCATCTGGTGTCCCTAGGAGCCCACCTGCACAGGACAAGGTAAGACCAAAGCCCACTTCTCAGAAGTAAGACATGAGTGAGGAAGTGACTTTTCTGACTACATGAATTAGTGAAGAGCCAGGAAGGTGAGGGAAAAGGAGGACTGGGACTCAGCTTGAGCACTTGGTTCTGAAAATGGCTTTCTTTTTTTCATTTCCATTTAGGTGAGCTGTATTTTATTTCTACTTCTTATCCAAGTGCCTATGCACCACATGGATCGCTCTACAGGTTTATTGACCCTGCAAGGTTCATAATTAAAGATCTTTTTTCATGCCAAATTCTACTAGAATCACCATACATTCTCCAGCTATCACAGTAAAAAGAACAATATACTGATATATAATCTCACTGACCTCTGCATCCCGTCCTTGTTTTTTGTTCACTCACCATACATCTGGTGCAACTTGAGTCAGTTTTAGTGAGTTTATTCCTCACACATCATATCTGTGCACCCAGTAACAGACTGAGTTCTGGTACCTTAAAGGTCTGGAATAGTGAGGTTCAAAATGATGCCTCCTTGGTTGCATATCCGAAGTACAGCACAGTGGTGTTTTAAAAATGACAGTCCATATCCTCCAGGGTCATGGCATCAAATATCCACAATGCACCTTCATATAAATAAATATGTTAATAATAAATAAACTACACTTTAGTTTTCTTCACAGATAAACTCAGTGGTTCACACAGTGTTTAAATAACAGTTGGAGCCTGAACCTGAGTTTTTCCAATCAAAGTGGGGTTTTTTCCCATTAAGCAGCTACCCCTGCTTAAGTCTATTTTTGCAGAAAGTATGCCTATGTAACTTTTTCCCTTTCAAACTTTTGGATCTTGGTAAAAAGTATTACATGAGTTTCAAATCACCCTGTAAAGCAGATACTGTACTAATGTGTCTGTGCTGTTGCTGAGATTTCAGACACTAGCAAAATGAAAAAAACCCCACAAGTTATGTTTTCATAGGAATTTAAATACAAAGCTAGATAGTTAACTCAAGCTCTGTGCTGAGACGATGCAAATGGGAACCTGAGTCTTTTACTTGCTGTGACTGCTTGAGGAGACTCCTCCCTTCAGGAGCTTACTGTCTGACAGGAAGCTTCTTAACTGCATTAACATTGGCTTCAACAAAGGTAACATTTTCAACTTAAAAAAAAAAATTAAATACTTGTGAGCCAACATAAACATCGAGAGCTTGATCGTGCTCGGTTTCACAAAGAATCACCCTGCAGTCTGTGCCACTCCTTACTGAAAATGGGTGGCAGCAGTGCTCCATGTCCCCATTTCAGTTTTCCTCTCTGGCAGTGCTCTTGGGGTGGCTGGTGTGCCTCTGCCTGGATTGGGAACAAATCCCCTCAGGAGGAGCAGAGGAAAGAGTTGTTAGAAAGTGCTTTAAAATTTAGGGGAAGGGAAGGGGCAGAATTGACACTGCCCCCCCAGCCCTCCCCACAAGCAATGCCAACAGCCCTGCTTCAGGCTGTGTGGAGGAAGCATTTGGCTGTTGCTTCTGCCTGAAAGAGAATGCTAATCACAAAAAAATGCAGTGCCTTAGGTCATACTTTGCTCTGTGCATGCCAGACTGAAAGAGACTGTTCTGCTTTGTCCTACAGCAGTTCACTTGGTGTGGAACAGAAAAAGCAGGTCTGTTGCTCTTCTTTGTACTCCCTTCCTGTCACTTAACATATGACAGCTTTACCTCAGGGGAAATGTGCTTTCTTGGGAGTGCTTTTATATTATGGAAAGCTGTCAGGGAACAGCAGGAGAGGAAAACATACATATTTTCTTTGCACTTATTGCTTCCTCCTTCCTCCTTGTGTGGTCCTTTCCTTTCTCACCCCTCTTGCTGCTGCACCTCATTGGCTTTCTTTGCTTGAATTCAATGGTAGGCTACACATCCATGAAGGCCAGCCAGCATCCCCTCCCAAACAACTGAGCTATCCATGTTAGATAAAGACATTCCATGCCACCTGATGGCAGAAAGTTGACCAGAAGGGTGATAGAGAAGCTACAGCCTTCCAGATTAGTGCTATTTAGACAAGGATTTTATGGCTTGCAACCCAAGTTAAACTCTTTATTTCCACTTGTGTTGCACTTAAGGTACCTAAAGTCCTTTCTTGCCTCTTCCAGCAGAGGCAAATGACAACAGGGAATTGATGTGTGCCTCTGGGCTGAATATCCTTACCAGTCTCTCAGATACCTACATATGTCTTTCTGCTTTTTCAAGGAGAGCTCCGTCAAGGAAATGCAAATACAATCCTGTTCCAGTGAAAACAAAGAGTAAATAGATAGCATTTGTTCCATGTGCAAGGAAGTTGTTAGGCTTTAATTGTACTGAGAAGCAAAACATATAACCACTTCACAGGCATGTGATTGAAATCTTTAGCAATCTTAAAAACTAAAGCACTGAGCAGGAGCAACCTTGAAGTCAGAAGCATACATTAAATGCAATAATCTGTCATCTGCTAGATGCCATACCTTTTATTAAACCCAGTCTCTGATTGTTTTCCCAAGCTTTGCCAAGTAATAGTGTAACCGGGCATCACAAGGGAACTGATGTCTTTGATTCAGGCTTTGGATTTGGTCTGGGAAGTTCTGAGTGTCCATCCAGGCTCCATGACAAGCTCCTTAAATCAAATAAGGCCCTTTCTGTAAATCTACGGGAGTTGTTTTTCCTTTCTCCTGGACTTTTTCTGCCCTACGTCCCATGCAACTAGGGCAGAGGTTACATCTTATTATTGAGTAGAAACAGTGTTGAACAAGTTCGGATTATTTTTCCTGGAATTTCCAGATATGAGTGTAACACGAAAAAATCATATCCTAAAGTCTATCAATTAAGTGTGTAAACTTTCTGTCTGGATTTGTATTCCTTAAATATACATTCACCATTTTTAAAGTTATGTAATTGTTTGAATAGGAGGAACTGAAGCAGGAGGGCTTTTGGACTCTGAGAGGGGTGGAACACAAAAGGAGGGATCTATTCTCTCCCAATTCCTGCCATACTCTATAAAGATCAAGAAAGTCAGCAGCTCCCCCCTCTTTTCTTTCCACTTCTGCTGTCTGTGCTGCTCTTTGTTACCACCAGCTCTTCACGTGCAAACTATCCCTATAAAAAAATATTTATATATATTTGTATATATTTGTATTCTTTGTTACTTTATCCCTTATGTTATTACCTATCCCTTGTGTTAGTAAATCCATATCCAATTGTTTTCAGTTTCAAACTAATGTCTCCTGTATTTATTCCCCATTTATCTTCCCTTTGTGGAGGGAGAGGGGGAATAGAGAGGAATTCTGTCATGAGGCTTGTGGTCTGCCCAAACTGCTAAGCTGTGACAAGTTAAAATATTTCCAAGAAATCCAAGGCTCAATTGATGGAAGAGGTTTACATAGTGTATTGCTGCTTTTATTGCTTCTTTAGCTTTCAGAATGTCAGCGATTCTTCTTAACTGTAGCTCTTAATAAGAATTTATATCAGTCATCTCTGAGTAGTCTTTTGCCTTAAAAGCAAGGATGCTGAACCATGTTAATTACTTTCCTCAGAGACTGTCCTTGATCTGCTTAATGTACCTTCACCAACCAAGCTTCAAAAAAAATCTTCTACCCCCACTGCAGCCACCCCAACATTTTTTTCTAAGAAAGCTAACCAGACCCCATTTATAAAAATGAAAGCATCAACAGTGAAGCCAGCTCCATGTGGTAGGAGGAGACAGAAAAACAAAGTTGAAGCTGAACCTTACAAGCCAAAGCAGGAATAGAGGTTCCACACATTTCCAGAATTTCACCAGTGACACCCTTACCAAAACAGAGGAGCTTCCACCGAGCCAAAACAAAGCAGCTTCTTCCACAGAAAGCAGGAGTAGCTACGGAAAAATATTGAGAAGAGGAAGGAGAATAGATTAATAAGCAGCTTTTGAAGTGCAGAAAAAATAAGTAACTCATAAGATGTGCCTGTCTGTGACACATGAGTTACACTAGATGACCTTTAAAGGTCCCTTCCAAGCCAAACTATTCTGTGATTCTAAGATGGTGAAACACATTTTGAACACTGATGAAATAAATCAGAATCAGCAGACATGAATACGATGTGCCTCCATTAATGCCAGCATTAGCTGTTTATGTCAGTTCTATTAAACGTGAGCAGCACTAGCCTCCTGATACGAACTTTCCTTGCAAATCTTGCTATCATGCTGCCCTTTTCTGACATAAGTCGTTGTGAGAGGCTCTGACCAACATTCACTGGTAAGATTTGGCTGGGTATGACTGTTCAATAAATCCAAGTGCCTCCAGCTTTCAGGACTTGCAGTTTCTATGCAATAGTATGAAAAAGACATGTCAATGATTTCACCCCTTTTTTTGTCCTTTAACTGAAATGCAGTGAAAAATATATTTTAAGAGTAGTTCTCTAAAAAAAATCCCAATGTCAGATTCTGAAAAAGTAGCATTGTTTTTTTTCAAAGTATGGGTCACTTCCAAGTCCTAGTGTGGGTGAGATTCTGACATCCTGGAGTGGTGTAGGATAGGGGCGAGGGAACTGACTGCAGCTCTTCCTGGTCGGGACTCTTCCCTGGTAGTAGGGAAGGTTTGGATCCACACTGGAGGGGGTAATGGAAGCAGCAGACCTCCTTCCGAGGCAGAGCACGCTGAGAAATTAATTTTCACCAAGGGGCTGCCTCATCCACAGTGGAAGCGAACAAACCTCTGATGTTCTTTTCCAGGGAAGCGCATGGCTGAGCCGGGGCCTAGCTTAGGCTCCCACCCTTGGCAAGGAGGGATCCAAGGCAAACGGCGCCATTCAGCAGCCGCGGGGTCAGAGCTCTTTATCTCTTACCGCCACCCTCTGGACGAGCCGTTTCGGGAGCCCGGCAGGAGCACCCGCTCCCGGGGCTCTCCGCCGGCGGGGAACGACCCACCCCGCGCACCTCACTTACGCCCCCGGCCCCGCCCCTCCGCGGCTGCGGAGTTCAACTCCCGCTTTAGGCCCGGGGAAAGAAAACCGCGAGGCAAAAGCCATCGCGCAGGCCCCAGCGAGGATCGAACTCGCGACCCCTGGTTTACAAGACCAGTGCTCTAACCACTGAGCTATGGAGCCACCTACGAAGTTTTCCCGCTACCGACAGGTCCTCTTCCCCTCCGGGCCGCCTCCCCTCTTCGCGCCTCTGCTTCGGCGAGCAGGGGGATGGCGACCGCCGCTCCCTCCCCGTGCCACGGGGCTCAGCGGGGCCCAGCGGGGCTTAGCGGCCCTCTTGCCGGGCTGTATAAGCGTGAGGCGGCGGGGAGCCCCCGACGAGCGCTGTCGGGCACCGCGCGGCAGCCACAGGTTTACTTGCTGCCCGCTAGGCCTCGGGCTGGTTTTTAGGCCTCGGAGGTGAAAATAACCCAGCTCCCCGCACCGACCCGGCGGGCACCGGGTCTGCCCTGCCCTCAGCCTGTCCGTTTGCTCACCTTAGTGCAAACAGAGGTGAAACTGTAGGAGCCATACCTGTGTTTCTTCACCCCCCTGCAGCAGAGGGCCAGGTAGGCCCTGGGCAATAAGCCTCGCCGGCTCTCCTGCTCCCTGGGGCAGTGTGTCGGAGGGTGCTTCGTCTGCATCACCTCTGGCTCACAGCCAGGGCCCTGGCGTTTCACACACACACGTTACCACCATGGGGAAAGCTGCCCGTGGTGGGAAGCATGTGAGAATCCCAAAATTCCAGACCCGGGTGCAGCTCATTCACTTGTATGTCACTGCCTGAGGGTAACTAAGGGGCTCTCCCTGCCTTTATCACTGTCTGGTTGCACCTGCTGCAAATTCAGAGTGAAGCTGCCATTGCAGTGAGAAGCATTTCAGTACCAAATAGAGGCTTGTGAGAGGGTTGCTTCAGGGACCATCACTGTGTTCTCCAGCCCATCTGGCAGTCTGTCCTCCATGCTGTGAAGGAGGGAGCCATTGTACCCCATGGTGGGAGCGGATACAAGATTTTGGGAGATACGGCCATACAACATACGGTTCTGGGCAAAATGAGAAAAAAGTAAGTTTAAATGGAGAGTATAATCAACTCGGTGTTGTGAATTTAAAGGTTTGTGAAATAACCAAGACTAGAGAAAACCAGGTTTAATTATCATGCCAATAAACCACAGGTCTAGGTTGATAAGTATACAAATAGCAAGATAGGCATTGTACAGCCTTAGGTTTTCTTTTAATTTTTACCAAGCAAGGAAGTTTGAAGATTTTTTCCTTTTCTTTGCATAAAAGAGCCAAACTGTCACATGCAGCCCTCCTCCATGAAAGTTTAGGTGAATGTGAAAAGGTAAACTGTGGAGAGAAACTTGATAGACACTGTTATAAAGTAGTAAATAAGAGGTTCTGCTGCACACTAGTCACATTCTAGAAAAAAGTAAGGCTCCTTGAAATGAGAATAGACATAAAAAGCGGTATTAGGAAGTTAAAGACCTTCTATCCATCCCACACTCAATAAATCATAAACTAGGTCAACCTCTCCCCCCCCCCTTTTTTTTTTGTTTCACCTTCTCTTTAAATAGATGTGATCTCTGTAGACAATTTAGACCAGTTCTGGTGAACTCTGCCTTGTTGTTTATATAAGACACTAGAATCACTTTAAAATATCTGCTTTTGACCTCTAATGTGACAGCTGATAAATTCGTGAAGCTTCACATTTCTTTGATGGTTGGTTTTTTTTTTCTTTTCACTTCCCTTTGAAGATAATGAATCTTCAGAGTTGGTAAAGCTCTTCTAAAGAGAGCTAAAATGTCTACGGTGAGTGTTCTGCTAATGCCTTGGGCTGCTGAGATATTATAACTTGTTTTGTACCTTTAAACTAGGGAGAAGCAGAACTTAAACTTTTCCTATTCTAAGACAAACCTACCTTCATCAGTCTAACAGAGCTGAGTAGCAGGATGAGATGTATTCTGAGAACAGAACAGTGCTGAAATAATTTTTTTTGTGGTAGTATGGCTACCTGTCACTACTGGTTTTTTAACTTAGATGCAAAGTCGGTAACTGATGTGGTTGCCCTGCTTCCAGACTCTATTGCTACCTGCTTAGAGCTCACTGCAAGGTAGGCTACACTTCAAATGCTGTGTAGCAGACAGTTTAGTTAGATGCTGTGGGTTTGGGTTTCAAGATGTGTGATGGAGCTGTGAAGCTGTAGCTTTCCTTTGTAATGGAAATAAGGGAATGAGACACTTGTAAGGTGCAATTCATCTCACCTGAAGGTTTACCTCTAAAATAAGTCATCTGAATGGCTTAGAAGTGTTTGTTTCTCAGTAAATTCTGAAAATGTCAGCCGTTGAGACACATCCTGCTGGGTGTGGCAGTTTTGTACCGATGATATTCTACAGCTGAGACCTGGCAGGAAAGGGACACAGCAGCTGTTTTATTTAACAAGCACAGAAGCAGTGCATAGCTCCTGTCTGCAAGCTGCTAATGCTCATTGCCAGCTCATCCTCTCAGTGTTGTTTGCAGAGGAATAAACTTTAGTTTAATTTAATACAATACCCTTTTGCTTTAGATGTTTAAAGTAGAATAACTGTAGCTGCAAAATTCCTGTTAGATGAACAAGAAAATTTTTAGGGACATGGCAAGATAAGTTGTGTGTTTAGAGAAGGTTGTCAATATTTCTGCAACTAAACACACAGATTTTGAAACTTAAGCATTTAGGCAATGAAATGCCTGTCTAGTTTTCTGCTTATTGCTTCTGAAAGCCACTAGGTGGAACTTAAGTACTGTGTTGAAAAAATGAAGAAATTGTTTTAACAGACTTCAAATGCTGTAAGGAGTGAATTTTTACCACACAGGGTCTTGTGGTGTATTTTTTTGGTGTGTTTTTTTCTTTTGTTACAAGATACCTTTAAAGATGTGCCAGACATGTAAAGATCTATGTTTATTTGTGCATTGTAAAATTCCTGATGATTTGCAATAAGATTGAATTTCTGTTGTGTCCCCCCCTTATTACATCAGGTCTTTCCCAAGCATGCACTCTTTCCATCTGATTCAGTGAATTAATGCTGATAAAATCTGGGGGGCTAATAGCAGCTGCTTGGTACAGCAAGTGAAAGCAAGCAGGCAGGCAGGCTGTCTCTTTGCAGAATGCCTTCCTGGTATAACACGTTTGGCTTTTTCTTTCACATAGAAAAATTCTGTAGCTCTTACGGTAGGGAGGAGTGCTGAAGGTTATTGGGAGCAGCATGCAGAAAAGTTTCTCCTTCCCAAGGAAAGCTATTAAGAAGCAAGATCTGAAAGATATGTCCTAGACCTTTTCTACACCAAGGGCAGATATCAAGTTAGAAAAACGGGTGGCTAGTGTAAGAGTAGATATAGTCTTGCATTCAGTCTGGACCAAGGCTGTTTTTAAAAAGTTCCTTGATTGTTCCTGATTTGCTCCCTGACAGCCCCACTGAGCAAATATGTTTTTAACTGTGTGTGGCATATCAATTCACGGACTCAGTAGTTTTTCCAAACTGATTCAATCAATTTGTCACCAAGATGGGACCCTCTCTGTCCAGCTGTGGGACCTGATGAGGACTGCCCCCACCCGACAGACCTCTGGGTGCCCCCAAGAGTTCTTGGGAAGACTTTCCTCATTCAGATCACCTCAGGGACAGACAAGGACCATCAGCAGCAGACCAGCGGATGGTGAAGGGACTGTAAGGTGTGTGAAATTAGTGAGAGTCTATGTATGTTACCCCTTTCATCCCAGGAATGAATGTTATCTGATACATGATCTGAAGTGTAGAAACGTGAAAATGTTTTATTATTGTCAACTGGGTTTCACTTGCCCTAAGTGTAAACTTTCGTCTAATTGGGACAATCAGTGGTCAAAGCCCAAAGCTGAATTTTTTTTTTGTTGTTTTGGTGGTGTATGAAATGAGTGTGTGTTACATGGGGATTATAGTTGTGACCTACTTTATAAGATCCTTTGTAGGCAGTGCAAAAAAAAAGAAAATGCATTGTTGTAGAATTTAGTGATGACGATTGTTTTCACTGGGATTGTGGTTATTTTGTTCTAGAAAAGTAGGACCAACTCTATTGGGAGTACCTAAAAGCAAATTTGGTGTGGAACATCATCTGTTGCTTTCTTCAGCAACAGTTATGCAGCTGTGGGTATCCTCAGCTCCCCCTCCCCACTGCGAGGGGAGTGGGCAACCAGAGGAGATGGATTTGAGGAGACAAGCACTCAACGTGGAGAGGCAGCTTGTTTATGTGCATGTCCCTTTTACAGCATCAGAAAGTTTAAGAAGGGGAACAGAAATATGCATAAGATGGTATTAACATGGTTAGAAAATGCAGCTCTGGAGCTGTAAATTGCTGAGATAAAGGAGGCACCTATGAAGGCCCTGGGAAGGAGTCAGTGTGCTTGGTGTAAACAGAGAGGGCACTGGAAGAGTGAGTGTCCATAAAGAAGAGGAAAGGAAAGCTACAGGCCCACATCAAGGAGGATTGACAGGGACCTGGGGGGGGGGAGGGGTGTGTCTTCCCTAGTGGATCTGAAAGCTAGGAGACCAAGAAAAAGAAGTAGAATTTTCTATAGGTACAGAAGCTACATTTTCAGTTTTAAATCAAGCACTAACATCAACGGGAACTGGCCAAAGTGAAAAGGTGTATTTTAAAACCTCTTGAATTCTAATTTGGCAAATTATTAGGAATATACAAATTTTTACTAACTGAATGTGAGTCAGAGTACAACTCTCCTATTTTCCCAGTTAAAAGCCAGATGGGAGTTATAGGATAGTATAGGACCTGAGAGGTATTAACAAAATTACTGATGATCTATACCCAGTGGTTGGCAACCCTTACACTCTGTTAAATAAATCAGTCCTTGAATTGCTTGGTTTAAAGGATGCATTCTTTTTCTTACCTCTGAGCCTGAATAGACAATTGCTGTTTGTCTTTGAATGGGAAAACTCAGAGTCTGGAAGGAAGACACAGCTCACACAGACTGTGCTTCCCCAAGGATTTAAGTATAGCTCCACTCTTTGGAAATCAACTGTCCAAGGATCTGGAATAGTGGGAACGCCTGTCTGGAAGTGGGGTGGTATTGCAGTATGTTGATGATCTACCAATAGCCACTGAAACTAAGAATCACAGAATCACAGAATCATCTGGGTTGGAAAGGAGCTCTGAGATCATCAAGTCCAACCCTTGACCCACTACCACCATGGTTACCAGACCATGGCACTGAGTGCCACATCAGTCTCTTCTTAAAAACCTCCAGGGACAGAGAATCCACCATGTCCCTGGGCAGCCCATTCCAGTGCCTTATCACCCTCTCGGTAAAGAATTTCTTCCTAATATCTGACCTAAACCTCCCCTGGAAGAGCTTAAATCCATGCCCTCTTGTCTTACTGGTAGCTGCCTGGGAGAAGAGATTTATCTCCCCTGCCTACCCTCTGGATGTGGCACTCAGTGCCATGGTCTAGCAACTGCTCCGGTGGGTCAAGGGTTGGACTAGATGATCTCTGAGGTCCCTTCCAACCCGGCTAATTCTATGATTCTATGATTCTATGATTCTCCTTTCAGGGAGTTGTAGAGAGTGATGAGGTCTGCCCTGAGCCTCCTCTTCTCCAGACTGAACAACCCCAGCTCCCTCAGCCTTTTCTTATAGGCCTTGTGTTCAAGTCCCTTCACCAAATATTACAGGTAAGCTCTAAGGACTGATATCCAGATTTGGGGTCCCTGCGGTAATGTCATCAGACAGGGGACCACATTTTATGGCAAAAATTGTTCAACAAATCAGCAAAGTCCTGGGAATATATTGGCAGCTCCATAATCCATACAAGCCACGATCAAGCTGCCAAGTGGAGAAGATGAATAATCTGATCAAATTGTGAATGGTAAAATTAGGCCAAGAAGCTAATCTGTCCTGGCTCCAATCGTTACCCTTGGCACTCTTGAGGATAAGAACCAAAGGCAGGGCTAAGGAAGGGCTAAGTCCCTCAACTCTGTAGAGGGGACGTAGTGCCGCCGACCCCCCCAAGCACCGCATCAGGCTGGATCAGTGGCCAGGAAGGTGGCCACTGAGCTGAGGCAATTACAGTCATGTCTGCAGCACTATGGAGAGTACGCATAAGAGGGGCCGTGGAGTCAGAGTGGAGCAATTTACATTACAACAGCGGCCTCCGGTGGTATGATTGTTGCGACCAGGATATCTGAGGCATTCCAGTGGACCCAAAACTTCGTTCTCCCCCTGCTTTTAAAGGTAGTTCTCGGCGGACAAGCCCTAAAGTATATGAGCTGGGCAATCTTTTCACCTGCTGGTACAATACAAGTACAATCTCCTGTGTTCCGTATGATTTTATTGACATGTCTTGCATTCAAGTGGTAACAGAAGCGAACCAAAGGAATGACTCTTCAGACAGCTGGTTCCTGAATTATCCCTAGAAATTTTCTTATACTATAGTATTTGGTTTCCTAAACCCCTTTTCCCAGATTGCCATCCAATTCCTTGCTCAGTTCAGTTTCAATGGTGTTTTGCAGGATTCAGTTCTCTGTTGCACAAACCAGCTCCTGGCCTTGGGCTGCAGCAGCATGAAATAAATAGCAGCAACCATTTTCTCCAGAGATGTGTTGTGTCTCCTAACAGGTTGTGGTGGCTTGCCTACCTTTTCTGTCCTCTCATCTGATTTTCTGTGTCCTGGGGACAGCCTAGTGTACCTGTGATTATCTCAGCAGAAATACTGATCAGCAAAACTGGCTTGCTTGTCTTTCTTTGTGAACCCCTGTGACAAAGGACTTGGATCCCAGCTCCCATCTTTTCTCCCAGAAAATGGGGTTTTCTGTGGGGTTTAATTGCTTGGCAGGTTCCATACTGTTGGCTTTGTTTCTTAAAGAAACTCTGTAGTAACCCAAAGGTGTCTGAGTTTAATGTATTACTTTTAATTGGCAAGTGGATTACTTTGTCTTGTACAAATACCAGGGGTTTTTGAGTAAAATATTATTAAAATGAGGGAAACACTACTGTTGAGTTTGGGTGGCTTTTGTCCTGGTTCTTGGCACATTAGGCATTGAAAAATCCAATTATGTGGTTGAGGCCTGCCTTCTCTTCTGCATGTAAAGCTTTAAAATAGCTCCTCCTTGATTATACCTGAGGAAATAACCTGTTGTTCTGCAGTTTTGACCTAATCAGTCCTTTAAAAATACATTGTTCTTCAAATAACACAGGGATGATCATCTTGTCCCTGAAACATTGCAAAATATGAGCAAGATCTTGATAAAAAATCAACAAAAATATCTTGCTATGGTTTTCCTCTAAGGATTACCATTTATAACTGTGGTTGGATAAGGTGCTGTGAAGGCTGTTCCTAGGTTTGATCTTGTGCAGTGCTTGCATTGCTACTCCATCCTAGCATGGGATGCTGGCATCCTGGTGTGTGCCTTTCCCCTTGTCTGAAACTCTGCTTTGCCTAGAAAAGACATGCAGCAGATAAAATGACCTTTCAAAATTACTTTGGTAGTCTTAATACTCTTTTGGACAAACATCCTCTCTCACATGCAAAAAAACTTCTTGCCTTTTTTAACAACATTTTGTGCAGCTCTGAAGAGGAGCTAGGGACTAATATGTCTATGAAAATTCAGTTCTCTTTTTTCTTCAGAAAGGTGACATAGCACACAAGGGAAATGTAAAACCTGTCTTACTACACACATCTTTATTTGCTCATAAGCCAGCTCATGTAATGGGTGTCATGTTGACCATGACTAAGATTTGAGCATTTTTTTAGTACATTTCTGTGGAGAAGGAATCACTATTGTCAAGTCATATCCAGAATAAAGGTTCTGTTTCTACCTCATTGTGCTCTCCTGTTGTGGAACATGATACAGGTTTTGGTTTTTGTTTTTTTTTAAGCTAACATGCATCTGATATATTTTTCTTAATGTGAGGGATCCAAGCAGAAGAAATGTTGTCTTCCCGTGCTTTACAATTTTATCCTCCTGAAACAAGAAAGGAGTAATACGATTTTATTTGCTTCAGAGTTATTTCTCTGATCCAGATCATATTTAGAAGCTATTTATTATAATAAAGTGCTTATGATTGTTGTTTACAGGGTAGCTGGTGGTCCTTGGGATCTTTGAAAAACCAAGGTGAAGTGGCAGCAAGTGAAAGATGTTTTCATGAGTGTTGTGTAGTTTGAGAAAGAGATAGACACAATTTATCTTTAATCCAGGGAAGGAAAGAAGAAATATTCTATTTATGTTATTATCAAAATGATCTTCTTGTCAAAAACATTTAGGAGGCCTGATTCTTAGCTGAAGTACAGTGTTCCTCAGAGTGCAGAAAAGAACTTGCCCATGCCTGGCTTTTGCCTTGGAGACAGATGTTCCATGAGCCCAGGTGGGGAGGGACAGCGTGAAATCACACAGTGCTTCACCTCTCTGGGGCAGCATGAGGGCTTCCCCTCCTGGAGCTACCAGAAGGATTGGCTGTCTTTGGGCAGATGGATGAAGAAAGTGCTTAACATCCACGTGTCTCACTGTGCTCTGAACAGTGAAGCTGTGTGCTCTGTCCTCTGGCCAGGTGTTCTTTTCACCCCCTGAACTGTGCTGAACCTGTCCAGCACTCACTGCAGATGGCGTGTGGCAGCGGGGTGCCCCTCAGCCCTGGCCTGCCTCTCAGCTATGCCAGCTGCCCAAAAGAGACAGTATTTTCTGCTGCTGTCACCCAGCTTTTTGTCCTCGCATGTCCCCTGAAGAGGTCCACAAAGAAAGCTGCGTCATGGACACGGCAGTAAATCGAAAAAAAAAATTTTCTCTTGAATCAGCAAAATTACATCCAACCTGGCATGAGATGGCGCCATTTGCTCTCTCTACGCTCTTCAAAAGACACTGTTATTTTTAGCAACGGGCTCCTTCTCCTTTGATATGACAACAGCCACCTTGAACTGACAGGACTGACAAGATAAAATGCTGCTGATACAAAGTTGCCAGACAGGTAATGCAAATTGGTATCGAATACTAAGGAATTATTGGAATGCCTGAATACCAAATGGAAGGCCTGCAGTGACCAGTTTGCAGTCTCTGGAAATGATTGATGAAAGGCAGAAGTTTTTGGCTGTAGAATTCAGAGGCAAAAGGAGAAAATTCAGTGGCACTGGTGGGGTTCTGCTTCCACTTGAATGTGGAGGGCTGCCTGGATAATTTGAGAGACCTGAGAGCTAGTGAAGAGGCAGGATCTCACGCTGCAAAGCAAGCCCGAAGATAGCATCGAGGCACGGCCTGCTGCCAGAAAAGATAGTAAGGAATTTGTAGGACATTGCTCTGAACAAAGGGATTATGTATTTTATCAACTCTTGGCTTTACCCAGGACATTCTATTGTGGGAAAGTGCTGTAAGCAACGTTTGTAGCTAGCAAGACCATGGTCTTTGTTTATTGTATCTTGCTTTTAAAACAATCCACCTTATTGTGATACCGTAACACCATGTTTACTCTGCACTATAAAGAGCACTGCTGATGAATAAAGTCAAATGTATTACCACCGAGTATATGTCTCCCCTGGCCTCAAACTTTTTTCTCCTCTCTGATTTTTAGCTCACCGTGTTTGCAAGACTTGAACTACTCCTTCCCACTTCCTTCCACATCATTGGCTTCAATGAGACAGTGATTCTCCAGGGACCCGGAGGATGCATACTGAAAAATCTGTTCCTTTTAATTTTTTTTAAATTTTTCTTAAAAGGTGTCTCCTTCTTGGGTGATTCATGTGTTTAAAAAATCTCTGTTCCTGTATTTTTCTCCCACTATTAACCCCTTCCAGAGACCCATTACCGGCACAGTATTCTTTTCCCTTAAATAAACCTTTTAATTCATTTAAATATTAAAATTGGTTACTTTTGCAATTTGTGAGGTATGTGCTAGTATTTCCTCCTAAACAAAATATAAAAAAATAATAGTTATGGACCATGACAAGCTGACCCATAGCTGTGCATGTGCTGGTTGATCTGTCACTAAAGATGTATATTTATGTCTATATAACATGCCTATATAACCACATATGTTTGTGTCTATTATGTATGTTTGTGATGCCAAGCAGAGTGTAGAGCAGCTGTGTTCTCCATGTCTGAAGAGGGAGAAAGCCTGAAGGCCTCTGCTAAATTGTTGTTTTCCAAAAAAGTACAGGAATATAGGACTATCTTTGAGGCCTTTGGTCCTCTCAAATTTGGCAGAAATCTGTTAGCAAACTTGAAAGTTCCTTGGGAGTGGAGTTGCCAACCAGTATGGTTAGATGAAACTTTTTTCCAAGGAAAACCAAGCTGAAGCTGTACTGATCACATTTCTCCAAATAAGCCTTTAAAATTCTTTAGAAAACAGACAGTTCAGGAATGAGTGTGAGGCACAAGATCTAAGAGTCCCCATCGTTACTCCAATATGGACTTTGATACTTAGCTGTGTGCCCTGTTTACATTGCTATCCAGGACTTCACTCCCAGCCTTCCAAAGGGATTGAGGATGCAATTATTTGTTGCATATTCTATAAATGCAAAATCTTATTTTTATTGGTGTAAAAATAGAGTCAGAATATTTCAAGTTAGAATAAAAATGTAATAGGACTGCCCAAAACTCCCTGCCTCTGAAAAAAAATATGAGCAGGTTCATTTTTCTGTTGTTTTTAGACACAGGGAGGAAAGCTTCTTAATAACTATCAGAATATTTGTTTTAAATAAACTTTTTGTGATGGTTTCTTCCAAGGAGCTGTGAGGCTATAGGTACTGAGTTCCTGTTGCAACTCACTGGGAGGTAGTGTGACATGTGAATGTGTCCCAGTGTGGTCTGCACTGCTGTAGATTAGAGGCTGTTGTCTCAACCATGGCTTGTTTGCAAGGGTTGGAATACTTGGCTCAACCAAGGATGCAGCTACCCAAGTGAGACACAGATGTGTGGGACTGCTCTGGGTTTCAGAGTTACTAGGACGGGCAAAACAAAAAAACCTATCACAACTATCAGGCACCTCCCTCAAGTGCTCATGTTCCCTTTCCTGTGACAGACATCTGAGTCTCAAAGACAGTCTCTGTGCTAATCAAGAATCAAATTGTTACTTGTTCTGGAGCTCTTGAGGTAGGTGGAGGAAAGATGCATGTATAATAAGAAATACACAGGCTGTGAAAAGCTAACTGCTGCTTAAGTGCTGGACATGGTAACTGGAACTAGAAAATTTGTATTTTGTCCTCCTGGGAGAAAAAAATGAAATTAAAATACAGTTTTGTTCTTAGCTCTGTTTCTGATTTTGCTGTATATTTGCTGCTAGAGACAACAGTTTGTGTGTTAGTCACGAAACTGGCAATGTGGTATTCTTCTGTGCAATTAGTTCAGAGTATCCTATCCCTTTGTGTGTCCCTCATGTGTCTGGGGAGAGTCGTGCTCCAAGCTCCAGGTAATTGAAGACCTGTCACCACCACACTGGGATAGACACATTTCTGGTAAACCAGAAACATGCTTTAACTGGGACAAAGTGTCACAGCCCTTGGGTAGGGTTGGTGACCCCTGGACACCAAATGGGAATGGGAATTTACAGATTCCCTTCTGTGTATTTAGAGTTAAGCTAGATGGACTTGTGTAGTGCTGTCTACATACAGGCCTATCAGTTGTTCTGTGGATGAATGAAATGTGTTGCTTAGAAGCTCTGCTCTTCACTCCCAGGACAGTACATCCCAGCTTGTCATGGTTTAACCCCAGCTGGCAACTAAGCCTCATGCAGCCACTTGCTCACTGCCCCCCATAGGGATGGGGGGGAGTGAATAGGAGGAGTAATTGTGAGAAAACTCAAGAGCTGAGATAAATACAGTTTAATAGGTCAAGAAACAGTCATGCATACAAGGAAGGAAAAACAGGGAGTTAATTATCTCCTTCCCATTGGCAGGCAGGTGTTCAGCCATCTCCAGAACAGGAGGGCTCAGTCACATGTGATAGTTGCTTAGGAAGACAAAAAGCCATAACTCTGAATCTGCGCCCCCCCTTCCTTCTTTCTCCAGCTTTATATGTTGAGCATGACATCATATGGTATAGCGTATCCCTTGACTAGTGTATGCACTACTTAGCAACAACTAAACCTTCAGTGTGTTATCAACTTTGTTATACTAAATCCAAAACGTAGCCTCATACTAGCTACTATGAAGAAAATTAACTCTGTCCCAGCCAAAACCAGCACAAAAGTGATTGGACTGGGCCAACATGTGCCACAGAACAACCTCTAAGGAAAAAACATTGGATGAAAGGTTTGAGTATACTTTCCCACTTGGGAATTTTTGTGCTGTATTGAATTCCTCCTGTGCAATCCAGTCCCTTGGTTGTCATTGCTGGTCAGGATTTTGAACACGGGTTGTGCATGTGGCTGCAGTTCCCTTGATTTTGTTGTCTGCAGCTACCAAGCTGCTGAGGAACAGTACAGTCTGGAAAGTTACTAGTGTCTACAGTTTATGAGGTGAATAAAAATAGCAACTAGTATGCTTCAGCCTCAGTGCATAATATCTAACAATGGCTTTGTTTTAGAATAGTAAACCAGCCAAGTATCCTTTCCTCAGATCTGGTTTCCATTAGAAATGAGCCAGAAAACAACCTCAGAAGTGACTGATGGTCCTGAATGCTGACAAGCAGTTGTTCTGTTTCCAGCCTTACTCTACTAATAGGTAGGAGTACCAGCTCCCAAAGCTGCTGCTGTAAAGCATTCCTGAACCACATCTAGAAAGGTTTGAAGGCCAGCTTTTGAGAGGTCAGGTCCTTCTGGTCCTCTTGTGACTCCACTTCTATAACCCTGTCCAGTGAGCATGGAAAAATCTCTCCTCCTTCAGTTTTTAGGCTGGTGCTACTGTTTCAGAGTATGCTTTTGCTGACAAAGTATTGTCAGGTTTTCAAAATGATGAGTAATTGGATGTTTCAAAATCCTTCTTTTGCTTCTGAAGGACTAAACTGCCTGCAGACCATTGAACCTCCCTTCTTTTGGGTAAGCTTGGCTTTCCCAAATTTACCACATCATGCAGAGCTGAAAATCAAAAGAATCACATGAATGGGTAGAGAATGACTTAAAATGTTTTGAGTCTTGAGGATTTGGATTAAGCTTTGTGTAAAGCTTTTGGTTTGAGACTTGTTTCTTTTAAAATACGTCACTATATTTTAGTGACTATTATATAACTCTAATAGTACCTCTAAGGTCCTGTCAGCAGATAAAGTCTAATGCAGGTCATCCTACATCCTTCAGACACTGGCATCCAATCTGCACTCTAATGGCTTTCACAAATCCCCTCAAGCAGAACTGTCAAGCTGACTCCATGATCAAATGTGCCCAAAAGCTTTAGAAGCAGCACTGAGAATGTCAAACAGGAGCAATGAGGCTAGATTGCATCTGCATGAGGGGATAAATTGCTCTTGAGTGTAATTCACAGATCAGAACATTAGACTATTGTCATCAAAGTCCAAGTGAGCCTCTGTATAGGGATAAATAGCAGCAGTTGCTCTTCATACATGACAGATCTCTTTCAAAGCTTACACATGCCTATTAATTCTTTTCCTAATCGAAATTTAATTGAAGTATGCTTCAACCTGCCATAGGGTAGAGGACTTATCTTAAGCATCTTAATTCACTTAGGTAACATGCTTTTAGCGTATTGAGAAATGCTCATTGCAATTTACTTTGCTATTAGGCATGTAAATTTATAAGTGATTTATTTGTAACCTCCAGTCAGGACTGGTTGAAGGACAGTGGACTTATCAGTCCCACTATTTTTGCAATGTGAAGTGGAACTGATTCAACACCTGTGGAAATACTGGGTCAGTATTTCTGTCTAGTCAGAAGCAGAAAACCATCAGGGTCAGGATGCAGAGGCACTTCTGCTAAATAGGGGGTCCTGGCTGGTGGCAAACTGAGTAAGAGCCAGCAGTGTGCCCCGGCTGCCAGGAGGGACATCCGTGTCCTGGGGTGCATCAAGCACAGCATTGGCAGCCGGGCACGGGAGGTGATTGTCCCACTCTGCTCTGCTCTGGTACGGCCTCACCTTGAGTCCTGTGTGAAGTTTTGGGCACCACAGGATAGAAAAGACATTGAGCTGTTGGAGAGCATCCAAAGGAGAGCAACAAGGATGGTGAACGGTCAGGAGGGGATGAATTATGAGGAGTGTGTGAGGTCACTTGGATTGTTCATTTTGGATAAAAGGAGGCTGAGGGGTGGCCTCATCACAGTATAGGGCTTCCTCACGAGGGGAAGGGATGGGACTGGTGCTGATTTCTTCACTCCTGTGACCAAAGACAGGACTTGGGAAAATGGTAGGAAGCTGAATCAGGGGAGGTTTAGGTTAAATAACAGGAAAAGTTTTTTCACCCAGAGGGCAGCTGAGCAATGGAACAAGCTCCCCAGGAAAGTGGTCACAGCACCAAGCCTGTCTGAGTTCAAGAAGCATTTGGATGACACTCTCAGGCACATGGAGTGATTCTGGAGGTGCCCTACACAGGGACAGGAGTTGGACTTGATGGTCCCTTCCAACTCGGCATATTCTGTAATTCTACAATTCTATGAAATAAATGATCAAATCAGACAATGTGCTGTATTGGTGAATACAGAACTTACACGTCCAGTGGGACTGAGAGAAGGCAACCTGACCTAGCTGAAGGTGTCCTGGCTTATTGCAACATGAGGGTTGGACTAGATGACCTTTAAAGGTCCCTTACAACCCAAATTATTCTATGATTCCATTAGGAGTTTGCATATATGAGTCTGAGCCTTTTTAGGTTTCAGATCAACAAAATATTTAACAGGTGACGTAACAGCCAATGGTATTCAGAAGACTGCTGAAATGTCTGGCTTGTACCAGTCCACAGTCCCCTTTTTTTTGCCTTCTAGTATGTCTTCATTTGAGAGATGTAACATCTTGCTCTCTTCAGGAAGCCTCATTTGTTGTGGCACTGGGTTTGTTTTTGTGGTGTTTTTTTTGTTTTGTTTGTTTGGTTTTATTTTGTTTGGTTGGTTGGTTTTTTTGTCTCCCCAGTCATTCCATTGGGAGTGAGGAGAAGAACACAAAGTCCCTTCATTCACTGAAACAGTGAAACAGTTGTGTCATCTCCCTCAACCCAGAGCATGAAACCTCGTGTGTTTAGACCACATTCCTTGTGACCAGGGCAGTTCAAATATAGATTACATGAAACAGCTTTTGCCTGGCATTTGTTTGGTCTCACAGTGGCTTTATACTTTCTGGGCTATCAAACACTTCTTACCTTAAAAAGTAGGGAATAATTTAGCAGCTTCTCTATGAAGCATTCTTAGTCTTCCAGTTAAGTCACTAATGGATTGTGGGATTGTGTTGTGGGTGTGTTTATGAGGCATTCCTGATGTGCTGCTAGTATTTCCTCTGCATGGTGGGAAAGCTTTGTACCACTATTCTAGAAAACCTGCAAAGAGAAAAGATGTCTTACCTAGAAACGACCCAGCTCTGGTGACCTTTCCAACAGTGCAAGTGAAACTCTAGGCAAAAACTGGCTGAAAATTACACTCAACGTTTGCTAAATTGGCTGTTCTTCTGGTAGAAGCAATTCTGTCAGTAGGATAAATCTGGCCAGTGGTGGATTGCTGTCTTCCTGTAAAAATATTACTTAACTTTTCATTTAGTTCTACAGTTGACGCAGAATTGCTTTAAGGTTGAAGACATTAGTGCCCATTAATATGCTACAAGAGATTAAGCTTGGGAAATTATCTTTCAAACAGTTCTGGAAAAAAATGGCTGCTTCTTCAATAAAAATTGATCCATTCCTATTTATGCTAAATAAATAAGTAATATATGAAGGAAACAACACTAAAAAGAGAAACACTCTCAGCTATTGTGGTTTTATAGGACAACTGATGAAACTTATTTGGATTCTTCCCAGAAAATATACACACTTTTAAAATTCTCTGGAGAACAGGAAAAGAAGCAGCAGTAATGCAGAATCACTAGTTTAATCTCAACATATACTTTGTGTTACAGTGGAGTGCACACAGTCAGTCACAGAATCACAGAAAGTTAGGAATTGGAAGGGACCTCAAAAGATCGAGTTAAACTCCCCCTGCCAGAGCAGGGTCACCTAGAGCAGGTCACACAGGAACACGTCCAGGTGGGCTTTGAATGTCTCCAGGGAAGGAGACTCCACAACCTCCCTGGGCAGCCTCTTCCAGTGCCCTGTCACCCTCACGGTAAAAAAATTTCTCCTCCTGTTTATATGGAACCTCCTGTGCTCAAGCTTATATCCGTTGCCTCTTGTCCTGTCATTGGGCATAACTGAGAAGAGCCTGGCACCATCCTCCTGGCACTCATCCCTTACATATTTATGAACATTAATGAGGTCGCCTCTCAGTCTCTTCTTCTCCAAGCTGAAGAGCCCCAGCTCCCTCAGCCTTTCCTCATAAGGGAGATGTTCCACTCCATCATCTTGTTTGTTCTGTGCTGGACTCTCTCAAGCAGTTCCTGGTTCTTCTGGAACTGAGGGGCCCAGAACTGGACACAATACTCCAGATGCAGCCTTACCAGGGCAGAGTAGAGGGGGAGGAGAACCTCTCTCGACCTACTGACCAACCCCCTTCTAATGCACCCCAGGAGGCCATTGGCCTTCTTGGCCACAAGGGCACATTGCTGGCTCATGGCCATCCTAATGAATGAAAGGTCCCTGTGAATGGTCCTATACCATTCATAGGCATCACAGACATGTTTAATATTTGGAGTCCTTAAACATGTCTGTGAAGCAAGAGTAGACACCCACAATGTTCTTACCACACTAAGCTGAGAAATAATGCGAAGAAACATGAATTTGTGTGTACCCATTCCCTTAGACATATCCTTGGTCTGAGAGCTGTCTGTAAGAAGAATTCTTGATGTATATTGTGGGATGTCTGGAAAATAGACACTAATAAATACATAATTTTATATGGAAGATGGACAATTCAATGCCTAAAAATGTGAACTGGAGAATAAATCAATACAAAGAGACTTGCTGTTCTTCCATGTTCATTTCTCCTTTTTCTTTCCCAAGTGAATGTTCATCAGCAGTTCCTACAAAGGGATGTTTTCACTAATATTTTGCTGAAGATCTCAGATCTTGCTGTCTTTCCTCATGAGAATTAAGAATTGAAGACTGGAAGGTGGGTTGTCGTAGCCCATGTTTAAACCATCAAGCAGCAAGTCATGGTAATTTCAAGACTAAGTTGTTTCTAGCTGAACCAATATTCACTTGTTCTACATCACTCTGACATGCTTAGTGAGAAATAATAGCATGTTTCTGTCTCCTCTGTACTCCTGAATTTACAGTAATAACTGTACCACATGAATCTAGGTTTAAACTAGTCTCCAGTTACCTCTTCCATTTTCAGTTTCAGTTTCCTTTCTCTGCAGTGGCCCCCTTTAGTCTGCTAGTTCTATAAATCTTTGTCACAGAGGGACGCCTTGTTTGAGGGAAAGGGGAAAAAAAGGTGAACAAAAAGAAGTGTAATATGCTTTCTCCACTAGGTGCTTAGCAGAGGTTGGTGTGCTTGGTTCAGTCTCATTTGGCTAGTGCAGATGCTGCTGCTAAATTTGTAAACTAAATGCAGTCTGCTAGGGGTTCATTAATTAGTTTTCTCACAGAAGCACTTACAGAAACAATCTGGTTCAGCAAGAGTTGATCAATTCAGCTTGAGCTGAAGAATCAGCAGAGTGACCCTTTCCACCTGTCAGGTTAGGAAATGCCAATGACACCAGCTATTAGCTGCTGCAGTGTGCATTTAGCATCCTCTGTGTGTGTCTGGGGGAAGCAGCTAAGGACTGCTATTTTCCACCATTTTCCATTTTTTAGTTTTCCATTTACAAAAACACCTTTGTCAAGAGAAATAAAAACCCTCAAAACTTGACAGTGTAATAAATATGAATATTATGTAGATGAAGATCCCAAAGCCCTTGGGCCCTGACCACAGTGTTCTTTAGATGAATTAGCAGAGCCTGAAAGCCTTTGTCTCATCCTTCTGACCATGGGTTATTCCCTTAAATGCCTTCTCCAGACTCATTCTTCCATTTCCCATTTTGGCATCTCTTGTGCTGCAACAGAAGAAAGCTCAAAGCTCATGTTCTCTTTTAGCATTGCTTGGTAAAGGAGTATCAGTGAGAACTGGTACTCTTTCTGTGGAGTATCACTCAATGTGTTGTGGCCCAGGCTGGACTGACCTGTAGGTGTTCTGGTACACAGCACAAAAATACAGCCCCAGAGGCTGGAACAGTGTTTGCAACAGTGTATGTCCACCTCCCATCTGGCTTGGATGCTGCATCATCAGTTTTACTTGTGCTGGTGGCACTGCCTGATGCAAAGGGTCACAGATTTGTGGTATCAGTCCTTATCAGTACAAGGCCACACCACTTTATCCTTGAGGAAGCTTCTTCCTTATGTGCTTTTTAAGCTTGGATGTAGCTGTTGGGCTCTTGATCATCACCTGATCTGACAGTGGCTGCCTTGCTGGTTCCTGTGGGTGTACTCTATATTCTGGGTGCTCCTGTGACAGACACAGGTGAAGGCACTTGGTACCCTTGGCAGTATGAATTATTCTACATTGTTAATGTGGAATCCCTTACTCAATTAAAGTGACAGGTTGAGCTCTGCAAAGCTCTTTCAGCTGATCATGAGTTCAGTTAGACCCTGTATTAGAGACAGGGCTATGGCACATCCAAATGATGTAATTTGTGGAAGATGAGCAATTTGCTTAAGTTGCATTGCAGGCCAGAGTAGAAATGAAAGACACAGAGTTTCTTCTATCAGTGAATTGGAGCAAGTCGTGTACTACATTTAGACTGTGAAGTCCAGATTCTGCCTCACACTATGCTGTTCTGATCTATCCTAGATGGCAATATGAGACTATGACATTCTAATCTGGTGATTCTAAATGACAATTTGAGGTGCAGAATTCTGGATCTTTTTAGATGCTCTCCATCCACTTCCTTTCCTCTTGTTTCTGTGGGCATATGTTAAAGTCAGTAAGTCCCTCCCTTCACTCCAGAGTAGGTGACACAACATGGGAGGTGTATCACTTGTTGGTGTGATAATAGACAAAGAGTAGTTAGGAACACATATTGGTGTGGTTCTGCTCACTCTCCACTCAGCTCTGCTGCTTTGAAGCAAGAAGCCTGAGTTTGTCCTCTCCAGTGGGAGTCCTCTGTCTCTCCTGATGTCAAAGGCAAGCTGTCTTCCTGAGCTTGGGAAACTGTTAGGAGTTTGGGAACTGCTTTCTGATAGTGGTGCAGATGGAAAGCAAAGGCAGATGAGGGTGAGTGAAGAGGAAGAGGCAGGAAGACCCAATATGGGCTATCCCCCTCCATCTCCTGGATGGAGACAAGCTATGTAGCACTCTGCATAATTTTTCCTACCTGCACAGTAGGTGTAATTGCTGCTCTTTGAGGACCGTGTAGAGAATTAAATGTTTCTGTTGCTTAGATGAAAAGCACTATGTACACAAAGTGTATGCTCTTGAGAGATTTATCCTATTTCTTGGTGTTTGTCAACACTTGATGTTCTGTTCTTCCTTTGCTATCTTGCCCATTACAGGGGTGAGAAGGCATTAGTAAGGGGTTCAATTTGTCTTCCTTAATGGCTGATGCCCTTGCTGTTGGCTAAGAAATCATTAAGCTTGTTCAGAAGAAGACTGTGCAGATTTGTTTCTGAGAGCTTTACAGAAATCTGTGTCTGAGCCCAGGGCATTTCCAGATTGCATATTCTTAACTGTATTAAATACTTCAGAGCCATCTGACTGATTTTCTCACAGTTCAACCATCTGGTCTGAAAATTTAGGCAAGCTTTACTTTGTAGAGAAGCTCTGAGTCACTCACACTGGAGTGTCATTAGATGACCCCTTGGCTGCTCTTTGATGGAGAAAGGCTACTATAGTGTCACTGATGATAGTATGCTGATTGAGACAAACATAAGGCTTTAGGGGCTCATTAGTTTTGATTAATCAGGCTAAAAATACTCCCTTGCCTTTCTTGTCTTTGCAAAATGACTAGTTACCCCTCCCAAAGTCCAAAGCATAACATTGGCATTGTTATTTTAATAGCTTTTTATTTGTTATTATAAATCTACAAAGCCCACTGTGCTTTAAAAAAAATATTCTTGTTGTCTTTTAGGTTTGTTTACTTGATTAACACAGGACTTACAAGCTTTGATGCATATCCTCTTCTAGCACCCATGTGAGGTAAGGAATATGGTAGCAACAGGAGGATGTACAGAGAAATAACCTCATGTAAGAGAAGGTGACTCACTGAGAACTACACCAGCTGCATTAAAGCCACTCTAGTACTGGCTTCATGCTTGTTGGTTCATGTGTGCTCACTCTTTTTCCTGATGCAGAGAAACTCTTTAAATAACTACCAAAGAGATTCCTGGGGGGAGATCAGGTGCCATGAAGCCCCTTTTGTTTCCAGGCCAAGTGTGCACACATGGCATGTGGTGGGCTCAGGAAAGCTCCTCTTTCAATGGGGAGCTTAATTAATGTCCTCTCTTTATGTGGTTGCTGTGCCCTGTGCTGTGCAGAGCAGAGGGAGGCAGGGTGACCAGCAAAGGAAGGGAAGAGATGCAGTTGGAGAAATGCCTTCAGTGACACACTGCAGCCATGGAAGACTCAGTTTGAAAGATTATTTGGGGCCAATAAACCAAGCATTTCTATTTAAAATATTTGGAGACTAAAGATCTATTTGTGTGCCTGAAGCTGTCAGTAATCTGGCCCAAGAATATGTGTTATTTCCCAGAAATGCTGTGGATCAGAGAAAGCTCTACAGACCTGAATCTCCAGAGGATCACTAAAGTTTACAGAAGAAGCCTAAATTTGATCTGGTTTGAAATAATGTCCTGAACTCTTCATGTCCTCAAATCTGTATGGTATCTGGAGATCTGTCTGGAGGCCATCCCATGCTAAGATGTGAAATAATTCAGTCCAAATGAGAAATGAACTCTGATAAGCTAGAACTTGTGCCCCACTGTCAGCTGTGACAGAGAGGGATGCTTTTCTCCTCACTGCCTTTCCCAAAGTCTTTCACTGGGAGGGCTGAGTGTCCAGGAGAGTGTCTTCTAGCTTCTGGGGGACATGGAAGACTTTCCAGCTTCCTGCTTCTGTATGTTCACCATGCATGAGACAAATTATTTGCTTTTTTTCTTCCCATCTGCTTCCCCTCTCACCTGTTTCTTAACTCTTCCCACTGAGAGCATATAGTATTAGGGAAGAGAGTTTCATCTATGCAACCAATCTAATCTATCACTCATGGGTGATCCTGCTGTCAGTGCACTGTTCTTGAATAAGATTCTTTAATTGTAAGACACTGTGGAGTTCTTCACTTGTTACCCCTTTAACCCTCTTCCTTTGATTAGGAAGAGTCCCAGAGTGACTGCTCTGACTGTCCTGGGTGATCCCAAGAGCGAAACTCAAATTTTGGTCAGTTCTGTATGTTAAGAAGGGTTCAATGCTCCTGGTTTCCTAAGAGGCATTCAAAAGCAATGCTGTGGAAGTGAAATGACATCATTCACTACTACAGCTAGGATAAATGTGATCAGAAGCTGAGCCATTTCCCTCTTCCTCATCCTTATTTAGGTGACACATCAATCAATGCTAGCTTGCAGCAAGGGTGCAATTTTGAAGTGTTTTTTGTCTCTGGGTAAAAGAGAGTTTTTTTCAACCTAAATGATTCTATGATTCAATGATTTTTTATAATTTTGTTTGTAAAAGTACAGTAAGCAGATAGATACTAGAAGGATAAAAACTTCTAATTTTCCACATTTTTTTCTAGTATTTCCCTACATTTTTGTTCCAAGTACTGAATTTTGTAGTTTTTAACCGCATGAGGAAATTTCTGTAATACTTATCATGCATTGTCTCATGTGAAAGTGGAAGGAAATGCTGGAAGTCTCTCCCACAGAAATGAGCATGCAAGGGACTGAGAAGGCACTCATGTAGCAATATTTTTTCCCCTATTCTTTGTCCAAGATAGCAGGAGTATGTCCCTTCTAGCTGAAGGGGAATTCCTCTTCTAGGGAAGGGGAATTCCTTTCCAAAACTTTCATGTGGATCCCACAGGACCCTCAGGTGTCTTCTGCCCATCATAAGGATATTATGAATTTTGGACCCATTGCTGAGCTGTTCTGCTCAGGTCCTGCCTAAGCCAGTCGTGGTGCCTTACAAAGATATGCATTTAAGTCAGATTATGATAAGGGATGAATCTACCCAGTCTTTTCTGTTGCTGTCTGCAGATGCGTGTTTTTTGTGAACACACAGAGGTTCAGGGGAGACCATTCTAGTTTCTGAAATCATAACTCCTGGAAAGTCAGTTGCACAATTGACTTTGTGGAAGAATGAGTCGTGAGTCTTTTGAACGAGGTGTGTTGGGAACTTTAAGAATCCCATGTGTATTTTACAAAGCCAAGATTTGGCCTTTTCTGCCTCCCCCTGCCTTTTGCTCCTCTCTCATGCAATGCGGATGTTGAAAAGTATGCTGTTTATGTAGTTATATTTTAATGCTGTTGTATGCTCAGAATTGACTCCTGAATTGGTTAGCATTACAGAACAGAGAAATAACAGTTACAAACTCATCTTTTAGTTCTGGCAGCATGTTCTGTGGGGTAGGCATCCCTGAGCAGTATTGATATAACATCCGTGAGTATAGACAGTTAGAGGAATCCAGTTCCCTCTTTCTCCATTGCAGCAGAACAGAGCAATTCAGAACTCTAGAGTCAAATCTCTGCAAGTCGCAACTGCAGACTGGGCTTAAACAGTTGTCTCATCAGCTATGTCTGAAAACACACTGAGAAGTCTGATATAGACTGATGTTGATAGCATTTTAGCCGTGGGGGTGTTTGTACCTGCTTATAGCAGCAAATGTCTTATTTTGCTTAGCAAGCCTGGAGGATTTGTCAGAAAAGAAGGATTAAAGCAGATGTAATTCAGCTTATTGTGGAGAGGCACAAATAATTCATATACCAAACACTGAAAATGTTGATCCAGGAGAGACTTTGAAAAGAGCTAGATCTTGCTGGTTGCTATGGCCATAGAAGAATTAGCTTCCTCTGGTTGTCTAGGTAACAAAACCTTTGAGACCAATTTTCAGCCAATGTGAGTCAGCAGCACTTTCATGCTGATGTGTATCAGTTTGTTACTATCTTTCTGCAGCTTGTGTAGCACCATGAACACTGCCAGGTCCTTACAAGTAAGCTGTGTTTCAGCATGCCATCAGGTACCTTAGAAGGCAGGTACTACATGTAAAGTCTGGAGTTTTGCACCAGTCCTTGGTCTTTAGGCCATTCTTGCCTCTTACTGGTCACTGTCACCTAGACACCATTTTGGTGGATGTGGAAGATCTCAGCAAAGAGAGATGAGTTTCTGCTGCATGGCATGAGATACTTGTTTGCCTTGTCCTTCTGACTCTTTGTTCATGCCTCTTTTACCCTAGTCTAGTGTAGGCTGGGATTTACTGAGAGACATATCTTTGAAAAGTGAGAGGTTTTCCTCTTTTGTTTTGCAGACTGTCCTCCCCGTGTCTTAATGTTTTGGCCAAAAGAGGTGGCTCCTGTGAGAAGGAAGCTACTGGAAGCTCCCCTGGCTCCAATGCTGGCCCCAGCTCTGCCCAAGGCCGAACAGATATGGGAAGCTGGACCCATGTTGGAGGGGTTCATGAAGGACTCTCTCCCATGAAAGGGACCCCACATTGCATCAGGGGAAAGCTGTGACGAGTCCTCCCTCTGAAAAGGGAGTGGCAGGCGCAGCATTTGGTGAACTGACCCTAAGGCCCCACTGCCCGTCCCCTGTGCTGCTGAGGGGAAGGCAGGAATGAGGCAGTTTTGGCCTGGGAAGAAGGGAGGGAGCGGGAAAGATCATAAGATCTGGCTATGTTTTCTCTTTCTCCTTGTAGATTAAATTAGTTTTTTTCCCTTCTCAGGTTGAACCTTTCTGTTTTTTGCCCATACCTGTAATTGGGGAATGCAAACCTCCTTGTCTCAATTCATGAGCCTTAAGGTGGATTTTCTCCTCCCTGTGACACAGTGGGAGTGGGGAGTGAGCAAGTGGAGGCCTGGCTGGTAACAGCAGGGCCTGATTGTGACACTTAATATGGATCATAATGGGCTACAAACATGATCTTGTTTACAAACAGTCTGCTATGCAAATGAAATGTGAAATTAATTTGCTTGTGTTTATTGATTTTTTCCCCCCTCTCAAAACAGAGAGTTTATGGTTGTCTTAGTGCCAACAGGGAGAGGGAAGTGGTATGTGGTGTTCTTGCTGAATGTGTTTTTAATCATCTGTGCTTATAGTTTGTTTGCTCGTTAAGAGAACTTATTAGGCAACAGCAGTAGAAAAGAGATGTTAAGATGCACTACTCTAGACAGTAGTGGGGAGACTGTCAGCTCTAGATCTCAGTGTACTCCTAATATAGCTAAATACAGGATTTGACAGTCTTGCTTGCAACAGCTGAAATCTTTCTCCTTTCTCATTGTATTCGGAGGGAAAGTGAATCCCTGAGAAAATAGTAATGGATGAAGAGACAACTCTTAAACCACATCGGTGTTAAAGCAAAATCATGTTAGGCCTTGCACACTGTATGGGATTATCTGGGGTCAGAGCTCTGGTGGAAAGCCAGATGTGCAAAAGATGGCTTTTACTTCATCAGGAGGCTGGAACAGAGCTCCTGAGGACAAGAAGGCCTTTTGGGTCACTGTCCAAAAGCAAAGAAAAGGTGGAGGAGCGGGAAAAGGAAAGGCAGGAGAGACAGACTTTTATGGAAGTATTTGTTAAATTAGAAGAAAAGCCTGAAGCCTATTTTCCTTGCCCTCTCATCTGCTCTCTCCATTTTACAAAGCATGGATACTCCTCTGGTCAGATGTCTCTTACTTAGCTGCCCTCAAAACAAATCTGGACAGGCAGTAGTAGCAAGGCTACAGGAAAGCTTTTGCATCCTTGCACAGCTCCTGAAAATAGAGTTGTGTTTGAGTAATGAGCACTTGTTTTATATTAGAAATGCAAAATCTCATGCCAACTCAATGTTAAGCCTGAAGGTTTTAAAATACCTAAGGGTCCAGAAGTACAAAATTCAGGTTACAGTTGCAATTCTGACTCAGTCCCGTTGCACATTGCAGATTAATATTTTCCCTTCCTGCTGAAGTGTATAAATGGATGATACAGCATATGCCTATTTTGGGATTTCTTGTTCCAGTTCCCATCAGAGGCCAGAAATTGAATAGAAGTTAGAAATAATGTCATTAAATTAGAATTAATAGAAAAAACAACACTGACTATATCTAAACTTTGGCTTGTTTGGAGTCCAAATCTGTAGCTGAGTTTGGCTGTGATAGAAAGTTAGTGAATATGAGCATCTTTTGTATTACATTGTTTTAGCAGTTGCTTCTTATCATTAAAAATCACTTAAATAAAAACAGTTTGAGTAGCTATTTGGACCCAATTCTGGGAAGCTGTCAAAAAAAAAGAAAAAAAAAAAAAGAAAATTACGTTCCTTTAGTAAAACCTTTTAGATTAGTTGTTTGTTTTTTTTTCACAAGACCTTTTTATCACCAGCATCTGAGCTGGTTTTTATCCAGCCTCTTAAGGAGCTTGACCTATAGCAAATTCATATAGCAATCCATTAGCAAATTGACAGATGACACCAAGTTGGGGGGGAGTATGGATCAGCTGGAAGGCAGGAGGGCTCTGCAGAGGGACCTGGACAGACTGGAGAGTTGGGCTGATTCCAACGGGATGAGGTTCAAGATGGCCAAGTGCCGGGTCCTCCACTTTGGCCACAACAACCCCATGGGGAGCTCCAGGCTGGGCACAGAGTGGCTGGAGAGCAGCCAGGCAGAGAGGGACCTGGGAGTGTAGATTGATAGGAAGCTGAACATGAGCCAGCAGTTGCCCAGGTCATGAGGCAGGAGAATCCATTGCTGGAGTAATTGGAAACTGATGGGTGGCTAAGCCCAGGGGAACCATAGAATCATAAAAAATTAGGGGTTGGAAGATCATCAAGTCCAATCCTCCCTGCCAGGGCAGGGTCACCTATAGCAGGTCACACAGGAACACATCCAGGTGGGCTTTGAATGTCTCCAGAGAAGGAGACTCCACAACCTCCCTGGGCAGCCTCTTCTAGTACCCTGTCACCCTCACAGTGAAAAAATGCTTCTTGTTAGGTGTGGGAGATGGACTGGGACTTTCCCATCTCTCATTTCTAGGACTATATGTCTGAGTGAAAAGAGCTAACAGGACTGTTTCTCTGCACCAAAAGTCTTGGCTGTCTTCTGTGGTCCTCACACCCACAGAATATGCATCTGAAGGTACATTGGTAGCTATTTTTACCTTTTTTCTACATATTTAAAACATTTTAGGATAGTTATAAACCACCTGTGTGTGAGTAATTATATGGAATATTTAAAGTATGTTTGTTGCTCAGAACAGCCAAGGAACTTAAGATGATAAAATTTTCATCCATACTTAGAAGTCTTACCTAACATGGATGTTTGAAGGGGCTTGATTTTGCATTTCCCTATGTTGTGTGTTTTACAGGGGAGAGAGATGGGAGGTTTTTTTGTATTTGCAAATCTGTTGAATCTAGGATGAGTAACAAGGAAGTCTGGTCTCAGTTATTATCTCAGGTGGTTCCTTATGGTTGCAATCAGGAAGAACTTGTTGGCTTCTGATGATTTTAGGCGTGGGAAGAGGCAGGAGGGAGGCAGAGGAAGAGGTATTTAGCATCAGTCAGTCTGTGACTGGTTATTTCAGATGAGGATAAACCTTTTGAAGTGTCCCAAGCAGCACACAGTGTCTTTAGTGTAGATGCTCAACACAAAAAAAAAAAAAAAAAAAAAAAAAAAAAAAAAAAATATTTTAGATGATGAAAAGACTAAAATATCTATTAATATAAATTATCAGTTAATCTATTGACTCTGTGTAAATTCCCCTATGTGTTCATTATTTCTTCTTTTTCATACTGAAGGCTAAAATTGCAAGTTTGGGCCCTAGAGCAAATGCTGTTTTGCTTAGGACAGCAGTTCAGACAATTTGAGAGGCAAGAAAGAATAGAGGAATTGCCATCAACCCAGACTTTTATATTTTGCACGAAACCAGAAATTTAATAGCCCCTTTGAAGGTGGTATTCTCTGTGCTTTGCTTTCCCTAAAGTACTGAGTGTGGGGACCATGGCCTGGGTTCCAGGAATGAAGTGGTGTTCCAGTCCATGAATGTGATTTGACATTCCTCTGTGATGGGCATGAATGACACTGACAACATTTATTGGCAAAACAAACACAAATTTTACAAGTTTGTATTTGGCTTTTGAAACAATCAGTTCACGTACACACTTTATCTGATGGACATTTTTCTTCAGTTTTACCCACTAAATGTGTCAAGACTCAATATTTCATACTTCTGTGTAGGTACCATTAGACTGAGCTGTCTACATCTGGGCAGCTGAGTAAAAAGTGGAATACACAGCATAGCTGCAGGATGTGGAGAGCTGCTTATAAACTTAAGCTGTCTGGCTTTTGCTGCTGATCAAGCTTGGATCTGAAGCTGCTCAGGCATGGCAGTTGTATTTCAGTGGAGATATATTATTTACGAATTCCTGGTTATCACCGTGTTTAAAAACATGTGAAATCTGTTGGTGTGCAGCAAAGAAGTCTGGGAGAGGTCAGCCAAGACAGCTGAGTGTGCAAAAATCATAGCAGACATTGACGTAGAGCTGTAAATCAAGCACTTTCCCTGGTTTTTAGGCAGATACTTGGTTTTGCTGGATTTGTCATATGATGGTCTCTTAATCAGATAGGAATTTAAGGCCATCATCCTATTTATCTCATTCTTATCAGAACCACATGTGCTGTTTTATTATTATTATTGTTACTTATCTTTATTAGGGGAAACAATTATTAACAAATTCCAAAGGCAATTTGGCATGTGTAGTGGAGGAATCTTGGATCTCTGGAAATGAGTGGAGGTTGAGAGTTCATTCTGTCAAACAAACAGGGAAGTTTGTCAGGAGCCTACAAAATTTAAATCACAGCTTACTGCATTTCTTCATACAATAAACTGATCATGCAGTGAACGTTTTGCATGTGGTCACTGGAGGATAACGATAATTTGGGCAAATACAGATGCAGATAAAGCCAGTCCTGGTGTTCAGATGAAAGGGATTGATTTGGCTCATGGTATTAGCAAAGAAACAGTTGTCTGCAGTTTTGGTGAAGGAATCTGGCTCCTAGCTAGATGCAATATTTTGCATGTGCTTGTTTTTAACACACTTGGAGAAGCTCTGATGCAACTTTGAAAGTATTTCAGTAAATATTAGTTTTTAATGTGGAACATCTGTACACAATTACGACAAGGAATGTGGCAGGCTTTATCTTGTTCAGTTCTCTTTCACCCCATACAAAAATGGCCAAGCTGAATGGTATGGCTCCTTTTCAGGCTGCGTATGTACATGAGAGAAAAAATGAGGGAGATGTGGATTCATCTTGTCTGATTTTGGGCGGTAAATGGATGTTGGGGTTCCACAAGTGTTTTAACCAGGGAGGAAGCCAGCACAGCTACTGAAAGAAACAGATGGATTCCTCCCCATCATTCCTTCCCATGCAGCCTTGTGGCACTGCAAGATGAATGGGTTTGTGTTAAGGCAGTTCTCCCCTCTGGTTCTCCATGTGCAGGCACAGCCTCTTGTGTCAGTGCAAGGGAAGGGGCAGCATGGGAGCAAGGGTGGGTGGCTGGGGCCAGGGAACACAGAGATGTAAATATTGCCAGCTTAAAGCTCAGTGATTACTTTTGAGCTTTGCAGTCAGTAGACCAGCCCATGCCTAGTATCTTCCACATTATTTTTTAATTAAAATTTGGTCCTCAGGAGCTGAGAAACCAGCAAGTGCTAACTAAGTACCAGATAAGCTGAATCCTGTTTCAGAGCTGAGAGCTGGAAAGACCACAGGGAAAAGTTTAATATAAATATGCTCAAAACCAGCACTATTGATCCAGCATCTTTCAACAGTAATGACCTTCACTGAAATTAAATGCAAACAGAAGCCGAGCTTAGACCATTAATGCATTTAGCTAGTATATTATCCTCCAGAGTTTTAAGAGCCTGAACTAAAACTGACAAGAAATTTAAAATAGATCTGTGTTTCAGTGTGAAGTCCATATATTACCTTAACAGATGAGACATTTATTTATGCTTCTTTTTGTTACGTTAGGGTTTGTGAGGTGAAATTGATTAATAAACTGTCACATTAATGTTTCCACTTAGCCCATTTCTGGCAACACCTTCCTTCCAACAGCAGTGTTAATGTTATAATGACATCAAACAGAAAGAAAAAAAAATAGTGTGTGTAAATTAGGCTTTTTATAACTTACTGCTTATGTAGGATGGACTGGAGGTAAGCATGTTTTACCAAGGCAGAACTTTTAAACCTTTGTCCTTCTCTGAACCAAATCACATATAATTAAAGCTCTTCAACAGATAGAAGTTTGAAGATCTCAAGGGAAAATTTCCATCAGTATGACACATCTTAGGAATAATGCCCAGGACAAATGGTGTCTTAGATGAAGACTATACAGAAGTGAGAGAATAAATAAAAGGAACTGGAAGTTTTGATGTGTGGTAAACAGTATGATTTACCTGCCTATTTGAGACCTCTTGAGAGAACTATATTTCAATTGGAATAAAAGGGGACATCACTTGCTCAGAGAAGTGAGATGTGATGAAAGAGGATGGTTTTCCTCTTTTATCAACACTGCATATGCTTGCTTTGATATGCAAAATAAGAACAGAGTCAAACTCGTGGATATGGACAACTTTGTGATGAGGACCTACAGTTCACCACTGACAGATCAGAGAGATGAAGACTCGTGTGGATTTTTGAACAATGAGGAAAATCCTCTGAAGCACAAGGTTGTTGGTGGGGGATTTTGAGGGTAATGGAGCTATCCAGATATCTGCTGTGAAAGGGATGAAGGCAGAATATGAACCATCCATATAATGAGGAAATACTGACATTCTCAAAAGAAGAAGGGAACAATCCCTTTTCTAAAGCAGTGGGCTTAATCTGCAATAAGAAATATTTAGGACAAGTACTAGATAACCAGGAATATGAAGCAAACAGATAGAAGAGGCAGTCAGCACCATTGGAGGGCAATAAAGACTTATTAGACAAATATTTGCCAGAAAGGACAAAGGTACAGCTGATTCTTCCTTGGAACAGGAAATGGATTTTTTTCCATTTTATTTTAAATGTATTTTACCTCAGGATCACCTGAGGTTTTTCTCCGCTGCACGTTTTCGTGATTCTATTACTGGTGTAGGAACCTGCTATTAAATAAATGCACATTATTCTGCTTCAGTCAATTTGCAAACAGAACTGTCTCCCACTTTGGAGACCGCTCTCCCAAGCCACACAGTCTGCTCTCCATGATCTTTTCCTCCAGGAAGTGAAGGAGGGAAAATACAACATGTGGTAATAACCATCATGCTAGTGTTCAGTGCACTGCTCTATGGTACTGTGACAGTATATGTGTGAGTACAGCATAAGACCCCAAAAATGACAGAATTGCATTCTGTTACCACCATAGCTAGTTCTTTGGAACAGTATAAGCAACTAAAGAAGACAGTTAAATTCGGAGAGCGAATTTGTATCTGAACTTGCGTACAGATGTTTTGGGCTGATATGCCATGGAGAAAAGGAAGTCTGGACATTTACTGAAGTTAAATGTTAATGCATAAATGCAGTTTCAAGCATCTCACATATCCGTAAGAACCTTTCATGAGGTGTATCTTGAAACCTCTTCACTAAGTCCATACAGGAGAAAAAAAAAGAAGTTAATTTCCCCCTGCAGGATATTAGATAACAAGATAAGCACTTGTTATCTAATAACAAGTTGGTATCTGTGGAAAACCTACTATTCACTGCTTGAGCAAAATTACCCAAGAAAATTATTTTATCTAACATATTGTTTATCCACTTTGAGCTAGGTCTTGTATATAACCCTGTGAGCAGGCAGTCTACCCATTTAGAATAAATTTATTTTCATGTGCAGTTTGCTTGGCAGCGTAACTTTTTACTGGGTATTGTTAGTTAAGTGGTTCTTTTCTATTGAATACAAGGTTGTTTCTGGTATGTTTTATAAACTGTAACATATATCTGCAAAAAGATCTTAAATGTTTATTCTTTGAAATGGTTGGGAATGTTTGGTGATTCAGGATTCCAAAGTCTGTAAGAAATTGCAATTTCAGAAATAGTGAGACTGAAACTGAGTAAGTAATTAATTCTTACTGAGCTTGAAATAATGAAAATATTTAATTACACTTGATTATTAAAATATTATAAGCATGTGTGGCTAAGGACTTACTCCAGTGGAAGCCTTGGAGAAACAGCTTTCTATGTATATGGTGTTACAATGTGTTGTAAATATGTGACAGAGCTCTCTGTTGGTTCCAACTGGTGATTACCCTATGCCCTTCTGGATAATTATGAATGCTGCTCTTTCTCATAACACTCTATTTTTTAAATTTTTCAACTCTTAAATTATGAATATCTTTGTAGGTGTGTCTTTTAGAGTGGCACTAGTTGATGATACACTTTAAAACTGATTTTTTATAAGAAAAAGAAGAATGGGGAAAAACTCATAAAGTCTCACAAGAAAGTCCCTCTTTCAACCTGACCAAGAGGGAAAATGGCATCAGAATAAACTACAAAAGTCAAGGTCTTTGTATTGTAATAGGATAGCATATAGTACTGGTTATTTTAGCAAGGCTATCTGTCTGTAGAATTCTTATTGTGATAATACATGTAATTTCTCCTGTTAAATATTCAGAGTGCTGAAATGTTGTAATAGTGCTGAGCACTGGTGATAACTCTGTTCTCTGGTTTCCTTGGACCTGGGAAATTTGGAGGTTAATTGATAACTGGGTATAGTGATGCTACAATCTGCTAATCTGAAAAGTCACTGCCAGGCTCTGCATTTGCATATTCAAGATGACAATACAGATTTTTCTTTTCTCCAGAGGGAGGCTGACTAGCAAGACAGTTTTCTGTTTTGGTCCCATCACTAATCCAGAATGATTGTCCCATAAGAAAGGTTTACTTCCCACTTCCCCTCCTGCCCTTTTCTTCCTTTCCAAGAGCAAATGTTTGTCCTCCAAGCAACTGGGCTACATGACTCTTCATCTTAAATGACTTGAAAATGCCTTTAGGGCCATGTAACTTTTTACTTCACAGGAACAGAATTTCCAATGACATTTTAAGGAAAATGTTGTCTGTCAAGTACACTTTCTGAGAGAAGGGGTTTCTACACTCCATATCCCCTCAATCTGATCTAAAGCCTATTTACTATATTTACTGGAAGAAACTTTCTGTGTTGGATAACCTTTCAGTCTGGCACTCTACATTGTGCTCTTGTTTTCAGGGCCCTATCCTGCAGGTTGTGTTCCCCATCACTTACTGACATCTCCAGATAATTAAAGTGTGCAAAGATGCTCAGAACCTTCCAGGCTGCTACTACTAATGAAGAGCTGGTAGCTACTTTTCGGTGGGGAATCTTCATCTACAATTTGGACTCATGAAGTTGAAAGTGAATGAAATTTTAAGAACCAAGATAGTTAAACTGTGATATCTGTTAATACACTTTTATGGTTGTCTGTGGAAGTCTGGGCCTTGGATATAATTAGCTGTGATACTTAAAAAGATGTAAAACTCTGGAGAATGTGAGTTTTGATAGCTAATACAACTCCCTTCTTTCACCATCTCCACGCTAAACATCAGTGCTTGTTTGATTACAAGTAAGTAAGGAAAAGGCATGTGTGGTTGCTTCCATTTGTGTTTTACTTCATCATTGTCATGGTTTAGCAGTTTGGGCAAATGACAGAGCTAAGGACAGAACTCCTCTCTATTCCCTCCTCCTCTCTCCCCTCCCCCCCACAAAGGGAAGATAAAATGGGAATAAAGACTGAGACTTTAAGTTGGAAACTGAAAACAATTGGATACAGATTTACTAACACAAGGGAAAGGTAATAATATAAGGGATAAAGTAACAAAGAATACAAATATATACATATATATATACAACCCAATAGATAGCATGTGGCGAGCTGGTAGTAATGAACAGCAGCACAGGCAGCAGCAAGTGGGAGGAAAAAGAGGGAGAAGCTGCTGACTTCCTGATCTTTTATAGAGTATGGCAGGAACTGGGAGAGAATAGATCCCTCCTTTTTCGTTCAGCCCCTCTCAGGGTCTGAAAGCCCTCCTGCTGCAGTTCCTCCTGTTCAAACGGTGGCAATCATCAAGCAGATTATGAAAGCCTCGTATTTGCTAAAGAGTGGGTTGTTCCTATGGATAAGAGATAAGGGAAAGCCTGTAGAAGGAAAAGGCTACCCTTGTAGAAAGGCTGCCTTCCTTGTAGAAGGAAAAGACAGGGCAAAAGATGTGGCAGGTACGGAGACAGATGTGATGAGAGATGAAGGATTACAAGATCAGATCTGGTTTTCTAGAACTGTGCCTGAGGCTGTCACAAGGCACCTGCATGTTGTAGCATAGGATGTTTGGAGGATCTTTTTTCTAGAAGTTGTGAAACTGGAGATGTTTTTAAAGCAGTAGCCAGTGGATGTGCTGTGTGACATCATCTGTGGCAGTAAAGACTAATGAAGTGCCTGTAGAAGCTAGAAATGGACACAACAGCAGGAACTGTTGGGGTCTTAGGATTGATTATTAAAAGATTGACTTCACACTCTGTATATCATTGAAAATCTGGGTGGGTTTTGTTTCCTTGGGAGGTAGTTACAGAGCCAGGCCTCATAACTGAGATGTCTGTAAACAGTATATTAATCCATAGCATTTATCTAGAGAACTGCAGGCTGGTTATCACTATAGCCTGTATCTTGTTCTCTGCTTTTCTTTTTCATGACTTTAATAATTTCAACTTGTGATTCATTTCACACAGGAATTCCTCACCTACTGATCTGTGTTATTTTATCCCAGCTCCAGACAAGAGGTCACTGAATGCTGACATATTTTTCCATCCCAGAATGATGATGAAACTGAGAACAGGGCTGTCAGCTGAGGGCATTTGTATCTACAACAGCTGTGGTCAACGAGCCAAGCTTGTGCAACCCAGTGGTTAATCACTTGGGGGAATCTGCACATTTTGTTTGCCTGAATCACCTACCTACAGGATTTGCTAATAGCTAAAAGTTTGCCTGAATCATTGGACTGCTGGGTGCAGTAAGCATCTGTCCACATCCAGCCTGCTGTAATTAAAGAGACAAGGATGTGGTGTTTAAAAAAAGGAGACAACAGTGCATTGCTGAACTGAGGATATTTTTTTGTGTTTGGTTCCATGTTGTTAATATAGTGTCTTATTTGTCTGGGTGTTAAGGCCATTAGCTGTGACTGCCCATGGTGTTTATAGCTGTGTTTGGGTGAATTTTAGCTTTGAAGACTGCTTCTTCAGTTCTTAATGAAGAGAGGACTGATAATGTGGTGGATAATAGCTCTGTCACCACTGTAGTAACAGGCCCTGCCAAACTCCCAATCTGCAGGAGAAACTGTTCAGTGTGGAGGACTGTGCTTGGAACACAGCTGAATGAAGTGCAAATTACAGCAGTTACATAAACCTCAGGTGTCTTTATGTTGATCAGTTATCTCTCTGCCTAAACACCTTACCTGAATACTAGGAATGATGACATATCCTCAATTTCAAGGAGATAGATTATATATTATTATATAATTCTCTATTCTGTTCTGTTCTAGTTTCTGAGCTGCTTGGCTATTGTACTACTGGGATGGCAGCTTGACAGATGGAAGCTGCCAGGTGAAGTGGCCTCTTCTCTGAGTGTATATACAATTTACTGTTATTTGTATGTTAACAAAAGTTTCTACCACTGATATACTCAACAGATTGACACTTTCAATCTATTGGGAAAAACCAGGTAAGCCAGCTATATTATCTATTGTCATATTTGAGAACTTTAAAATTACACGTATCTCATTAAAAATACCACAGGGTAGCCCTGAGTTCCCATAGAAAGAAAATACCTAACCTGAAGTAGAAGTGGCATGTTAAGTCTTCCAGAGCATGGTTCTCCCTGTTTTTGTCTCTTTTCTAAAAGGAAACATGTTCATAAAGTCAGAGTCTCAGTGCTGGTCAGATTCTGAGTTATTAAGAATATAGTGTTCTTGTAGCTTTGATAGCCTAAGGATATGAGGCAGATAAAGTTTTATTAGATCCGCTGATCTAGCTGGAACAAAATAGATCCTGTAGAAGGCCTAAAGCTTTTTTGGTTTTTTTGAATGTGTCATTTGGTCTTACATAAGCCATTAAATCTTCCAACCCTGAGCTATTAACCTGAGCTATTAATCTGAGCTATTATTTGAACTAAGGCTCAAAACTTTAAAAAATCCTCTTGGGAATGTTCTTATGATATTTTAAATTGCTTCTTTCCTACTGAAAAATCAAGATTAATTGGGGCTCATGGTTTTGTGCTGCCTTGCCAATACTTTGCTGTGGCTGCACATTGAGAAGGCTAGAAAAAAGCACAGACAGTATGACAGCCCAAGACTGGAGTCAGATCCAGTTGCTCTCAGAAGAGAAATACATCCACAGTCTTCAGTGTATTTTGGATGCAGGCAATTTTCTTTCTCTTGAACTGATTCCAGTGTAGGGAGTTAACTGATACTAGGGGATGACACATTCCCTAATCTGATTACCATGCTGGTCTCTTGAGAGAGATGGCTCCTGTGTGGAAATGATCTGGAGATTCCAGTTTGTGTCAATATGGCTAACATATCTGTGTCTTAGGTGAAAAAATAGCTTGAACTGTGAGCACACACAGCTGGCAGATAATTGGATGTGTGTGTGAATATCTGAAGCTGAACTTTGGAACTCTAAAGCAGAAGCCTGCTACTTGCTAGCTGCCAGTTGTAAATTTTGATAACATGTGGACTAAAGAGTAGTCACATACTGCAAGTCCTCCAGTTCATGTCCCAAGCCCTCTAATTAATAAACAGGCCTGAGAAAGAACCAGCAATGGGGAGGCTGATCATATGTTATGCTTCTTGGGAAAATCAGGAGATCTGGAAAGAATGTAGTGAAGATCCTGGCTGCAGTACAGATCTTGGAAGTTGGGCTAGATCCTGGAGATCAGACAACTGCATGGAGACAAATGCCTGTGGATGTGTAGGGACCTTGGCAAGTCATGCCTGCGTCTGGTGACTGCAAACAGCTGGACGGCAAGAACTGTAAGAACTTTCTCATGCTAGCAATGATCATCCTCTGGGGAAGGCCAGTCAGGGCTTAGTCAATCCATAAAGCTTACAGGAGAGCAAGTGAATGCATGTGAGATAAACAGGCAGGGGAAAAGCTCTAATGTCTTTGTTGCTTAATTAAACCCCAGTATCCAGCTCTGCTGTGCATTGTTATTTACTCTGTGTTGCCTGGGACAGTCTGATGCACTACATCTGTTGTGGGAAAAAAAGGGATCCTCTCTCACTGAATAGGAACTAAGGACAGTCACCATCTTGGCATATTTTCTAGGCATTGTGGTCTTTTTAAGAAATAAATGAATGAATGCAGTTTTATTAATGTCTGGGCAACATGATTAACAGTCTGAAGGGGAACATCCTCTGTTTTTTAGGTTGATATCATTGCAGTTATGTGTCAGTGAAAGCCTAACAAACTTTATGGAGTTTACTTTCTGTTAGGACTCTTACAAGGTTTCAGCTGGCACAGTGTTCCTTGTAATGAAGACCTTTCTTCTCAGAATGAGACAAGACATGGGACCATCAGATCTATCAGAGCACCATTCATTATTGCTCATCTATCAGTCTTCAGAAAGTGCAAGAAGGAAGACCCAGGCAACTACAGACCAGTGAGCCTCACATCCATCCCTGGAAAGGTGTTGGAGCAGCTCATCATTGAGGCCATCTCTAACCACTTGAAAGAAAGCAAGGTTTTCAGGAGTAGCCAACATGGATTTACTAAGGGGAATCATGCTTGACTAACCTGATATCCTACAAAGGCATGACCAATTCATCTACCAAGGGTAGATGAAGGGAGAGCAGTGGATGTCATCAGACACAGTCTGCCATAATATCCTCCTAAGAAAAGAAATGTGGAACAGATGATTGGACAATGAGGTGTTTTGATAACTGTCTGGACAACAGAGTTCAGAGGGTTGTGATCAGTGGCATAGAGTCAAGTTTGAGGACTGTGTCCAGTGGTGTTCCCCAGGGATCAGTACTGGATCCACTTTTGTTCAACATCTTCATCAATGACCTGGATGAGGGGGTGGAGTGTACCCTCAGGAAGTTCACTGATGATAAGAAACTGATACACCAGGTAAGGGGTGGCTGATACACCAGAAGGCTGTGCTGCTATCCAACAAGATCTGGACAGGCTGAAGAGCTGAGCAAAAGTCAGTCTCACAAATTTCAACTGGGACAAGTGAAGAGTCCTGCACCTGGGGAGGAATAACACCAACCACCAGTACAGATTAGGGGACATCCTGCTGGAAAGCAGGTCCTTGGAGAAACACCTTGGAGTCCTAGTGGAAAATAAATTGTCCATGGGTCAATAATGTGCCCTTGTGGCCAAGAGGGTCAGTGGTATCCTAGGGTGCATGAGGAAAAGTGTGTCCAGCAGATCTAGGGAGGTTCACCTCCACCTCTGCCCTGTAATACTGTATCCAGTTTTGGGCTCCCCAGTTCAAGAGAGACAGGGGTCTAGTGGAGAGAGTCCAATGGAGAGCTACAAGGATGATTAAGGGACTTGAACATTTCTCCTATGAAGAAACACTGAGAGAACTGGGGTTGTTTATCCTTAGTGTGTGGGGAAAAAGGCCAACTTTTCCTTACATACGCAGTTTTCATAGCAATCTGGAATTCTCCTAAATCAATCCATAATAAGTGCAAAACACAATCCACTCTACCTCTGACTGGAAATACCTACCATTATCCCATATCTAAGTATGCCAGTAAGGCTGAAGCCGGGGCCCAGCTGAGCTGTACTGGAACTGATCAGAAGACCAGTATTCATCAAGTTACTGTACACAAATCAGTGGGACCACTGGGAAGCAGGGAATAGGGTTGGAAGTTTACTGCTCCCTTGGCTTAGCTTCAACCAGGTTTGATGTGTCATAGCCTGTATTGTACTGGAGTGTTTCTTGCAGCTGGTAGGTTTTAATGGAATCATGTTTTTCAAGAAAGTCTTCAACTATAGCTGTGTATTTTAGACAGTAACACACTGGGTAAAGTATTAAGGGTAGGTATTTAATGTTGGAATAAAGTTATCAAATGCAGCTTTAAGAGAGCTTTAATTTGCGTTCAACTGGAGATGAAACCCCCTCTTGGATCCTGTGCAAGATGGAATACTGCATGTAACTTACTGCTGGCAACAATCCCTCAGAGGTTTTGGCCTTTGTTGAAGGTCACAGTGGAATAGGTTGCTGTTGCAGAAAATTAATATTGCTTAAAAATTCCTTGCAGCACATTAATCTGCAGATTTCAAAATCTTTACTGAAGTGGATATACTAGATGTTTTCCCCCACACTACAAATTGAAGGAGGGAGATGGAGAAGTTCACTGGGTTGCCCACATTCTGCATTCAAGCCAAAGGCCTTATTTTTATATTTCTTTTTTGATGAGACCTTCTTCAGACATCTCTCAGATCTCATCTTCTGTAATTACTGCTTCTCTCTGAGGAATTTTAGGATCTGCAACTGGCTCAGATATGGCTGTGCTTGAATCTCAGTGCTGTAATTCTGCCAGTGATACAGGTACCTCTGTGCCCCATGTCTTGCCTGGAATGCCCCTATTTTCTGCCCAAATATCTGCCATGCACAGTGTAGATGAAATGGACAAGTGTTCTTGTGGCCCCCAGGGCTCAGTGCTGGGGCTGCTCCTGTTTAACAACTTTATTGATGGTTTGGATGAGTGGATAGGGAGCACTCTGTAAGTTTGCAGACAACACTAAGCTGGGTGGAAGTGTTGATCTGCAAAGGGATGCAGACAGGCTTGATTGATGGGACAAGGACAGTTGTGTGAGTTTCCACAAGGCCAAACGTTGGGTCCTGCACTTGGGCTACAACAACCCCCCCAGCAGTGCTACAGGCTTGGGGAGGAATGGTTGGAGATCTGTCCAGCAGAGAGGGATCTGGGGGTGCTGACTGACAGCTGGATGAACATGAGCCAACAGTGTGCCCAGGTGGCCAAGAAGGCAAATGACATCCTGGCCTGTATCAGGAACAGTGTGACCAGCAGGACCAGGGGGGTGATCTTACCCTTGTACTCAGCCTTGGTGAGACTGCACCTCGAGTACTGTGTGCAGTTTTGGGCACCACAGCACAGGAAGAACTTTGAGGTGCTTGAAAGGGTGCAGAGAAGGGCAACTAGACTGATTAGGGGTCTGGAGAGCAGATCTTATGGAGAAGAGGATGTTTATTGCTCCTACAGCTACCTGAAAGGAGGCTGCACTGAGGCGGGTGTTGGTCTCTTCTCCCTAGTGACTAGAGATAGGACAGGAGCAAATGGGATCAAGTTGTGCCAGGAGAAGTTCAGATTAGACATTAGAAAAAAATTATTCACTGAAAGAGTAGTGAAGCCTTGAAACAGGTTGCCCAAGGAGGTGGAGTTTCCATCCCTGGAGGTATTATAAAAAAGGGTAGATTTAGCACTTCAGGAGGTACTTTAGTGGTTAAGGTGATGCAGGGCTGACAGTTGGACCTGATGATCTTGAAGGTCCTTTCCAGCCATGATGATTCTGTGTTTCTCAGTGATGTCCTCACCTGCTGGCTCTAGCTGGTTCTGCTTGGAGCTCTGTTCACATTTGCTGCTCGTGCAGCAAGTGGGTTTTTCTGTCAAGACCAAACTCACAGTAGCTTTTAAAAGACATTTTAGATGTTTGTATTTCTTTGCTGTAAACCTGATCATTTGCTTTCTAGGGGAAAGAAATAAAGGAGCACTAATCCAAATGGTTTTCAAAGGAGCAGTTGATTTGATGCCTCTCTACAAACTGGTAGAGAGAACATGGATAATGGAAAGAGAAATAGAAAAATCTCTGAAGTGGGCAAGCACTTGGGTGAAGAACGTGACACAAAATGTGGCACTTCAAAGAGAAACATCACTTTAGCTGGAGTCTGTTGGAGGAGTTAATCAATTACTAGTTTATTTCTGATCTTGTTTATCCCTTCTATTAGTAGCCTTTGCATAAAAACCAGACAGTGTTAATTAAATTTCATGATGAAACTCTACTGGTAGATGTCAGGATTCTAACCCATCTTAGTAGTGTAATTAAAAGCTCACCTGTCCTCTCTGAAGACTTACTTTATCTGTGCATTTTTAAATTTCAGTGGTAAAAAAATTCCTGCGCACCTTCCATTTCTCCTTAATTGGACATAATAAAGTTTCAGTTTGGCCTAACTACTTGAAAAATTTAGAATTTTGTTTTTTAAGGTGTCTGTCAAGTTGTCATTAATTAATTTCTACTGCCGAAACCCAAGTGAATAATGTAACTTGATGCAAGAGCTCCAAATGAGGGTTACAGATAATTATTAATGCTCAAGACTTTGGCTATGAGTAATTTCTACTGTGTGATCTAGTGTTTATGTAGCACCACTGGTTTAATATTTCCTTGTTTCTGATGTGAACACTTTTCACTGATATGAAATGTGAGAGGGAACACATTTGTAGTGCACACAGGTAACTATGACTAAAAGTAACGCAAACCTTTAAAGCAAGAGTTATAGGAGCATCTAAGTAGCAATTAGAATCCTTTAAAAATTAATTCAGATTTTGTGAAATGTTGTTGGCAGTCATTCATAAAAGTAATTGCCCTGTGCACATGAAAAAATTAAGATGTGGTAATTTAGTAATGAATCTGAGCTCTCAGAAGACATTTTATGGATAATCAGACATTCCTGCAGGCATAGCAGGAATGAAAAATTTGAAATTGAAAAATAACTTTGTGGAGGGAAGATTATCTGAAATTAATGTTTTCACTGGAAGCAAACAAAGAATCCTATGATTTTTAGAAATGTAGTACACGGTAAGTTGACAAGGGCAGCCACTTGAAGCAAATAAAGAATCAGTTGTGTCATTATTGATTCGGGTTAGTAATTTTAAGAAGTGGTCTTTGAGAAGTTAGTACTTCTAGATCCTGATACTCTGTGTGCAGATGCATTAGCCAACCCCCAGGAAGGGGAAACAGGAATTCTCCATTGCATATCACATGAGTTTTGAAAGGAGAAGCTAATTTCTACTTTCATTTTACTTGGATGGAACTGCTGACAGTTGGAATTAATCCCACCCCTAGGGTAAGGGAGGGTATAGCTGACAATGTGTTGTGCCAGGGCATATAAGGGACAGGCAGACTTGAGACATTTTGGAAGTTTACATGGAACCACTGGTGCATGAGGAAAGTCAAAACAAGCCATTGCCTTTGGATGTGGTAGCAGTTCACTCCCTCTCTTTGTGGGTGTTAATGACTTGGTCTTTTACCCTAAGTCTCTATGTCACCGTGGAGAAGGTGTCATGATGTTTGTCTCAGTTGTGTCATTGGGGTTGCTTTTTCTCTTGTTGAGGTATTTCTGGTGGATCTTGAGACTGTGAGAATGTTTGGGAAGAAAACTCTTCCAAAGATCAAGCCCAGTTGGAGTTCCTGCTCTTTTCAGATACTATTTTGCCAGAATTTATTTGTGAACTGAGCTGTTTATAACTAACATTTATGGTTTTTTTATCTTCCAGTGTTTTTTATCTTCTCCTTATTCAATAAGGAGGCAATCCTGTATTCTGAAACACAGAGCAATTGTTTAAAAGTGCTGATCTTGGATGCTATTTTATGTATTAAAATAAATAGCATTAGATCTCAGCTTTACTTTTTGCTGTTTATGCATCTGGTATTCCTTTTCCTGTTTTTTGTTGTTTACTGAGTTTATTGAATACTGAAATAGGTCATCTCAACTCATATTTCTGGCCTGCTTTACATTATGGTGTATTGGAAGGAAGTTTTCAACAGATAACAAATATTTGGTTTTTGCAGAGCTGAAAATAGAATGTATTTCTGTTGATCTATGGATTTTTTAAAATCCTATTTGTGCCCTCTTTATTTGCTACAAACCATAAAAGTGGACTTAGATCAACATGACTGTTTATTTTCAGTGCTGTGAGAATCAACGTAAAACCTTCTGGAAAATTTCTACCATAAAAATAATTAGCAATAATTAGCAAAATAGTATCTCTGATGAAAAATTATGAGATGAAATGTATCAGATGGCAAAAAGTAGCCAGCTGCAGTGCTAATGCTTTTCAGTATTGCCTCCTTTTTCAGTAGATCCGTTTAGAAGGTAGATCTCTACTTAGAAGGAGCTATGATATCATGTCTGTGTTCTTATTTTGCCCTCTGGAATGGGGCCCTGTTCTTTTGATCTCACTATCTGGTAAGTCTCCCCATCCCCAGCAAGAAAATGAAAGAAGCTGCTGAGAAAAGAAGCACCTTGGAGATCATTCCCTTTTGTCCCACAGTGAGTTTCCTAATTATTACTGCTGTGCTGTTTGGCTGTTTTAAGATTTGCAGAACTATAACACATTTGATCATCCCAAGGGGAAGAGCTGAAGGACATCTCTTACTTTTGATGTAGCATGGAGGAGAAAGAAAAGTGTAACGGAAAGACTATTTATAGAAGCCGCTTGTCAAATCAAAGCCCAAGCTTTAATTACATCTGCACACATTGTAGCCATGTATAATGAAGGTCTAAATGCACTATTATCTTCCTATTTCACTCGTTATCATTTTGCCTTTTTTTTCTTGCAAAAAGCTGTCACCTATTTCTTTGATTGACTATGAGTAAGAGTGTGGATTGAGGCTAAAAATCAATGACGAGATCATTTTTAGCATGCTCACAGTTACTACTGATGAGATTCTGATTGGGCACAAGAGGACAATCTTTCACGATGAGAACAGTTGGAATAATCTCCCCAGGTAAATGGTGGATTCCCCAGCACTAGAAATTTTTAAGATTTAGCTGGACAGTGTGCTAGACTATCTTGTCTAGACCATGGTTTTGCCCAGAAAGGTGAGACCAGATAGATGATCCTTGAGGTCCCTTCTCCCCTGGTATTCTATGTTTCTGTGTTGGAAGATAACCCTTTTAACAGCTGTTGTAGTTCTCCCTGCTTGTGAAACATTCCCTATCTGATGGTTACAGATTGGTTTGTGTCCAAAGACTGCCACAGGACCAGGGAATGAGCTGAAGATTTTTGGGGTTGTATGGGAGTTGAAGGGTTGCTCTTAGTGTATTCTGTTGTGTTTGGTGCTTGATTTCCATAGTCTGTCCATTTCAGCAGGTGATTAACATTGGTTTGCTTTAAAAAAACAGTTGAACCTCTGAAGTAGCCTTGTCACTTCAATAGGGACTCCTGGGTTTGAATTAATTTTTCTTTTAGATAGTCTTTATCTAGGCCAGGGTTGAAGTTCACACTTGTGGCACTGTACAGTGTTTGTGCTTTCCTGTCATTAGTTTAGAATTGACAAAGGCAGTTTTTAGCCCCCAAACGCTGTAAGAGAGCAAAGATCTATAGAATTTTCTGTATGGTCTGGCAGCAGTTTTGCTCCTGCTTGTTGTAGTAGTATGGTCTGCTCCTGCTTTCAGTCCATGTACAGAGAGGGAGTCTGACAGAAAACTCCTTGCTTACAGGGTTAGGCCTTCAATTTTTTCACTCTTCTGTCAATATTACATTGTCTCTGTGGGTACTTCTTTAACCTCACATCTCACCTCCTTCCTCATATTAATTCATTCACCCATGTGCTTGAGGCACCAAAGCTGGATGCAGGCATTCAGATGGGGTGAGAATCACACACTGCTGTCCTCTCCTGGGCACTGATGGCTAAATGGAGGCCATGGGGAGCCACAGACCCCTGAACTAAGTCCTCACCAAAGACTCAAGTCAATGTCTGAAGTTGAACAGTCTGCAGATTCTTTTCTATGTTGGGTGGTAGCAGTGTGGAGTTTTTTTACAGCAGAAAGATCTACTTTCTCTTCCATGTCTGTTTGCTTTTCAGTCACTGTCATTTGAAAAATTACCAGAGCATTAGCAAGGGTGTTGTCTTTACTAGAGCTGATCAAGGTCTGTAACCAGATTTTTTTGAGCAAATAGTCAATGTAGTTTTCAAACGCAATTAGGAATTAAAACCTTTATTCTGTAATAGGGATCAAATGAATGATGTTCAAAATCAAAGCTGGTTTGTTTTGCTTTCCTCAGAGAAAAGCATCTGTTCTGGGTTTTTTGCCTCCGTTGGCACATTTATTTATTTATGTTCCATAGTGAACTGAGTATGTTATGAAGCTAAATCTTTCCTACCGAGCAGTAGCACTGGCTCAGCTTTGGTGGTTCTTTAAAATCTCAGAAGAGAATCATCAGCTGCCTCCCTTGTGCTTTCAAACACACAAGGTGATATGCTAATTGGGCTTTCATTAGTGCCTGACTGACGTCACTAACAGTAGAAAGAGAGGAGGCTAAGCAGATGAAGTACTTTTCCACTCTTGAGCTGGTACTGATGCAGCTAAGTACTATAGCTTCTTTTTTTTTTTTTTTTTTTTTTTTTTTTTTTTTTTTTTTTTTTTTTTTTTTTTTTTAGCAGTTCTAATTTTCTGTGTAACTAGTGCATCTGTGCACTGTAGCATTCAAATATTGCCCTGGTGTATTATACTCAGAGCTGAGTGTTTTATGAAAAAAGGGAAAGGGAAAATTCAATTAGGTAAGACAAGTAAAATTTCATGATGTGACTCATCAGTGCTGTTCACCTATGGGAACATATCTGCATATTTAGGCAGTCTGTCTCTTCTGAGAAACATAGATTCCATGGATCATAAACAGCTACATGTCATTTAATAAGCAAGCAAGAGGCACAGTCTCCCCCAGCCCCTCCCCTTTTTTTTTTTTTTTTTTTTTTTTTTTTTAGGAGAGTGTCCACTGTGTGAGCTCAAGCAAAACTGGAGCAAAATTGAAATAGAATCTGTTTTTTTGGGAGCTACTAGTAGAAGCCTTTGAAAACTGATGACCTTTTACATAGTATAGCAAGCAGCTTTAGTGATACAGTACGTGAAGTATATACATCACATCATGGGGTATAGTACTTTATCACAATCAAACTCAGAGTTGGGTTTGATTTCTGTTTTCACCTTTGGGGGTGAAATATTTAATCTTTTTGTGCCTCAGCTACCTCATCACTTACACAATAGGGATAAAACCATCCTTCAAAAAATGATTTGCTATGACAAGTCTAAGATGAGCTAAGCCTGCAGATTCATGAATTTTAAAAAATCAAAATACATTTTGGTCATGATAATGAGTAAATGCAGCCTAAAAAGAAGGAGATTTGCTTGGTAGGAAACCCTTTTTATTCAGCATTAAATATAATAAATTGGTACTGGAATTAATTATATTTAATTAATTGCTTTTGCAAGTGGGTGGTTGTGAGCTATCAAAATATTTTTGCCTTTTAATAAATTAAATCAAATGTGATAAAAAGGATACAGGCAGCAAAGAATTCTGATGCTGAAAGTGCCATAGCAATACTATTGGGATTGTTTCTTTTCAAATCAGAAATCGAGAGTGCAGAATTGTTCATTGATTTAACTTCAGCAAAAAAATTGTAGGGACCTTGTTAAACTGTGACACATATCACATTGTGATATTGTGAAAGGAAGCAGTGCACCGTGGAGTAGGTGAGGGAACAGGAGGTGGATGAGGGACCCCGTGGGGTTGTTCACAAAGCTACAGTGTGGTGATATTGTATTGTTTAGAGATGGCTGGCAAATCAGAATAAAGCTTCAATGTGAACAACAGGATGATATCAGGGAAAACTGCTTAACTTTTTAAATTATTTTTTTTGTCCTCCCTTGGCTCCATTTGAAAAAAAAAAACGTTAGGAAAGATCAGGCAAGCTTCAGTGAGAATGGGTAACAGCTCAGGTTAAACTAGGGAAATAACATGTTGAAGAGGAGTTAGAGTTGAAAGGGGAATGGATGACTCAGGTAAGAGCCAACAGGAATTTCTTCTCAGAGCTGGTAAAGGATGATTGAGGTTCTAGAGAGGGACAACATTTGAAACAACTGGATATAGGGGCAGTGGAGTGCAGGAAGAAGCAGAGATCTTAGGGTTTTGTAAGAACAGTGGGATTAAAAGTTTAAAACAAATTATCTTGAATACAATAAGGTGTTAATGAACAGCCACCATTGTTAAATCATGGCAACAACGTTAATTTCCTTCCACATTAGGAGAGCAGACTGTGTCAATAAGGAAGAGGCACCTTATATCTTCACTGCAGGAGAGCTTCTTGATACTCTGACATTCTCATAACCAAGGTAAAGTCACATGGACTGACACAAAGTGAGAGTAGTGTAGTGGAAGAGTTTTTTCAAGAGTTGCTATTTGTGACTTTCTGCCAGATTAGGAAGATGCAATGTGTGGGGTTCCTTGGGAGGCTGTGGTGGGTCTAGTGTATGTCGGTACTCAGTGCAGGAATTTGAGTGAGCAACTAGAAAATATGCTTACTGCATTTCTAGGCCATGGTCACCTGGAAAGACTGCAAGCATTTGGATGAAAGGATTAACATTCAAAAAAATATTGATAAGTAAAACTCATTTCAGTTAAGGGGAATTCAATTCAAGGACAGGTCCAGAGTCCTGTGATAAGGTATAAATTATTTGTGAGATTAAAAGATGAGGAATGGATGGCTAGTCACTCAAAAAAGGATGTGGACTAATAGTGGATAACAAACCGAATGCTACTTGAGGCTATCATGTTGATGCAAGAAAGCCTAAAGAATTCCATACCATATGGAACATGAGAAACAACCTTTGTGCTGCGTTTGGCCCCAGTGCAGCCACAGCTGGAGCATTTTGTCTTGTTCCAGGCCCCACAGGGAGACTTGGGCTGGATGGAGTGGAGATCAGAGATAAGGAGACTGCAGGCACTCTGAAAAGATTGGAATAGTTTGTTTAATTTAGAGACAAAATAACTGCAGAGCTAAGAGACTAAATAAATTAAAATAAAATAAAAATGGCTTCCTCAGAGAAGAAGGTGTAGTCTGTGTTTGGTATGGACAGCACGAGAAATAGTAGGTTTAAATTCCACAGAAAGGAAATATGTGTTAGACAGTGGAAAAGGCTTTCTAACTGTAGGGCTATGTAATCTATTGACCCATAGATTTTTAAGAACAGGATAAATAAATTTCTGAGAAAAAATAATGGGTACTATTGCTATTGGAATGGGAGACACAATGAGTAAGACTGCCGCACATGCTCTTGCTGATCTGCTTATTTGAAGAAAAGACAGCAAGGTTCTGGAGCTTGTCCAAAGAACAGCGGTGAAGTTAGTGAGGGGTGTGGAGCACCAGTTTTATGAGGAGTGGCCAAGGGAACTGGAGATGTTTGGTTTGGAGAAATGGAGGCTGATGGGAGATGTTATTGCTCTCTACAGCTCCCTGGAAAGGAGGTTGCAGCTAGATGGGGGTCCATGTCTTCTCACAGGTAAAAAGCGATAGAACAAGGTGAAATGGCCTCAAGTTGCACCAGGGGAGGTTTAGATTGGATATTAGGAAAAACATCTTTACTGGCAGTGCTGTCTGGCACTGGAAGAAGGCTGCCCAGGGAAATGTGTAGATGTGGACTTAGGGATGTGTAGCTTAGGGACATTGGTTTAGGGACGTTGGACTTAGCCGTGTGCTAACAGTTGGACTTGATGATCTTCAGGGTCTTTTCCAACCCAAACCATTTTATGTTTCTTTTCTATAGATGCCCTATAAAAGAGACATAAACACCTGTTTAGACAGCATAGGCACACAAGAAGACCCCGTTCTCTTGTTTGTTTTGTCCAAAAAAGCAGTAGTGATCTGAAAATGGGAAGCACCTGCTTATATCTAAGCTGCTAGGGGAAGTGCAACCCTCCTGCAAAACTTATGGTAGTACAGTGGTGAGGAAAAAGAGAGCATGGAACTTTCTCCTCCTTATAGCTGGCCTGTGTAAGAGCCAAGTGATTATGACAGTTTCTTCACTGATGTAGTAATGGTTGATTTTTTGAGAAAAGGAGGTCTTAAATCCAAGTACTGATTTGCAGGGTCAGCTTCAAAGTTCTGCAGGGTACTGTTTGCATATGTGACAAAGCAAGCCAAAAGCAAACACCCAACATGCATTATTTGAAGCTTCAGGTCAAAACAAACTTTTGCTTGAATTCATAGAAAATCCAAAATAGACCTAAATTCAGTATTGTTTTGGAAAATACAAAGTGTTCTATAGTTATGCAGTAGCTATCAACTTGTTTGTAATTACATGAATCAAAATTTCATTCTAATAAAATATTTCCTCATATTGTAAGCAAGATGCTACCAACTGCACTGGCAGATGTAAGTAGTAATCTAACAGATTATAATGACATATTCTAGTGTGACTATACCTTCATTACAGATTATATGTTATGTTCTGTTTCTTTATAAAGAAATTTTTATTTAATATGAGAGAAAGAAGTTGGGAGTGCTTGTCTTATGTATTGCTGGACCCTACTGGTAGCTTGTTATTATGTGTGCTTTAGGAAGACATTTGTCTTTTTTGGGAAAGTGGAGCACAAACGGTTGAAATGGTCTGTTTATAAATTGGAAGTTGAGTGTATTTAATGATTGGAATTTTTTGAGAACCATGCCCCAGGGGGAAAAAATTATAGTGGGTGTCACAAGTAGGTGGTCTGGTGAATGGAGAATTATTTTCTTTTAAAAAAAATTACTCTCACCATGTTTCTGCACACGGAGCCATCTTTTTGGATTACTACTATGTATTTTGCACTGCCTTGCTGGCAGTAAACAACTCTTATGCAGTGTAAGGCGAAGAAATTCAGGGAGGTGTTTGGTTTTTAATTGTCACACGTTAGTTTATGAAAAGGCATTACCTCTGTGCTAAAAGTACTGCCAAGTAGCCATTTCATGTATAATCAAATAATTCTTCTACTGGTCCATCAGTCTAAAAAAATAAATTGGTTTTGGTGAGAGTGAGAAAATGGTATGGAAAGAGAAGGCAGTAGTTTCCAAAAACTGTTTTGAAGGATGCCCCTGTAAGAGTGAAATGTGTATGAAAATCAGGAAGATGAGGAGAAATATTGTATTTGGTTCCCACTAGAACAAATTTCATAGCTTGTTAGTACTTCTGTGGTCAAAGAGGATATACTGCAAAAGAAAGTTTTCTTATAGTATTTCAAGAAATTGGCTTCTGGCATGGTAAGTCCATGGAAGCTGTACCATTGCCTTTATCAGAATGCTGCTTAAGGCCAGGATACAAAAGGCATAGTCCTGATGGGAAAAAGGGCAGCATGGAGACAGGAAAAACATCCCACCACATTTTATGCCTCCCCCTACCTGTCATTTATAGTTCTCTCTGTTACACCTGCATGACATCCTGATTTTCCATGCTACTTTGTATTTCTGTATGACACAAAAGGACAGTGTCAGAAAGCGCAGAGCTGTGCTTACAACATACTGTGTGCAAGGACTACTATTTTGCAGGTGAGTGGGACACAAAACTGACTGTTTTATATGTTTTCTTTGGTCTTGCTTTGAATTTAAAATGCAGCCTATGCTATCACATTGAGATAAAAGCACTTTTAATTGTGTACATGTTCAAGTGCATCTTGGAAATTTTAATGAAACTGGAGTATTTCAAATGAAATGAAGCAAAGGATGATGAAAATTAAATTGGAAGGTGAAAAAAATGTGGTGGGTTCGATTCTGAAAGGAATGGCTTAAATGTGTAAGTGGTTAGAATCTAGGCCTGGAGAAGAGGGTTTGAGTCCTGGCTCTGCTGCACACTGGCTCTGTGAACATTGGCAAATAGCTTCCTAACTTGTTCATGCATTTAATCCTACATTTTGATGTTATGGTCCTCAGTGTAGGGACTAAGTCTCAATGTGAAGATTTTGTTGTGGTGCATAGTGGGAACTCTTCTCATCTGAGGCCTCTGGGTGGAAAGACAGTTGGGAGGATAAATAATTACAATAATCAGAGTCTGAAATCCGCCCAATAACTTGTCCAACTGAGTGAGCCATTGGAGCTATCTGGAAAGATAATGTGGAAAATAATTTTCCAGTGAATGAGACTTGTATTTGTCCTGTGACATCCAACTAAGCATCAAGAAGTTAGTGCTATATGAAAGAAAAGAGGCAAAGACAAACAGTAATGGCTGGAGGTAGAAAGCATTGGCCATCCTTGACTACTCCCAGCAGCTTCCAGTGCTGCAGGTAAAAATTATTCTTTCAATCTGTTGTCCTTCAGTTATCACACAGATCTGGTGGAATAAGCATGAAAAGTTGGCAGTGTTTCCTACCTTTGAAGTTGGTTGGGGGAAGAATAGGACTAGCTACTTTGATGGGATGCATCCAAAGAGTGAATAACAGAGAGGGAAAGGTAAGAGGACGTCCTTAGCCAAAACCTTGTTGTGTGCTAAGGCAATACAAGTACAGTCCAGATAGACAACAAAGTAGTTTGCATAAAATCTGCAATCATTTAAATGCCATAGACCTGAATGGGAACACAAGATTGTTCTTACTTCAGGACACTGTCAAAGTCTGGAGTATTAAATTTGAATTTACATCCAATTCAGATGCTTAGATATTTCTGTTTCCTGGGCCTATCCAAGATCCTGAATGTGAACATCTGTCAGATGCAGTTATTCTGGCTTGATTGCATCTATAATCTCAATCTGCATTCCCATAACAGCATGGGTGATGAAGGATCCATGCTTTAACTAGACCTCTGTGGAATATTTCATGCGTGTCAATAAGTTTTGGAAATCTCAGCTGTTAATGTTTTTTTCACTCTCTGGAATACAAGTAGATGGCAGGATAAACAGAACTGGTGTGCTGGAAATCATACACACACTGAAACAGTGATAGCACAAATGTCTTCTACTTTGACATCCAGAAGAATGGAAATACTTATTTTCTGAATATTGTGTCTTTGCATTTGGCTGTGGCTTAGGGAGATGCTGCTACCCATGGTGGTTGTTCAGTTTTGTCTGTTGTACATCTTGGGTCTGCCCTTGACTACTCCTGAGTGGACAGGTATCTTAAATGGGAATTCCAAATGCTTCGCATGTATTAGGTTTTGTACATGGTGAGGACTGGGAAAACATTTCATAATTTGACCTACTACTTCAGTGTCTTCATTTTTCATCAGCTTGAGGCACCTCAGTTCTGTGACCCTCCTAGAGTATGGTCCAAAATTTAATACATGTTCTTCTCTCATGGTTCTCCAAGCTGTATTCTGTTTGAATTAAATAATTCATTTATAGCATTGAAAAATTATGATATCAAAAGAAAATAGGTTCCTTGAGGGTTCTTTTCTGCTCTTGCCAAGTGCTTTGTAAGCCATCACTAGGAGAAGAGTGCCAAGATGGTATATGGAGCTCATAGATCAGCATGATGAGGTGGAGATGGAAAATAGAGTGGTGGGTTTATAAGGACATCTGTATTACTACATTCTGATTTCTAAATTAATTTCATTGTGAAGATCTGATGAGTGTGGTCAGATTTATATAGGGAAATAAGAAGAACAAAATATTTTAAGTGGTTGAGTTAATTAGCATGATAGATTCTTGTGTAAATTTTTCCACAGCTATTGAAATGGCTTAGGATCCTTTAGCTCCATTCTTAGCAGTGGTAAAGGAATTCAGTCTTATGCACTTATGTCACTGCACATCTTTTTAAGCTTATAATAATTTGAATGATGAAAACGGTACATAAACTCCTAAGTGCTTACGGAAGTTTGATTATAATTTTCACTGAAAGCCAACAGGATTTAGAATTTCAAGTGGCAAAGGAGCTCCTGAAAATTATACATCACTGCTTCATGTATTCAGGAAGCTATGTCTTATATGTCAACCTGGTTTCACACTAAGGACAGAAGTGGAGAACTAGTTATACCTGGCCTCTTCTCTTGACAAGTTTCACCCATGAGGATGAATTGTAAACATCCAGTCAACATTCGCTTTTTATTTTCAGTGAAGTTTTATTTTAGTCAAAGTAAGAAAGTCCAGTTTGGTCATTTATTTTCTCAGGTCACAGGTTTTTTCAGACCATTAGGCCTCTGTCAGCCATCAGAAATTTCACCAGGAATCACAACACTCCAGTGTCATTACCACTGCAATCAAATGTGAACTGTAATGTTCTTTATGTCTTTAAGGACCAGCTGCAGACCATGTCTCATTACATCATGTATGTCCAGTCTCAATTATTTTGGCTGAGATTTTGTGGCTGGTCATGAAAAAAGAGCTTTCTTTGTGTCTTCATGCACCAGAGAGTGCCAAATGAAACACACAGATTATAGAAGAAGGGTCTTTCAGTGCATGTACATAGACAAGATTTTCTGAGTAAATGTTACAATATTGACTCTATGCTATGGTGGGGACCCATAGGAAGAAGGCTTCCAATAAGTAATTAATATAAAATACTCCTCTTGTTATTTATAGTGTGATTAATTAGTAATGAGCTTTTCAAATGGAGGATGTCCTCTTTATGAGCTTTCAACCCAAATCCTGGACTCCTAACAAACCTCACTGCAGGCAATAACAGTTTTGAACCATGAACATATCTGCACAGTAGGTAATATGAACTGATTAATTTAAGCTCATACAACAAAGAAGCTCCTGTTACTATAAAAACTTGTCATGGTTGATCTTTGAAGGTCATGTTCTGCTACAGCAACAGGGAAGCCAAATCATCATAACTGAACCAAGGTGGAACCTCTGAACACAGAGGCAAAAAGAAATTGCACTGGGATTTGATGAAGGTACCAGCAGTCCCTTGGCTTTTTCTGCTCAGTTGAGATACTACACAAGATAAACCAGAGATAATCAGTTAGTGCGAGGTATTTGAGTATTTCTAAAGCAAGCAGATATATTGTATTCATTATTTTGAATCTGAAATCATAGTACTTTGTCCTATCAAGTTGGGATGAATTGAATGAAAGGGGAAGAGCCGCCCACTGAAGCATCAGGGCTTTGTTGGTATCTCTGTGTATGTGTGCATAGGATTTATGTACATGGGGTTTTTTTCAGGTATTTTGGTTAAACTTCCCTTGCATAGTTCGACTGTTTACAGGCATGCAATCCTAACTTGAAAGATATGAGAAGAAGGCGAAGGCACTAGATGATTTGGTGGCTTCATCTACACCAGATCCCAGACATAACCCATGAAGAGTTGGGTCACAGAGGCAGAGAAACAAATATTGGGGTTCTCTGGTACTGAACAATGTCTCTTTTTGGTGATCACATTAATTTCAGAACAGGTTAAAGGCTAAAGGGCTATAGCAAACTTATTGCTACATATAATTTTAAAACAGTGCAAATAACACATATTCCTTATATTTGCCACATGATCTGACTAGTCAGTGAAGGCCAAGTGACAATCTTGCATTTGTTGGGAGCAATTTCCTGTGTGAAAGTCCTGAGCTGGTACATAACCTAAACCCCATGTTAAACTTCACTTCTAAATGCTTTATTCCTCTGAGATTCTACAGCATGTGATGGCTTCACAATATAGTGTCTCTATTTACAGTGTGTTGCTCTGCCAGCCACTGCAGCTTGTTGTCATCTGCTTATGGGCATTAAAAAGACTGATGGACCAGATTCTTTACAGAAAAGCCACTTTGTGTCACACAGGCAGGTTTAAAGGGACTGCAAGTAATATAATCTGTTCCTACTTGATGGTCCATCTGGTGTTGCTGCATTGCGTAAGGGACATCAACATAAATGAAGATGAGGTAATTTGGAATCTGGTGATGTTCAGTTGCTAGGTGGACAAGGGCTCTCTGAAGAATAATAATAGTAACTCATTGGCCTTTCCACTACTATGAATGGCAGTCCTTAAATTCATAATTAGTCTGTGATGCATCTTGCCTGCCTTGCAGATGGGGAACACAGCACGAAGAGGGAATAAGTGGTTTGCCTGCAGCATGTAGCAGAACCTGAGTCCTGTCACCAGAACCAAGTGGAAATATTTAATGCCATTCATAACTAAGGTGCATGTGCAGAAAGCAGATTATTTTTGGCAAAAAACAGGTTTTTCTTTCTGCTGAATTCCATTCAGAGGGTAGTAAATATAGTCAGAGTGCACAGTAGGACCACCGGAGGAAAGACCTGTGGAAATGAAGAGACAATCCCTTTGTCTGCCACTTTCTCATTCCCTGGCACTGCAGGCCTTCTTTTCATGGCAGCCTGGTGTCCAAAGCACTGGGGAACGTAGGGGCTGTCAGAAATTTGGGGAGGGGAAATGCTAGGAAAACAAGCTGTTGGAGGAAAATTGCCTGTCAGCTATGGCTGCTGTGGCAATACAAGTCCATTTCTCCAAAAGATTCATTAATTTACTGAAATCTGATGAAACAAGATGTTTCTCAAATAGTCTTATTGATGCTGCTCTCAGTACTCCCTGGGCTTAATCACCCAAGAGTGCTGCTTCTCTGTGTCTGTCTCTCTTGCTTTTGGCTCTTACAGGCACATAGGAGAAGAACTTCAGCAGATAACTGTTTTAATGTCAGTTACTCCTTTATCTCTTTTATCGGGTTGTCTCTGCGTTGCCAAATTTTAACAGACACTGATCATTGCTCTGTCATATCCCTCAGCTGCAGGGAGATAAATCCACACTATACTGAGACAGGAAGGTTGTAAATTAAACGCATCAGCGTAGGCTTGTTTTGAAATTGTCACAAGCCTTGGTGATGGTGACTCTTGGGACATGGCAGCAATATAAGTGATGTAAAAACAATTATAGTTAATCATGCACCATTATGGAGTTTTCCTTGTGATGATAGATTATAGCATCCTCTGCAGTGCTTCACACATGAGAGGGGTCTGGGAATATTACTGTGTGGATTTATGTTATTTGTTTGCAAGAAGCTGAATGGCAGATCAGAAATGTCACAGGTCACCCTGTGGTCACCCTTGCTGTGGAGTACCTCCATGGCCATTGTCACAGTTTGACACTGGCCTGGCAATTAAACTGAATAACAGATGCTCTCTATTAATCCCTCTCTCCTCCCTGATAAGGAAAGGAGAGAGAATAAGGGAGAGAGACTTATAGGTTGGAAAATAAACTACACAACTTTAATGGAACAGAAAAATTACTAAATATACACAACTATACAAATATACAGGAAAAATTGATACCACATACCTTCCCCCTTTCCCCCAGTAACTCTCATGTCACCACGGAGGCTGCAGGGCAGCCCTGGGAAAGTCCAGGCTGGACCCCTGGGGTCAGGAGCGGTCGGAAGCTGGAGGCAGGAACATACAGATTCAGGCTGGCACGGATCAGGATCACAGGCAGAGGAATGGATGGAATCCTCCTACGATGCCAAAGCACAGAGGGAACAGGCAAAGGAAAAGCAGGAAGAAGGGCAGGAAGGAGGGTCAGGAAGGTGTTTGACCCTCGTGATACCTCAAATTTATACTGAGTATGACGTGTATGGGATGGAATACTCTGTTTGGTCAGTTCTGGCATCTATCTTGTCCGGCCCTCCCCAAAGGAGGGGTTCAGGTGGGACCTCTTCACTCTTTCTGCAGGGTAAAATGTTCCTCAGAGCTGAGCAGTGTCCTTGAGTCTGCACACCAGTGCCTGGCAGTAACTATAAACATCCAGTGTTATCAGTCCTAGAAGCAGACACTGTCTGAGAAACTTGCTGTTAATTTCAGCAAGTGCAACGACTTACAAGAAACTTAGCTGAAAGCAAAAGTACAAACCAGAAAATCACCTTTATCCTGGCCCAAACCAGGACAGCCATGCTGCCTGAGTGCCACATTTCTGCTCTGACCTGCCTGGGGTGCAAGCATCCTGCATCACAGCCCTGCTGTCCAGAGTGAGGGACTGGGGCCTGTTGCTATGGAGAAGGGCAGAGGAAAAGGCAAACCAGTGAAAAGGAGTGCACAGAATACTCCCCACCATACTTAATTTTTTTTCTTCAACTTCTACTAGCGATGCAAGTTAAAGCTGCCTATTCACACCACCCTTCTGTCCTCAAAAGTTTTACATTATGTTAGGGCTGGAAAGCAGAGGGCAATCTGGTATTTTTCCTTGTTGCTGTTAGAATGCACTAATTGGTATGTCTATTGTCTCTGTATACTCAAAACCAAAGAGAGGTAGGAGGATATCTGCCTGGAAATGTTCCTTTTTCTGAAATAATAACATTCTTCTTCTGTAGTGTTGCCCATGGTGAACGATATTAAGAGTGGCATAGAGTAAAACTTTTCACAATACTCATTTGGGGATAGCTGTATCTCAGCAGCAGTTGAAGAGGCAAATTAAATGTTTGCAGTGACTGGGAAAGGAATAGAGAGCAAAATTAAAAACGTCACTATGCCACTGTATAGATCTATGATTCACATACACTATGATTACCTTGTGCAGTTCTCCTCGTTTCTAAAGGATATATTAAAGTTGGAAAAGGTTCAGAGAAATGCAGCAAGTATCAAAGTGTTACCATAGATATGAGATAACTTCTGTGCAAGGAGTGACTCAGAAGACTGTGTCTTTTCATCCTGGATGAGAGGAGAGGTGGATATACAATGTCTGTACCTCTGGGGCATCTGAGTAAGCTTCCTGTTCCCTGCTAGTGACTTGTGAAGCCGGAATCTGCCAGCCCTGGATGGAGTAGGTGACTTGACTGATTTCTTTCTTACCTGGTACTGAGCTGCCATAGGAAGCCCTGAAGTCTGGCTTAGGTGCTGTAGCAGTCTGAGTGCAGTTCATGTTTTGCAGAACTCCTGTAAAAGTGCACAGCCTCCTACTGTTGTAACTTCTTCTTTTGTTGCTTGAATAGGGTAGTTATGAATATGAATTGTGGAGATGTCTGGAGGCAACATGGCAATTTGCATTTTTTCTCCTGCCAGTTCTTTCCCTTTTTGTTTTAAATTGTGCTCATAAGTCCCCACAAACAATTATGCCTGTGTGTGGCTAGTGTAAACAAAACAGAGGACTGGTGAGCTAGAACATAAAGTCAACAGAGATAGAATTATCTTTGCTGCATCTTAGGGATATTATTACCTCTGGTTCAGAAGAGAGATCAATTGATGCTGTAATCAGCAGCAAACTCCTCATTGTGTTGTATTATCAGTCCTTCAGAGCAAAGATTTTTTTGCTCATTTCTCTTTTCATTATTATAATCTGCATTTTTCAGCTTATGACTTGTGATATTTATATCTCCAAGGATTTGTGACTGATTTGAAAGTGTGGTCTGCCTTTCAGGAATGCTGAGAATCAGCGGCTGCTCCTGCGTTCAGTGGGAAATTTTTCTTGAACTGGTTTCAGAATTATTTTTCTGAATTTCTTTCAGTAATCCCTGTCATTTCTGAATTCATGTTACTCTACAGAAGTTACGATGCCTTATAACACTGCAGCATGTTCTGTTTATTACACAGTGTTTTTCTGCAGTGAATGTAGGTAGTGGTTACCCCCAAACCTGCATCTCATGGTGTAGCAAACACCATCCATTCTTTCAATGGTTTTGTTGTAGGGTGCTGGTCTTGCATATATTCAGGCAGATGTTACAAGCCTGAGAAACGTGTCTCAATTTTCCCTTAGTTTGAAAGATTCCTCTGTATTCTGGAGAAAGTAAGGGCAAATGGCCCTGTAAAAATAAATGGTGTGGGAAAGGATGAGTGTTCTCCCCTGAAGCATCAGTTTTCTGTGGAGTGCTGTATAGCTTGTGCAGGTGGAGTAAATCCAGCTCTCTTAGTCCTCAGCCTTTGGCATAGGATACCATATATCTTTGGTATAACCACTGTCAGGATCCATAACAGGGGTCATTGCTAAAACTTGGATTCCCCCTCCACCTTACCATGGTCAAGGAACTGGAGAAGCATCTTAGAAAGCAGAGATTCCAACAAAACTGAAATGCTGCTGGCCCCAGCGTTCTCCACTTGGTCCCTGTTGGTCTGAGTAACATCATGGCTTAGGAACACCACATGCTTGCCCCAGGGCCAGAACAGCAGCCTGCACCCGGTCCCTTATTTTGCTTTTGACAGACCAGCCATCTCTCCTCCTTCCTGGAATAAATAGATCTTGCCCTGATTAATAACTATACAGTGAAGTTACCTGAACATTTGGGGGGAAAATCTTTTTTCCACTTCTACTCCCCCATCTCCATCCCTGATGCTTCACAGCTTCACTAAGCCACATCCTATCCTTCTCTTTCCTTGTGTCTGTAACAGATCTCCCTGGTTAGATGCAAACTGCACTGTCTTCTCATCAGACGAGTAAAACATCATGCCATTGTCTCATGATAAAACCTGCCTGGCTGCACTTTTTAAACCTTCTGTTTACTTACTTATTTACCTACAGCATGTGGCACTAATACAATTTTAAAGGGGGAATAAAGACTGATGTTACAAAGTTAAAACTGTGGTGTTTTTTTCCCCGTATTGACTGGCATCAGAGTACTACTGGGAAATACTACAGCATGCATTGCATTACTGAGGATGATACGGATATAGAAGTTTCTTGACTCATCTTTCACCATTTCTGTGACACTCAAGGAATTTCTTGCCTGCAGCCAGTGTGATACGCACTGATGAAACCCCGGTTCATCATGGGAAAGATAGTGTGACCCAAAATCCTAGCCCATAGTTGAGAGGAGGATTATGGATTTGGTTGACAGCTGAGACATATTAATTACATGGGAGTATAGCACTCATAAAGTAGAATCTCCTCTGCTTCCTGCATACAGGAAGTATGTATGCTGTTGACAGGTTTGAGTTAGGGTATTTTGATCTCTGGCTGAAAATCTGATAATTTTTTTGTACAAATTTTACCTGTTTTGCTCTCCAAATTGTATCATCATCTCCACTTGACTTCTCTTCATATGCGTCTACATCATGACAAAACGCAGAGAATGAGCTCCTGATCTCATAGCAATGAAAACATCCTGTTGCCTGCAAGGATGAAGGTGTTTCACTTGTACATATATCTTTATCCCACACCAAGTAATCACATGCCTGACTTTACTACTTCCTATTTTTTCCTTGTCCTCAGATCTTTTCCTGCTTCCTTGTCACTTTCTCCCATTTGATCAGTCTTAAAGTCAGTTTATACATTTTATAGTGTCTAAAATGAGTTTATACATTTTATAGTGTGTCCTGTTTCTTTTCAAGAACTTTCTAATCCAGCTTTTACTCAGATAGCATATCCAGTTTGAAAAGCAACCTCAATTAGTAAAGGTCCCCACATCTTGCAACATGTGGGGAGCACACATCCTACTGAGAGATTTATAGGACTGAAAATGTGATGTGATGATACTGTCCAGGTTTGGTTCTGATCCCTTACAGTCTTTCAAAAGGTGCTTTATGCTGCTTTTTATATTCTAAATATATATATACATAGATACGTGTGTACATATATATGGCAAAAGGGACATTTTTGTCACTAAATATGTAAAAAATCATTGACCAGAAGGATGGTGTTACTTTTGGAAATGTGCATGTGAGCCAACATAAGTGAGTCAAAGCAGAGCAGCTGGTGGCCAGGCTGAGTAGGGTCTTGAAGTCATTAGGACATGATAGCTCTAGGCGAAAGATTTCCAGATTTCTGTACCAAAGTTATGGCAGAGTCATCCAGACAACTGCCCTTTTTGCTGGGTTCAAGCCTTACTCTTTGTGTACATATTGAATAGCAGTTTTTATTAATGTTTTATTAATGTTAGACTTTGAAAGCAGTTTAACTGGCAATGTTTTTTGTAAACTGCAGAGGCACTTAAACTGAGGTCAAGCGAACAAGAAAAGTGCCCTGATAGTTTTATGGGACTAGGAAAAAACCAAATTATTTATCCAATTTGATAAGAAGGATGAGATGACTAAGCATGTGCTAAGCTATACTGCTACTCAGTGCATTATCATTTCAGTTGTGTCAGTGTTTCTATTATAAATACCTCTTCTCAGGGGAACTCAGCTGTATGTCTCATTTTGGGTCTGGAAAATTCCATTTAGAGAATGCTATTAATTATTTTAAAATACTCATTTGGTTTTTAGGTCAAGATCTTTAAAGCTGTGATTTGCAATGCTTGTCATGAGAAAGCTGAGAGAGGCCTGATTTTCAGATGTTCACTGGAGATAGGCAACTAATAAGGAAAATAATAATCCTCCCTCTCTGCCCATCCCATTTCCAGATGTACCTGCTCTAGTTAAGTTTCTGAAATATTCATATCTGCATTCTATTTTTCTTCCTCTTTTATCTTCTGATGATGACCAGAAGCTAAGTATAGGTGGTTTGATTTATTTCTCATGAAGAAATAAAAGACCTAAGAGCAGAATGTGGCCTGGCATCATATTAGAACTTCTTACATAAAAAAAGAAATGGAGCTCACGCTTCTGTACCTGCTGCTGCTATTCTCCACATCTGGCTGACTGTCCTAAAGCAGTTTTTATTATATGTATTAATCCACTGCTGTGTACACTTGACATGCATTCTCCTTCAGAAGGCCAGGGTTTCCCAAGACAGATGCAGGCTGGTAAATGCTTGTGCATTGCCTGTGTATGTCTGTCTGCTTTCTCACAAATGAGTGGCTGCCTGCAGACAGCACTGCTAGTGCTGAGGCTTTGTACCTCCTTGAGCATTTACGTTCCAGCTCAAAAGGAGAAGCTGAAGCCCAGAAGAAGGGGAGTGAATTGCATGAGCACTTGCTTCTGGCAGCACAACAGGTAGCTGTGCTGCTGGCAGGAGATGCTAAATAGCAGTGTCTGGTGAGACCATTACAGGTGGTTGGGTTACCATGCTATGTGTAACTGAAGAACCATTTCAGTGGCTGTTGGAGAGCAGGAAACCCCCCGGCAGACAGTGGCATTGTGGGATAAACTACAAAGAACCCAGTGTGACTCATGATATGCGTTGCATATTTTTTCTGAGCAGTGGAAAAAAGGCCATAACCTCAAACCATCAGAAACAGCACATGCAGTGGCTCTTTGTGTGCAGCAGAAGCAGGTTAGCAGATGGCATTTTCTGTCCTTAATCTGTGAAACACATTCAGAGTTCATGAACAGATACATGTGCCTTTACAAAGACTATATTGTACCTCATAAAGAGTCTGTCTCTTTGCCCAGACTAAATAGCAGTTAGTTAAATGACAGTGCTAGAAGCAGCCATTACTTGATGCTATTCTAAGCAGGCCCATACACAAGTTCAACATACTGGAATGAGAAAAAGCTCTTCTTCAGGGGAGCTGTAAAATAAGTATTAGCAGCTTGATGGATAACTGTAGGATGTTATTCTGCAGTGAGTTTTAAGACCAGAGAAGTAGCATGTTCACTTGAATATTCCATATTGTGAATCATGACACCAGAGCACTGACAGCTGTCCCTCATTGTTCTGTTTTTATGGCTTTAACAGGCTATTAAAATGCTAGTGGTCAGTTCTGATAGAAAAATTAACACATGCATTTTCATAGTGTGTTTTTTTTTGTCTCCAGAGCACATTTTGGAAATTTACCTATAGCAGTATCTGTTGAGAATTGTGGTCAGGGACCATTTTGAAGCTACTGAAAGTAAAACGTGATGGGTAATGTATGATGTTTTTCTTGGGCAGTAGCTGAATTAGATTGCTGTCTTTCCCAAATCTATGGTTTTCCTGTGTTTCAAGATAATACAGAAAATGCACAGATAGAAAATGCTCTTTAGTGCTCATCATAGGCAATGCAGTGCATTTTCTCAAGCAGTGTTTCAGTAAAGTACAGTATATCCCTGTTTGGGATGGTAAGGGGCTGATGGGCAAAACCTGTCGTAGCTTAAGAGCAAAGAGGAGTTTCTAACCAAGACAGGCCAACCCCATGCATGAGGGAAGATGTTTCAAGTCTGCTCTGCCAAGATAGGAAAACAAACTATAAGGATGCTGCGTTGTATGCTGGTAACATGTAGGAAACAGGTGCCAGCAATTGCCAGGTAATAAGCATGAGCTTGTGCTCAGCCCACCTGTGCCCAGTTAGGGCTGGCCCCAGCTGTGCATGAGCAGGATTAGGGGGCCAATAAAAGATGAGGCTTGAGGCACACGCTCAGCTCATTCCTGAGCAAGCAACAGGAAAGGCTGGTCGAGTTTGGAACATCAGTGCTGACTGCAATCAATGACTCCTGTACACCTGCTTGATCTCAGAGCTCTGTGCTCTTGAAGAGGTTCGTCCTGCAACAGTAACAGGTCAGTGTCCCAAGGTCCTGAGATTGAAACCATCCCTTTCTTCTTTCTTGGTATCTATACATCTCTGCCATGCAAAAAGAGGAAGAACAGTATGAAATACTGTTGCCTTTTGTAATGTTGTTGCTATATAAGCTATAACCCTTATTAGAGTTTCTTGTCTCAACCAGCAAAAACCTTTGTAGCAGAATCATGAAGCTAACACTATATACAAGCCTAATGGGTCTTATGAGCTTGTCTCTTTTGACTCTGCTTTTGTGAGACCCCACCCAGAGTACTGTGTCTGTTCTGGAGCCCCTTTTACAGGAGGGACAGGGACGTGCTGGAGTGTGTCCAGAGAAGGGCCATGAGGATGATCAGAGGGCTGGAGCACCTCTCCTCTGAAGACAGACTGAGAGAGTTGGGGTTATTCAGTCTGGAGAGGAGAAGACTCCAAGGAGACCTTATTGTAGCCTTCCAGTATCTGAAGGGGCCTACAGGAAAGCTGGTGAGGGACTTTTTAGGATGTCAGGTAGTGACAGGACTAGGGGAATGGATTCAAACTAGAAGAAGGTAGATTTAGATTGGGAGTTAGGAAGAAGTTCTTTACCATGAGGGTGGTGAGACACTGGCATAGGTTGCCTAGAGAGGTGGTGGAAGCCCTATCCCTGGAAGTTTTTAAGGCCAGGCTGGACAGGGCTCTGAGCAACCTGATCTAGGGAGGTGTCCCTGCCCATGGCAGGGGGGTTAGAACTAGATGATTTTAAAGTTCCCTTCTGACCCTGAAAATACTATAATTCAACAACAACAGTGTTGACAAGCTTGCAAATGGATTAAAGGGAGCTGATGTCATGATTGTCACAGAGTGTAGACACAAGCAGAACATCCAGTTTTCTTGTTCATGTAGTTTCTTTGAGCTGTTTTAGCACAGCGCATGTGGTGGGAGCTGCCAGGAGGCATTTCCAGGAGAGAAACTCCAGGGAGCTGCAATTATAGATGCTGTGTCTTCCTAACTATGAAAAACTCTGTTCTGTTTCTTTTTGGTTGGTTGGTTGGGTTTTTCCCTTTCTTTTTTCCCTTAATTCAGCAATGCATGGAAAGCAGTTAAGCTCCCTTGCAAAGCAGTAGAGGATTAAACATCAGTATTTGGGATATACTGTACTAGTGGTAGGAACATTATTTTCCAACAAACAAACTTGAATTTTTATAGGTTTCAACTATCTGTTGTTAATTGTGTAGCTGATTTGTACCACTTGACAAGTCACACTGTTTGGGTTTTCTGTTAATAAGAGCGAAAAAAATTTTCTCATAAAATATAGGTCTCAGATTATTCTGTTGTTTAGATTATCTCTTCTCTTGCTATTCTTCAGCACAGTGATGTAAACATGATTAGTGTCCTTCGCATTTTTCTTGTTAAATTCATTCCTCACTGCCTGCTTTTTATCATGGGTTAGAAGCAAGTGGAAACATTAATTAATTTGAGCCATTTCACAATGCTGAGGGAATTTGTTTAACTGTCTTATCACTTTGAATTCAGAGGCCAAAGACATAGCCTGCTTGCTGTCTTCATGTCAGAGCAGTATCTGGCAAAATTCTTCACCTAAAATGAACTTGCAGACATGTAATTTCTTGACTGGCATTTGCCATTTAATAGTTACACCTAGAAATGCTGCAGACCTCAGTATGTCATGTATGGTGTATGGATTAGCACCTATATCTCTGGATTCTATTTACACTCCCTTAACACATTTTATAATTCACATATGGATTTTATGGTTTTTAAAAAATAGCTGTGAAACCCCATATATTATCTTTTATTTTAATTTCTTTCTCTGATGCTGAGCATCTTCTTATGAGGATTTCTGTGGAAAAGGGTTTCTGCTCTTCCTTACAAGACCTGTTTTTAATCTTGCCTACATTCCAGACAAAATCCTTGTTTGAGTCTGGGAAGTGTCCTGCTGCAGATACTCTGTGTCAACTACTAGGGTATAAGCAGTCAACAGAGAACAGAAAACAGGTATAATATGATTTTCAAAGGGTAACCAAGGCAAAATTGGCATACTGTCACCTGGCATGTTAAACTAGAAAACATGCTGGGACATCAGGAATTAGCACTCTGAAAACCTGTGAAAACCTAGGAGGGGTGACTTTGAAAGGGATCCAAAGAAATTGCAGAAAATCCAAATAATGATTCTTCTGTCTTCCTCCTGTTTCTTACTTACCTGATAGACATGTACGTGTTCAGTGCTTCACAGCAACTTAGTTTGGTAGAGTAGGGAGGAAGCAGTGTTGTTAGTTTTGCAGCTGAAGCTTGCTTTTATTTACTCTGATTTACACTTCTGTAACAGAGCATGAACACAAGGCACCCAATCTCCAGCTTTTCATTAAAAAACCAAAGATACAAGCTATCCATACATGAGAGCCCTGGGCTGACTGAAGGTGTGGGGCTGGAGCCTGAGCACTTTACAGATTTCAGGAGGTTTTCTTAGCAATTGTCATTAGTAAGATCATTGCCTCAAGACAGACAGGGAACCATGACTGTATCAGTCTCTAGCATTTGGTGGGTAGAGGAAGACTCTGGCTACCTGCATAATGGGGGCTTATGAAGCTTTCTACTGTCATCTAAAAGTTACATAATTAGCAAAAAGAAACTTATTAAAGAACAGAAGAAACTGTACAGACAAGATTACTGGAATACTTCACCAAATCAGAAGGAATCATTATTTATGCCTGTGCCAGATGTTCTAGGGTGTGAGGCCTGAGCCCCTTGAAAGGGATGGGAAGTGTCCTTCTGCATCTTGGCTTGCACCCTGGGTCTGTGGTGCACTCCAGACCAGAAGGCACAGATCAGGGCACACATCAGCTCACTTGGCCTTCATCCTACTCTATAAGAGAGAGGCTCATAGCCAGCTACCAGAGCCATGCCAGTTTCCCAGTGTAACCTGTCCTCCTGGGTTTATACCATCTTAAAGAGTAGCAAAGTAAAAGGCACTGGACACTTTCCCTATGTTAATGTTAATTCAGTTGTCCACTTCTGTTTGTATCTGTGACCAGTTTTTCATGTCTGTATCTAACTTGACAAATGCTTCCATTCTTTTCTCATGCTTTGGACTGCAGCTCTCAGGCCACTCATGATGTCTGCCTTCTGTGTCATTCCTTTTGCTGTATTATTCACTGGTGGTTTCCCCCCTCCTTGCAGAGCAATCCTGAATATCTCTGCACTGCAAAGGGTAAGGTGTCCTTCATGTTTGGGCATACACAGTGTTTGGCCAGGAAATTCCTATGTGTCAGGCAATGTCTAAGATGTAATGAAAGCATCTTTTCATGGTGTTTTATTCCTCTCCATGTTACTTTTTGCTGTTGAAATAAACTGTGGTGTCCCTCTAAAGTGGATCTAACACTGCAAATGAGGCTCAGACATCACTGAATGATCTCAGTTGATTTACACATTACAGTCTCAACAATGCAATGTAATGCAGCACTTGCCTATGCCCAACATGTTTGCTAAAGATGCATATTTACAGGTCCTTCCTCCCTGCATTACTTCTTTGCCTCTGCGATAAAATAACATGCAATTACTTCAGCAGTCTCTGCATCCTGCAGAAGTCATTAGATGTTAGATAAAATAATTTCTTTTCTCTCTTTAAAATAGATCTGGAATAGTTTTTGTGAGGGGAAAAATGACATTGCTTTTTCTCTATTTGAGCTATGGTTATGCCTAAATCAAAACACCAGATCTGAGAAAAGGCTCCAGACTCAGTTTGTAATTTAAAGTATGGGACTGGTACTTCTTTAGATGGGGAGAAACAGCAACTGCCTGGACCAGAAAAGGTACATGGACACAGAGTTGAATTTTGCAGTGAATTCTTCTTTATTCTATATAGAACTTACTGAGTAATCTGAAGGCAGCTTCTCAAATATGTTCATCATTTGCTTTTGTATAGGCCTTCATTTGGGACTGTGAATGTGCAGTAAAGAGCTTGACTGAGCCATTTAGGAAACTAGTAAATCTTTTAGTTTTATATTCCTGAGCTTGCTTTCCCCTTCTGTAACACCAGAGCTCCCATGTCAGCTGTTCAAATGAAGCTGAAAGCCAAGGAGACTTTTGTGGATACGAATGATGGCTTTGGATTCTCAAACAGCTATGCAAGATTTGGAGCACAATCTGATCTCTTAATTAAGGACTTAGAATTTGACTTACCTTATTTTTTCTGGATTTTGTTGGAATTGGGTAATTCCTCCCTCCCATGTCAGGAGAAACAAAAATCTTGTGAATTATGACCTTAAGAAGGGAGAAATGCTGATTTATCAGTGCAAAACAAAGCCTTTGTCTGTGTTTTATAAAGGTAGCAGATACATTGTGATGGAAGTATGGGGCTTAGCCCTGTGCTTCTTTGGCATTCAACATCTGCCTCCATACTCTGGGGAGTACTCTGTACTGCACCTTTAATGCAGGAAATGCAGGAAACCTTTCAGGCTGCCATTGTGATAGTGGTGATTGAGTGATAAATGCCTGAAAACGCTGAAGGTGCTTTTCAGCTTTGTTTACAAGAAGCAGATGGGGTAGTTAGTGCCAGTCACAACCCTCACTTTGTCTGTCAGCCCCTTGTAGTTTTCAACTGCTGCCAATATGGTAAAATGTTTGGTGAGGTAGAATGAATTAGATAGGTTGGAGAGACTGACAGAGCAGCATCTATACAGCCATTAAATTAATTGGTCAAAGTGGCCATAGGACAACAATAGGAACAAGCCCTGCTTCTAGCTTACTCATGACCTGGACCATTGGTGTAAATTCTATGTTTGAAGCTGCAGTGCATGGCCAGACAATTCCATTGTTTCCACAGTTGGAGCTGGGTTGTTCTTTTAACACACCAAACTGCCTGTTAAGGCCTTCAGCTTAATCATGACAAGTCAAACTGTAGTACCTGAAGTCTGGTGTTTTGTTACCATACAAGAAGGGCTCGTATGCTAAAAGCATATTGTCAATGAACAGCATGTCTGAGGAAAGACCATTTGCTTCCTTCATATTAACTTTGTCAGCTTCAGTGTTTGGGGTTTTTTTTGTGGTTTTTTAGTTTTTTTATTTAGTTGTGGTTTTGTGTGTATGTGGGGTTGGGTTTTTTTGGTTTTTTTCTGGTTTTTTTGTATTTCTGTACTTCTGTCACTTACTGTAGTGTCCTCCTTTAACTGATAAGAAAGGACAAACAAGCATCTCAGTGGTTGCCAACTTTACACTGCCAGTATTACACTGTACTTGCCAGGACTTTAAGCTATGCCACTCTTAGACTGAGCTGAAAGGGAAAGTCCCTGTCAAAAGGAGATGTGTTGAGTGATGTAAATTTCACCTGTGCTCGTACAGCAGAAGGACAGAACAGGACAGAACTAAAAACACTCAGCACTTTTCATAAAATCTAAGTTAAGGAAGTGTATCTTGCAGTGTTAGTATATAGTATCATGGAATCATAGAATAGTTTGGGTGGGAAGGGACCTTAAAAATCATCTAGTTCCAACACCCCTATCATGGGCAAGGTGACCTCCCACTAGACCAGGTTACTCAAAGCCCCATCCAACCTGGCTTTGAACACCTCCTTGGAGAGGAAATCCACAACTTCCCTGGGCAACCTGTTCCAGTAAAGAATTTCTTCCTAATGTCTAACCTAAATCTACCCTTTTCCAGTTAAAAGCCATTACCACTTTTACTATCAATATGTGTCCTTGTAAAATGTCCCTCTCCAGTTTTCTTCTGTGGTCCCTTCAGGTACTGGAAGGCTGCTCTAAGGTATCCTTGGAGTCTTCTCATACAGTCCAGTTTCTCTTACTAGAGAGACGCTGAGACTTACAGTTGTTAGAGTCACTGTGTGGTTTCAGGAATGGGATTAAGTGATCTGCTGGGGAATGTCACTGGCACCAGAGCTCAGTTTTCAAATACAGTGAGGACTGATTATAAGCATATGCTTACTGCTAGACATGGAGTAAGAGATTTCTTCTCTGTGTTGAGTTTAGCTGCTGATGGCTGATGGTGTTGGGGCTTCTGTACAATTAATCAGTTTATGATTATGATGTATAACATTTTCCTCTGCAAAATGGAAAAAAATATATGGAAAATACCAAATATAGAAAAAGCTTCCAACTGGAACTATAAATCTAACATTAAATTTCTAAGATGTATTTCTAAGATACAAATGACCTTTATAAGGTATTTCCAAACAATGAGCTCTTAATCTCTCTGTCACATTGAGCAGTGAAACCATTTCAAAGGCTTGGAACATAAACAGTAGGAAATGTAGCACTTGGTCTTTTAGCGGGATTGGGTTTTCCCATTGGAACTTCAGTAGTTCACACTACAGTGGAGAAGAGGATTAAGTCAGAGACAGTGAACAGACTTGTAGTCGTATGTATTTCTAGTTATGGCAAAAGGGCATCTGCATGAAGTCCATTTGCAGCTCTCCAAAGAGTCCCATGGTTTGCAGTGTGCTGGTGTTGTGGGCCAGACAAACAGGACGAGTGCTGCAGTGTTGTTGTGCCCTTACAGAGGAATTTGGAGCAAAGCAATCCTGTTGCAGTCCCCTTTTGTGATGGGAGGTGAAGTCATCCTATCATCCACCTTTACAAGTGATCTAGAATGGATATGTCAGCAGATTCAATTTCTTCACAATCTGGTGCAAAATTCGAGAAATAGCATGTATTAAAATGCTGATAAGTTTTGTCTTTTATCCACCTGACTGACAGCTGATCACAGTAGAAATACAGAAGCTTTTTGCAGAGGCGAGGCGTGAGTAGCCAAGACAGTAGGGAGATCCATAGAGGAGTTTTGCAACATATCATTCAAGTGCTGAATCTATTCTCCAGCCTTATGAGAGGCTTTGCCTGAAGCACAGTTAGTTCAGTGAGTGATAAACATGCAGCATTTTAACTGAAGCTGGATTAAACACACTTGCTGCAGGGCTCAGGGTACTGCTTCTGCTAAGATGTAGTTACTGCACAAAACTAAAGCTTGCATGTATTCTCTTTAATATAGAACTGGAAAGAATTTTGAGAGTTTCTTCACTTCCTCCTACACTTTTTGTATCTGTACGTTGCTGTATGCCAGCTAGCTTGGCAAGGACAAGAACCTGATGAGAAAAGATCTCAGTTACAGTTGGTAAGATTTGCATGTTGGGTTTTATTTAACAGCAGGGATTGTCTTACACTGTTAAACACATACATTAGGGGTGAAAGGAGGCTGCCATTACCAGCAAGCCATGTAATAAGAGAACTGGAATATAATATCACCTCTCTAGTAATGTTAATGCAATCCACTGGTGCAAGGAGGGACTTTCTTGGGCTTGGTCACACCCCAGAGTACATAGGCCAGTTTGGAGATGGATTTCCATGCTGTTTTCACCCTTGTCTTCAGGAAAATCAGCCTCCATTCATGTCTTGTGGCTTTTCAGCTCTCCTGCTGAGATTCCTCCCAGCCTCTAGGGGATCAGAAAGCACAGTGGTGGGGAACTGTAGAGGAAGGTGCTTAGACTTAGTAGAAGTGGCATCTGGATGCTTGGTACACACCCCATGAAGACCTGGGAAACTGTGTAGGGGTCTCAGTTCTTAGAGAAGAATTGTCCTGTAGTCCTTAGAGAAAAAGAGTTGCCATCTTCATGCCTCTTACCATCTTCACAGGGATGAAACTTACTGGTCTTACTGGCAGTCATTAAGTCAATCATCAAGTCAGTCTTGGTGCTTTGTAGCCATGACCTCAGCCTCAGAGGTGAGTGATACCAAGGTAGACAAAGCATTTGAAATTGGCATGTTAACATGTAGAGTTTACTCTCTTCAGGTCCCTAACTAGAGAGATGATGCTAGTAGAAAAGAGACCAATCAGCCCTTCCTTGGAGGAAGCTAACAAAATTAGAGTGTCCTTTCAAATTGAACTAGACTTTAATTTAAAAAAAAAAATTTCCCACATAAGAACCTCCAGGGATTTTGTTAAAATCTGCGAAGATAAAATATATACCACATCTCACTCTCCTCAAAAAGCCTTATTATGTTCCTTCCCACTAACTCCCTCCTCAGGGTATTTTGTATGTCTGCAGATCATATCATGGCCATTTGGTTCTGAATGCTTTTGCAGGACTGTCCCTGAATTTAAGTTACAAAATATCTAAAACTGTGAACATAATTTCAAAGACTATAACAGGAGTGTTTCAGTAATAAATAAGTCAGCAGATAGAAATGTCTCACTAATTCCTTGTCAGACAAGGCACAGTCAAAGCTTGAAGGGGAAGGTAAGACATATTTTATTTGATGTATCTTGATATGGTGCTATCCAAGTGAAGTTCTGCCAACATTTTTGCTATAATTTTGCATTGTGGAACCCTGCTCTTAATTTACTTCCAATTTATTAATTTATTTCCAATAGCATCCCTTTCACTCTCAGAGGTAAAGTTGAGAACTCATTGATTCTTCTCTATTTATCATTTTGATGTTATTTACCCTTGAATATCTGCACAACATAGCTGTATATGCCCAGCTTCCTCAGTGGGTAAGAACTGTAATCATATTCAGGAGGAAGCAGCATGGTCAGTTTTGTACTAAGAAAGTTCTTGAGGGTTAGGTAAAACCTCTTCATAGATACACAGAGCAGAAGAGTTAAAAAACTTCATGCTTATTGACTCAGATGTCTTTTACATCTTTGTAGGAATAATTTCATTTTGAAGTCCAATTCTCTTGCCTTTTCTTGGAAGACTGAACATTTTATCCGTTAATTTCCTACAGGACAAAGGACTGGTGACCTCTAGTTTCTCAGGAAAATGAGCTGCTGTGTTCATTATCATCAGCTCTGTACAAAATGGTTTGCCAGATGTTCCAGGGATGAGGTAAAGTCCCTAAATCCCTCCTGGGCCTGTGCTGCAGCCCTCACAGTGGGGAAGACGATATTTTAAAATAATTGCAATTTTTATTCATTAGTATATATCAAGTAGGACATATTATCCATCCAGACACGAACAGCAAGGGTGTACTGTGACACACAGCAAGAGCACAGGACAAAAGGGAGAGACACAAGGGAACCCAACAGTACTGACTGAGAACAGGAGAACAGAGGTCATCTGACACAATATTCTCTGCCAGCAAGCAGCTGTGGGCAACCATAGCTACGGGCTTGAAGGACAGGCATATGCAAGACTTTGCACCACCTTTTCTTTTTTTTTTTCCTCTCTCAGATCCTTTTTCTCCATAGTAGAGTTCTCTTCAACTTCAGTGACTGGTATTCTCTTGGACCCACCTAAACATTTGTAAAAACAGCCTTTGGCAAAGCATTCCGCAGGCTGACTACCTGTTGCGTGGAGGGCCATCTCCTTTACCTTGAGGTTGGCTCTTTCTAGCTTCACTTTATGGCCTTAATTTTTGTATTGGATGAGACAGTGCATAACTGATGCCTGTCTGATCTTGGCTACTCCTGAATTGAAAATCAGTATCATACCTGCACTAAAATGACCCTTTCGATACTGAAAGGACCATACGAAAATTGCTGCTTGCATGTAAGTTGCTCTGTAGATCTGGTCATTGCAGTTGCCCTTCTCTGAATATTTTTCATTCTGATACAGCTTTTTTTCAGTTGAAGGAACAAGAACCCCACACTGTATTGATGGTGTCAAAGAGCGATAGAGAGTCATACAATCACATAATTAGGTTTTGTATGTTGTTCATTTCTTTTGGGTAATACATTATTTTATTTTCTTCTATTTTAATTTTGATATTTTGACTCCTACTCAGCTGACATTTTTATGGCACTAACTATCCTAATATCAAAAGATTGTTCTGGCAGTTAATTTTCAGGTTTGAGGCCATAATTTCCTATGTGAAGTTACAATTCTGTCCCCTCTGTGTGCCTTGTTACCTACATTGTCATTCAGCTGTCATTCTGTTGCCCAGTTAGCAGATCTTGTAAGGCCTCTTAGCAGTTCTTCCTAGCTGGATGCATTCTTCCTGTCTTGAATAATTTTTTATCAGCAGCAGAGTTGCTCACCGTTTGCCAGTTATTTATAAGCATATTGTTTATCAGCACAGTTCCCTGAGGAAATCAACTGATGATCTCTCTCCATTGTGAAAACTTAGCCTTTTTTTTTTTTGTATTTTAACCAGTTATTTTTCCTTAAAGAGACTTTGCTGTTACTCCATAGCCAAATGATGTTTGCATAGATATGATTAAAAGGAGAAAAAACAAAGTAAATCATCACCAGAAGCAAAATTTCTGCACATCAAAGAACTCCAAGCATAGCCAAGCTGTGCACAAACAATAACTGTAGTCACATAGTTGTAATCAATCCTTCCAACAGAGTAATTTCCATGTATATTCAATGTATAATTTCTGTGTATGCTAATCCCAAAACATGATATGTTATCCTGTATGCCAGACAGGGCCACAGAATGAACTGCCAGGCATCCATAAAGAGGCACAAATATCCAGTTGCAAAGGAGAAAAGTGTGAGGGCTTTGTTTTGCTTTGTTCTTTAAATTTCACAAACCCATCTTTCACTTCTGAGCTCTTAGGATCATCCTAAAGGGAAATGCTGAAATCTGATCTTAAATCCCTGCTGCAAATCAAAATCCTGCTGCCTCCTCTTCTATTGCACAGGGGCTATATCCCAATTTCTTTTCATCTCTTCCAGAGTCCTTTCCTGTAGCTACATCCTCTCTTTTCTACCAGTTCTAGCAACCAACTTCTTTCAGACTGATGTCTTAATCCAGACACTTCAGGGATGTGGATCACAGTGTCACTAACAGAGAGCTATATCGAAGCAGCATGGTGGAGCAAAGTACAGCAATAGCTGGAAGGAGCAATCTGGAGCTGAGAGCAAAGCAGGGGCAGGAGGAGCTTTTTACAATGATTTTGCTGAAGAAGAGCATGATTCCTATGCATAGACCTTTGGTGTAATTACGCCTAGACCATACGTTGCTTAGATTTGTTAATTGCCCAAGAAAATGTGGAGATCTGGGCATTAAAAGGTGTGTTCTCCAAGCCCTATAAGGTGATAATAGAAGGATATTTCCTCTCCCTGAAAACCTCTTCTCTCTGTGAAACTGCTTCCCTACTCCATCTGGCTGCTGCTTAGCTGGGTTGCCCTGTTCTTGCAGGTCTCTTGTTCTGGAGTTGAGATGGGAAAAGCATATTGTGGATGCGTGCTCTGATTTTGGTCAGGTTTGCTGAACACGTGGCAGTTAGGCTGCCGAGCTCTTTCCTCACGTGCACCCTGTGGACACCAAGCACTCTATTCAGACAAAGCCCTGTAAGTCTGCAGTGAACAGGGAGCAGGGTTTTCTAATGGAAAGCATTGGGCAATCTGAGTTTCAGACATCAAAATGAGCAGCTTATGTGATAGCCACAAAAATGGCTTTATAGCTAAAGTAGCTGTGTTGTACCAGGTTCTTGGGGCAAGGACTGTTTATGTGTGTAGCACATTTACAGGCAAATCTCAGGTTTAGGACCTGCAAAAGACTAGCCAGTGATTTTTTGTGGAAAGCTTTGTGTTCTGTCAGTCTACAAGTTCCCACTGTTTGCTGAGCTTTCCTCTCTTTGTATACATACCTGCTTAAAAAGATCTAAAAATCTGTTCAAGAAACAGGTAAAGAGGCAATGTTAATGGATCAGGTCAGTTTTTTAGAAGAACAAATTGGTGCATTTAAAAAGAGAAAGCAAGAATAATGTGGTTGTTCAGAAAACACCTGTAACAATTTTTTTAACCAGATAATTTGATGCTGCCTGAACACTAACAGGAATTTGTGAGAACCAAAAGGAAACGGTCTAAAGGATTTCTGCCAGGTGCTGAGCTGAGTTTGCTGGTTAGGGCCACACAAAATGCTTCTCCTTACATCAACTCCTACTCACCTGTGGGTTTTCTGGAAGGACAGAATTCTTACTTATTCAGTTCCCATCCTGATCCCCTCCCTCAGGCTGAAAACATGGCCATCATACAGCATTTGTGGAAATTAGTTGCTGTCCAGGTGGAGCTACAAATAGTAGCTGTGTCAGTCTGTGGCCTCTTTTAGTTGTTTATTTTGTTGGGTGAAGCACTAAAGTCTCAAAAATGTTAACTCCTACAAGAGGATGTACTGGGCATGCCCATAGTAATAAGTGATCTGTAATTGCTTGTAAGTGCTTGTACTGGCTTCAAGCATATTTTTGCAGGTGCCCCATCTGGGAAAAAATGCTAAATATTGCAGAGAGCATATCAATGAAACATTTAAAGTTTAAAAAAAAAAAATCCCGGATTCTGAATTTACAAACCACCATTTCCTCCATCTGCACTCAGTGCTCATCATTTTGTTACAAAACTGCTTCATTCCTTCATTGCTAATAGCTCTCTGAATTGCCTCATTAGGCTCTTTTATCCCATGAATGAAATTCTTCCTCTTAGTCAAATAGGCAGTCCTTCATTTTTCCCATTGATTTTTAGTTAAATATATGAGACTGGTTCTAAGTAATCAATAAAGTATCATGGAAAAATTTCTGATCTTTGAAATTGTGTGCCATAAGCCTTTTTATTATAATGCCTTTCTCTTTTGAAATCTTGTGATCAATGGAAGCTGTTTGCCACCACTTTAAGCATACAGCTACCCTGTTAGTTTTCATCTGAAGATTTCCTCTTTTCTATGCCAAGAGGAAATAGCAATTCCAAAAGCCTGATTCCAGCTACGGTATAACTTTGGCACAGTCACCCCTAATGAAGGGGGTCCCACTTGTGTCACACAACTGGAGAAGTCTGCAAAGAGTTGGACTGGTTTGCTGAATTGGTGTCTCAGACAGTAGAGAAATTAGAAAGAAAGGTCTGGTTTGTGCTTTGATTCAATAGTTCTTCTCAGGTATTAATAGGAGCTAAATAATCACTGATATGATGATACTGTCTGCTGTAAATTCATCTCCCTAACTGATCTGTTGAGCAGACTATGTGTTTCTAAATATGGGTGTAAGTTACCTCCTTTTGTCTCACTGGTTTAACAGTTTAGGTAAATGAATACAGATGTTTCATTGCTCCCTTAATGAATGAGTGGAAAAACATGGATGATCTTCTCAGTGTATCTTCCTGTAAAGTGCAGTGTCTTTGGGGCCTGAAAGTCTGGATATGGTAATCAAATAGTTATAAGTTGTTGGTTAAAATCCTGACAAAGGCATGCCAGAGGACAGCCTGGTTTATTGCTCAAGGATTTAGGCAGCGGTGAGAGGGAGTCAGGTTATGGGTATGCCAGAAAATTGTTGCAAGAAAAGCCAAGGGTATCTTCAGTCCAGTGTGTGCTGGCAGAGAGGAGCAGATGCTTTGCTCAAGGGCACAACTGGGAAGTTGCAGTGCTGCAAGTGTGTTGGTCACATTGCCTTACATCTGTGTATCTGCCAGGCTGCCAGAGGTCATGAAAAAAAGTTCACCATCCAAATGGCGACTTTATCAAGAGCCAGTGAGAACAAATCCTTTCTGTTTTGTGTCAGATTGGGCAAAGTATGGATGGATGGGGAATGGGTGGATAACAATTGCTGGTATGTTTAGAATAACAGAATAATTTGGGATAGAAAGAACCTTAATGATCACCAAGTTCCAATGCTTCTGCTATGGACAAGGACACCTTCCACTAGATCAGGTTGCTCAAAGCCCCATCCAACCTGACCTTGAACACTTCCAGAGGTGAGCCATCTACAACTTACCTGGGCAACCTCTTCTAGTGTCTCACCACTTCCACAGTAAAGGATTTCATCCTAATGTCTAGCCTAAACCTACCGCCTTTCAGTTTAAAGCCATTACCCCTTTTAGTATCCCTACATGTCCTTGTAAAATGTCCCTCCCCAGCATTCTTCTAGGCCCCCTTCAGGTACTGGAAGTCTGCTCTAAGGTCTCCCCAAAACCTCCTCTTCTCCAGGCTGAACAACCCCAACTGCTTCAGGTTGTCTTCATAGGAGACAATCCTATGAGGGCCTCTGATCATCTTTATGGCCCTCCTCCAGACTTTGCCCAACAGCTTCATGTTCTTCTTGTGTTGGGGGCTCTGGAACTGGACACACTGCTCCAGGTGCGGTCTCACTAGAGCAGAGGGGGAGAATCACTTCCCTTGACGTGCTGGCCATGCTTCTTTTGATGCAGCCCAGGCTACAGTTGGCTTTCTGTGCTGTAAGCTCATGTTACTGGCTCATGCTGAACTTCTCATCAAGCATTACCCCTAAGTCCTCCTCAAGACTGCTTGCAATCAATTCTCCACCCAGCCTGTATCTCTGCTTGGGATTGCCCTCACCCATGTGCAAGACCTTGTACTTGGCCTGGTTCAGCTTCATGTGGTTTGCATGGGCCCACCTCTCCAGCCTGTCAAGGTCCCTCTGGATGGCATCCCTTCCCTCCACTGTGTCATCCACGCCACAGTTTGGTGTCATCAGCAAACTTGCTGAGGGTGCACTCAATTCTATTGCCCATGTCACTGACAAAGATGTTGAATAGCACCAGTCCAAATACTGACCCTTGAGGAGCACCAGTTGTCACAGGTCTCCCCTTGGACATCAAGCCATTTACCCCAACTCTTTAAGTGAGACTGTCAAGCCAATTTGTTATCCCCTGAGTATTTTGTCCTTCAAGTCCATGACTCTCCAACTTAGAGGCAAGGTTGTCATGTAGGACAGTGTCAAACGCATTGCACAAGTCTGGGTGGAGTACATCAGCTGCTCTTCCTTTATCCACCAATGCTTTAAACCTGTGGTAGCAGGCCACCAAATTTGTCAGGCAGAATTTGTTCCTTATGAAATCTAGTTGGCTGTCACCTATCACCTCCTTGTTTTCCATGTGATTTAGCAGAGCCTCCAGTAGGACAACTTCACTATCTTCTGGGCACAGATGAGACTGAATGACCTTGAGTTTCCTGGGTCTTCCTTTTTTCCCTTTTTAAAAATGGTGTTTATATTTTCCCTTTTCCAGTCAGTGATAACTTCACCAGACTGCTGTGACTACTCCAATTAGTCCTCTTGGGGTAACTAGATAGGTAGTTTCAACCAGGTTGGTGCTTGCTGAAAGTATGTGAAACTGCAAAAGATAAAGGCAAACTCCAAATATAATATCAAACATTTGTTTGATAGTGCTTAGACATAAGGGCGCATTTATGAGCTGTCTCTTGAATTCAGCCCCACACAGCATGCTGTGGCTAGCAAGAAGCTGATGTAGGCACTCCCTGTTTTCTCACTTAGCACGAGACACCAGTTCTGATTTTCAGGTGGGCTGAGGTGAGTTAGAGGCTGATGACAAGATGGGGTGTTCTTACCTTCAGACTTAATTTCTGGATGTGTTTCTGCTGTGTTTTGTGTTGCTCCATAAATTACTTAACCCCTCTATGCTGAAGATGACAGAGAGGTTGTAAGACTTTAGTTTCTGTTTTGAGGCTGATCTTGTCTTTCAAGTGGGTCTTGCCCATACAATCACTGAAGAAAACTGTTCATATATTGTAGACCTGCACCAGCTGTGATATAACACAGGGAGTACAGCTGCATGATTTTAAGCACTTGTTATCACAGTTTCTAACTTGAGCAAACAATTAGTGTCCTTAGATCCAATAATGTGCAGCCCAAAGGAGCCATAAGGCCTCTATCAGGGGCTGGGTGCAGCTCCTTGAAGAGAAGCTCTTTGAAGCTCCTTGAAGCTCTGTTCTTAATTAAAAACCCTTCCACAAAAGTGTTTTGCTTTTCCAGACCCAGGGCTGATACTTCACCTATGAGTCAACAGCTGTTGAGCTGAACTCAAACCACTCCAGTCTGCTCCAGCAAGCTGGCAGCTAGCATTAATATCCCATAGGAAATGTCCCAATGGCATTAAATATCCCAAAACAGTGACCTGTTGAAGAGCAGATGAAAGGGGGGCCTGGTTCCTGTGCAGCACAAAATCAGAGACCCAGAGTTTTGAGACCACCATAGACACAAGTACATATCACCTCACTGTTCTGGACGTGTGAAATACCACTTAATTAAAGCAAAATGGATTCTTATGGCTGTTATCCAGCACAAAAGCAAACCTTGGAGCTGGCTTCCCAGCTGAGATATAAAACAGCTAGGTGAGGTTACAGAGTAAAATGAGCATGGGACTTGGGGAATAACATGCTCTCACTAAAATCCTATCTCTGTGGGTGGCCATGTGGAATCCAGCCTCCTTCCCTCCTGTGTGCTGTTTGAATAATGACCTCCACTTTCTGGTGGTGGGGTAACACCACTGGAGTCTATAGCAGTTTACACCTGATGGAAACTGGTGAGACAAGGATTGGTCTATGCCTGGCAGGCATCAGGAGGCATATTTGTGCCATTTACAAATATCTTATTTGTATGAGTGTTCACCATAACTTCCTCTGGTGTGTCAAAGTGTGGTGGGCAGCGCCAAAGGAGTGCTGCTGAAGAAAAGCAGAAAGGGTGAAACAAATGTGGCTTGGGGAATGGAAAGCATGGGGAGAACAGGGAAGTATATCGAAGAAGACTAACCTAAAGGAGAGGATACACAGAGCAATAAATGAAAATAATGAGGGTAAAGAAACAGATGAGACTAGAGATGAGACTGTTTTAATGCTTGTGATTTTGCCATAACCACTAATCCCATTATTGCACCCTCCTGCCGTAAACATGCCTTGACTCAACATGCCAGGGGTGGGGACAGAAAGGGATGAGGTGGTTTCCTGAGCTTGGACACGAATACTGTATTAAATTGTTTCTACACTGAAGTAACTAGTGGGACAAATTAAGAAAAGGTCTTCAAATCCAGCTCCCCTTCAGCATAGCTGTTTGAGTGTCCCTTGAGGGAACAGCAGAACAGTGCTGGCATCCACACATCTCATGCAGAGATGTTATTTCTAAGCTTGTCCATCAGTCCTATACATGAGCAGTTTCCCTTTAACAATTCTGTTAGAAAGGTTAACTTCCTGCCAGTTCTTGTAACAAAGTACTCAGCAGCATCTCTTCATGGAAGAAGATGGCAGCAGAACAAAGATGTTCTGTGGCAATTTGAAACAGAAACAGGTGTTTTAGTCAGTTGATGTAGATCCAAATAACCATGTCAACATTGTTCCCTCTATATTGAGACTGTGTCTTTCTCACTGCACTATGGTATGAGTCAGGGCACCAGTGTTTTCACTTGCACCTATGTCTAGGGTGTTTAAGAGAGGCCAGATGTATAAGTGAAGTGGTCCAGTGAAGAAAGTGCCATAGTCTTAAAAGTAAGCTGCTTGGCATGGATATGTAGTAAGCAAGCATCTTTACTACCTGTTGATAAACCTTATCATCGCTAGGCTGTGCTTATATGACTGTTTTCTTGGATACTTTATAGTAGCCTGATGGCTGCTTTGTTGTGCAGTGCCTCTAGTATTCCCCAGAATTCAGGATCCTTGGGAAACCATGCCTGTAATCCTGACTCTGGCTTGATGGGTACAAGGAAAAACATGGAAGCTTCAGCAGACAACCGACAATAGGAAGAGTTGCCTGTGACCAGGTTTAGTGTGAAGGTATTGCAGTGTGCTTGAAAAATGCAAAATAGGCATTTTAGTTACACTGTTAAGAACAGTTGTGGCTTAAAATCCTCTAGCACAGCGACTTACTGCACAGAAACAGGATTTGCTGAAGTGATCCCCTTCCATGGTGGCATGTTGAGTTGTGAGGCAATTGCAGTTATTTACACAGAGCTTAAACAGGCTTGCTCCCCTAACTGTAAACTATGTCCATTAGCTTTATGGTCTTGTAAAGAATCCTTTTAAAATATGTGGCTGGGCTGTGCTTTGAGAGTGTTAGTATTCACCTAACCAGAGTCTTTTCATATTTCAAGATCTCTCTCATATTCCTCCTTCCGATCATTTCCACAGCTACCTCTTCAGCTCTTGCAAAATGTGTTTCCTCCTGCCCTGCAGTTGCAATCTGCTCTTCCAGTTGCTCCTCTGACCTCTGCTTGGATGATGCTAATTTGGAGCTGCAGCACTTCTTTTTTTAGTATACATTGCTCCCTCTGATTACGTACAGACTGTCTTTCAGTAAAACACATATAGATCTTGCATACTGAATATTTATGCAAGTTGTGAGAATGTAACTTCATGGGCTCGGTCATACTTCATGCAGTTTATTTTCATGAACACTATTTGACATATGGAAATGTTATTGACTTCTAGTTTAGAAAATCTAGATTTGGTAGGAAATTTTGGAGAGATTATCCTACTTGCTGTGCTTAGGTCTGGGATCACTAAACAAAACAGACTTCCCTTCTTTCAGACATTTTATTGCTGCCATTTGTAAACACTGTTGAAGAAGAATGACCCAGCTCCTTTTGGAGGTCAGCAGAGCTGGGTTCATTGTCCCCTGCCTGCTGCTGCAGTCATACTTAAAATTTTTAGGGTTTATGTTCATGTTGGCTCCTTCAATCCAGAATGAACATTTAGATGTGCAGTACTAGTATTAAAATGTTCCAATGAATAAATAACCAAGTCACTGTTGCATGAAGAAAGAGGTGTCTTCTGTTTCAAGTTGGTCTTTGGATTGTACTTTCAATGGTGTCTGAGTGCCTGTCAGTAGTACATTAAATTGTGGTAGTTAACATATCAGGCAATGAGTGGCTTGGCTTCATCCTGTTCCTTATGCAGCTATCTAAATACTGCATGTATATGTTTATCTTTGACGAGCAGTTTTGGTTTTGCATTTGGCTGAGAAAGTGGTGACATTTTCATTTTTATGGCCCATTTCTTGTGCACCCTGGTGTGAAGTTCATCCTTGGTTGAACAAAGCTGGCAAAATAGTGAAGCTACTGGCCTAGCTTCCTGTATAGCTCTCCTAGATTTTAGGACCTGAACAAGAAGGCGAAGCCCCCTCTCCCTTGTTTTCTCCAGTGGACTTATTTAAGGGGAATGCTATTAAAAAGCATGTCTAGAAAACTTTCCACACCTTCTTCCTGTAAGCTCGGCCACAAGAGGGCTTGAGCCAATGCAGCTTTCACTGTGCTCTTGCTGAGTGCTGTGCTTGCCAAGGAAGGACCCCACAGGATTTGACAATTATGGAGTAGATGCATTACAAGGAAAAAAGAGACAGCTTTTACAGGAGTCAGGCTGTATCTTAACCACTTCTCAGTCACTTGGGAAGTCTGTAAAAGCTTTCTGAAACTCATAGGCTCCTTCCAAAGCACTACTTGATCTAGTGCATTTTCAGAGTCAAAGCTGAGCCTGTAAAACTTATCCCTGTACAAAGACCACCCAACACTAGCAGGGTGTGCAAAGAAATTTCTGTTTATAGTTTAGTGCAAGGGTCAGAGAGCTTTGCTGTGGTTCAGTTTATCCACCCAGTGAAGGCATGCTCTTTTTTAAAGCATGGGATATATGAGTCATTTCTATTACCCAGACCTCCAGACATAACATAAAATAGATGGCATGAAATAGCATTAAAGATATTAAAGATGGAAGGAAATGAAGTGTTTTCTCCCTTACATTCTTGAGCTATATAATAATGGATTTCTAGTGCAAACTCAGCTACTAATGCACACCTAAGAAGCAAGGGCAAACAGTAGAAACCTCAAACTTTGTACAGTAAGATACAGAAAACTCAGTCAAGTGAAAGGCAACACAGAAGTGCTTTTGCAATATAAATTTGGCAATTGATTTCCTAGCAAGGAATTAGCTTTTATCTACTTTAAAAAATGATAGTAAACAGGGTTTATCTTAAGCTGCCTGGCAGCATCTGGCATACTGCAGAATTTTATCTTTTTGTTTGAAAATGACCTGTAGGGCCCCAGCTCAGTATTTTTCCTTTTTCATATTTAAAAATGTGTTATTTAAAAAATAAACTACTCATCTTGTGTTCAGGTCTTTTCTATCATCCACCTCTGTTATCATCCTGTGGAGTGTCTATGTGGCTCAGAATAACAGATCTCACACTCACCTAAAACAGAAATAAATTATTTTTATCTTCCTTTTTTGAAAGATACAGAATTTGAACATCAAATTCCCTCAAAACTGGGAATAAACGAGTTGAAGGACTCTTCGTGATTACAGATTACACTTAAATATACTAGCTCCCTTTACTTCTTGGGAACAACTGCATTTGGTTTTCATTTTTGTAGTTTTTCCTCTTAGTAATTTATATTCATCCTTATATAAAACTTGTGACTGAAAAACCTGTGCAAAGGCATAAAAATGAGCAGTCTGTCCAATTAAAAGTAGATGAATCTACAGTACCACTGATGCACCTGCTTCCTGAAATTCTCTAGTGCAGAGGAGGTTAAAAGTTAAACGTCAAATATAATACTTTTGTACTGTTGCACTCAGTGACTACAGTCAGTCTTTTAACTATTAAATTACTAGAATTTAAGGTGAAGTATTTTCATCAGGTTTTATTGATGCTTTTCTTAAGCTTCTATTTCAGAGGTTTTGTGATCATAAGTTTGGAGGGAAGGAGTTTCTGTCCAAGCTTAATTTCACATCATCATACTCTTGCATCCATTAAAGACCAGTACATCATTTCCAGTAACCAGAGATTGCCTGACTTCCATGATTGCTCTGTAAGTCAGAAATAGTTTTCATTTGCTGTCCCGAGGAAATGAATATATTTTGTTTGAGCTGAATTGGGTCTCGGTATATGATTCATTGTAGCCCAAATATGTTTCTTATTATTTTGGTATTGATAACATAAAAGCTTCAAAGAATGTCTGAAATACACAGCTATTATTAAAAAAAACCCCAAAAAGCAACCAGCCAAACAAACCAAAAAGCAAAGTAAGAGAAAAGGAAAACCCAGTTACCTGACTTACGCTTTCATAGTCTAGAGGAAGGTAAAAACAGTCCATAAACCATCTTCTTGAAAGTAATTTTTTTTCTTCATTTTACCTGCTGAAAGTACACACCATTTATATAGCACATTATATATGTAAAAGATATTTGGAATTAACTGAGACCTAGTAATAAATGCTATCCCTAATTTCCTGATGGGGCAGAGCTGGTACTGAAACATATGGCGTGTCTGTATTAGCTGAAGTTGAGAACACTTGGTTGTTTCTATTTTGAAAAAAAAAGAAGAGGTTCCTGTTACTTGGAAGGGGAGACTGTGTATATTCTGGGCATCTCAATATCTTTGTATGTGTTGAAAGCACAATGTCTCTTTTGGAAACTTCTGACAGCAATATCTGGTTTCCTTGCAGGGGACTGTGACCAGGACCAGCATGAGGTCTCGGTCTCCATCTATAAATTGAAACATGACTTGAGTTGTTAGCTGTAGGCCTCTAGAAGGTTAAGATGGTGACTTTGATTTTTAGACATTCTTCTACCTAAGGACCATTTCTACTACTGCAACCAAGTGTGATTCCTGAAGAAGAAGCAGTTAGTGGAGTGATTATACAGGTGAAGAAAATATCAGGATAGTAAGAAAGGGAGGGCAGGTAGAAAGACAACTGTGAGATGTGATTGGAAAGGAAAGTCGTTCTGAGTGAGTGAAGAGGAAATGAACTTCACCCTGCAGTCATTGATGGCAAGCATCCAGCCTGTAGCAGCTATTTTCCACTGCTGTAGTACACAAACCAGGTGGATCTCTCAGGAGATCAACACAATAGTGTGGAGCCAGATCTTCCCTCTGATGTATCTAGAGCTGGCAAGGCAGCCTGGATTCAGGACTGAATGTGGCACAGAGATTAGAGATTAGGCAATCCCAGATCAATCTAAATTGTGCCCATGCTTGCCTATATGTACTTAGGCTCCATCCTATTCTCATTTATTCTCAGGTTATCAGATGGCTCTGACCATCTATCACAGAATCATGGGTTGGAAAGCACCTCTGAGATCCATCAAGTCCAACCCTTGATCCACTACCACCATGGTTACCAGACCATGGCACTGAGTGCCACATCAGTCTCTTCTTAAAAACCTCCAGGGACAGGGAATCCACCACCTCCCTGGGCAGCCCATTCCAATGCCTGATCACCCTCTCTGTAAAGAATGTCTTCCTAATATCCAACCTAAACCTCCCCTGGCAGAGCTTAAGTCTCGCCCTCTTGTCTTACTGGTAGTTGCCTGGGAAAAGAGACCAACACCCCCCTGGCTACAACCTCCTTTCAGGGAGTTGTAGAGAGTGATGAGGTCTCCCCTGAGCCTCCTCTTCTCCAGACTGAACACCCCCAGCTCCCTCAGCCCTTCCTCACAGGACTTGTGCTCGAGTCCCTTCACAGCCTCATTGCCCTCTATTGGACCTGCTCCAGCACCTCAATCTCCTTCCTGAACTGAGGGGCCCAGAACTGGACACAGTACTCGAGGTGTGGCCTCACCAGGGCTGAGTACAGGGGCAGAATCCCTTCCCTGGACCTGCTGGCCACACTGTTCCTGATACAGGCCAGGATGCCCTTGGCCTTCTTGGCCACCTGGGCACACTGCTGGCTCATGTTCAGCTTCTTGTCAATCTAGACTCCCAGGTCCCTGGCGACACCACTGGTGAGCAGCCGCCAATTGTATCAGCATCGTTCAGCACCACTCTGGTGGCCTCCAGCAGTTGCTAAGCCAGAACAGAGTGCTCCTGTCCAAGCTGTGGGCTGACAGCTTCTTCAGGAGAATGCTGTGGGAGACGGTGTCAAAGGCTTTGCTGAAGTCCAGGTAGACTCCATCCACAGCCTTCCCCTCATCCACCAGGCGGGTCACCCGATCATAAAAGGAGATCAGGTTGGTCAGACAGGACCTGCCCTTCCTAACCCTGTGCTGGCTGGCTCTGATCCCCTGTCCATCCTGTAGGTGCTGTGTGATTGCCCCCAGGATCAGCTGCTCCATAACCCTGCCAGGCACTGAGGTCAGGCTGACAGGCCTGGAGTTTCCTGGTCTCCATCCTGTCCTTTTTGTGGATTGGTGTGACATTCCCCAACTTCCAGTCATCTGGGACCTCCCCGGTGAGCCAGGCCTGTTGGTAAATGATGGAGAGCAGCTTGGAGACCTCTTCCACCCTTCTCTCATCACCCTGGGGTGGACCCCTCTGGTCCCATAGGCTTGTGAGGATCCAAGTGGCCCAGCAGGTCACTAACTGTTCCCTCCAGGATTACAGGGGGGCCATTCAGCTTCCCATTTCTCTCTACAAGCTCCAGAAACCATCTGTCCTCAGGACAACCTGTCTTACTGTTGAAAACTGAGGTAAAGAGTTAAATACCTCTTAAATGACTCTATGCTTTTCCTCATAGACCTACTTACTGCTAGGAACAAGAAAGAAACAACACATTTATTTCACAGCAAGAACAACTTTGCCTTGTGTATACAAAATTATTCTGCTGAGCTTCAAAGGATAACCAGAATAATTTTAAAATTTATTTTTATTATTTTTTAAGGAGAAGACCAGTGGCAAGAATTTCTCTGCACGGGTGATCAGCAATCTACCAGGCTGGCATTCTATTTAGTCTCTGACACCAGGCTCTTCCCCTGCTTTGCGTGGCGTGCACAATGAATGGCATTGCCAGGTCTAGTTTCATGGTGCTTTGTGGCACTAAGGGTGAAACTGTCTTCTCCTATGCTTAATTTTACTGGTTTTTAACTAACCATTAGTCTGCCCAATTTTCCCCTTTGGCATGAAGCAGGAAAATCTGTTGAAAAACGCAGTATCCATTGTAAGGATTGGTGGACACATTAAGTACTTAAGGCTAGGGCTCAGCTGTGAACACAGGCTGGACTTCAGAAGCCAAAGGATATTTGGCCAAACTTTTTTTGTATAATGGTTTCATGAGAACTCCAAGCTGTAGTCAAATGTTTCATTAAAATGTCTCCGGAATTCACAGGAAAGCTCTTGATTGTAATGTTTGCCTAGGGAGTTTTATTTCAGTCTTCAGCCTAGATTATCCTTAAAGCCTATTGTACTGCATGAAAGGTAATGGATTATATCAAGGGACAGCCACAGACAATTCAGATTCATGCCACTGAGTTGCTGCATCTCCTGCCTAGAGCCTTCCAGCAGTCACAAATTGAGCTGGATAATATTGTCATTACTGTGATCACTGCAGCCAACATGAACTACTCACCGTTGCATTGGTTATAGTGGCATTTCTGATACATTCCTTGGAATCATCATCTTGATGATTTTGGTAAGGAAAGGGAAGTGCTTATGTCATTATTACTGTTATTTCAGCTTAGTCCCCTTTTACCAGTCCACTCAACTTACCACTTTGTCTAACAGTCCATCTGACAACCTCCCCACCATTGTGGTACCCAGCTTCTGTAAAGCCCTAAAAAGGTACAGGGACTGGTACTAGCTGGTGCTCTCACCCGGGCAGCAGCATTTTATGCTTGACTTCACCAAGACCTTGTTCATTTGCAGCCAGCCAGAGCTTTTAGCGAATGATGGGAGGGGATGTGTTCAGTTAGAAAGCCAGAGCTCAGATGCAAGAGTAGTTCTCTGTGTTCTCCCAGGCTCAGCTTTTTGTCTGGCAGCACAAAGTGATTTGCAAAGAGAATGGTTTAGCTTTCTGTGACTTTATTAATTTGTTTATGAGAAGCCAGCTTTGGGTGAAGCATTTAATGTAGGTTGATTAAACAATGGGATGCTTTTCCCCTCTTGTCCCAACCACATGACAGGTTGGCTATTTTCAAGTGACTTGTTTTTTCCATTAACAAGCAGAATAATTCAAATTAATTGCTTCCAGAAACAAGGGAAACTGGACTGTCTCCAATTATTCATGCCTCTTTCCCATCTGACCACTGCTGCAGTGGGCATGCAGTTGTTCTAGACAGAGGACACATCTTCTTTCTGAATGATTTTATCCCTGACAACCTGTCAATCACCTGTAAAAAAAACTCTGTTCTAGCTTTCATTATTGTTTTAATCATAATGTCTTGTCTAGACCCATAAGTGTTCTTCAGGGATTATAAAGTAGGCATAATTTACTGTATTGAAAAACACTGATACTGATTTATGTGGTTTCAGTTATGTAGTGTGCATTTAATTTTATATCTGCTCTGGGGGTAGAAACCTCTCCAACCTGAATATGTGTTGTGCAACAGAATGCCTTGCTTCTTTTGTTATGCCTGTGGAGGGAAGTATGTTTGCTTTCAGTGATGTTTCTGAACCTAGGTTTTTTCTTGATGTTTTCTGCCTTCCACATTCATTTCATTGTGGTATGCTAGAGATAATTTCATGGCTTGTTCTGAGGTTGTGGAATATCTTCTGCTTCCCAGAATGTCTGTAAAACAAGCTGAAAAACCAGCCTGGTTCTTAGCACACCCCACAGTTTGCTTCATTGCTTCAGGTATTTCTAGTAGCCTTTGAAACCCATTGACATGCAGCTCCCTCAAATAAACCTTATTTGTACTGTGTCGGTGTATCCCATGATCATAATTAAATGTGTTTTTACTTTTGCATTTTTTAAGCTGGATTTGAAAGAGGAGAGAGTGAAAGCACATCTGCATTGAATATTGTGCACCATGCTCTGTGGAAATACAGTTGTGCTTGGGGCATGGGTGTTCTCCATGGTGAAGGGCTGTTCTGAGCTGTTCTGAGCTGCAGGGCCCAAAGGCAGGATCGTAACCTGGCTGCACAGTGTGCTGCTCACTGCATGCTGCTGCTTCAGAGAGTGCACTGATGGCAGCTCTCTCCTGAGGAGCATCACTATCAGATGTGACAGCTGAGACTGCACTCCTGCTCTTACTTGGAGATGGTTGCTAAAACCCTGCTTATGTGGCTCTTCTTTGGTATTTCAGATAACCCAGTTCCTACCTGCCACTTGATCATCCCAAGTTAGTGCTGGTGGTGGCACTCGGGGGGTTAAAGGAATTTTTGAGCACTTATCAAGATTTTAAATCTCTGTAAAACAACAGAGAAATATTGATTTCTGACCTTAAATGTTACTTACTGCCTAGAATAATTCTTTTATGAGCACAAGCATTTGCTAAGTTTTAGTCTGAGAGAGCTACAAGAGGTCCACTCAATGCATCTTTGGAAAACAAACTCTTGCATTTCTTCTTTTCTGGCAACTTTCCTTCTTCTCCACAATGTAGTGGCAATCTCATACAAGAAATGGATAGCAGAAAACCACTCTTCTTTTTGAGAGCACCATTTCCCCTTCCAGATGCTTAAAGAGGTTCTTAAAGCATGGCAGGACATAAGCCTGGTACTCTTAGGACCAGGAGCATGTTACTGTCTTTGGGCCAAAATCTATTGTGTTAAACAGAAGTAAAAGTCTCTAAGGCAGACTTTTTACTGCAGTTCTGCTCCTCTTTGTCACTGAGGCTGGATCCAGCCCTTTGCAGAAGGCCAGCTGGAGCTAGTGAGTCCTGTGACAGTCACATTTGCCTTGTAGATCTGAGAGCATCCAAAATAGCCCATAGGTGAATTTGAAGCTGTGAGAGCCCTAGAAATCCCTTTTCTGCCTTTTAAAATGTGTCTAAACTGGGAGAGAAAATCTTTCTCAGCTGCCTCATATTTTGATCTAGAAAGACTAAGTCTCTCATTTTATATTTACTGGTGAACTAGATAATGTTTGTCTTATTGTCTGGGCCTTGGTTTTAGGCACATGGTAAGCTCCATGTCTTATCTGGGTACTCTGGCAGGAGGTAGGATCATGTGTACATTTTAAGTTGATGCCTTTCAAGTATCACCAGCTCTCTCATTTCTTTGATACAAGAAGAGAGGTTAATTATTTAATTCAAAATGTTTCTAGATCCCTTATTTTCCTGAGATTATTTATGCCATGTCCCCTTGGGACGTGGGGGAAATCTGAATAGTAGTGGCTGATAAATGTAAAGTGTGCTTCTCTCATTCTCCCATGCCACTTTCTCCCTTTCCCCTTCTCCACTCATGTATGTAGATGGATTTCTGAAACATTTGCTGTTACTTTTTTTGACAAGACTGACTAGAGGGACCAGCTAAAGTTTATGCATTTCTTGTGCCAGATACAGCCTAAAAAGCTGAAGAGGACACACTGTCACCGTGGTTCCAGAAAGAAAGGTCAGCATTATTATAGCTTTATAAATAAAATACTTGAATAGTGTGGACATGTTATAGTGGACTGTCATAGTTAGCATCAGGATTACTGCTATCATCAGTCATTTATGTATTAGGCTGATAACAATTAGGGAAAATGTGGTATATATGGTAAACTAAAAATTGCACATCAGAGTCCATGGAGGTGCTGGAGAATGTAACAAAGGTTATAGATGGGATTTTGTCCTACAACTTTCCAAAAACTATAATGCAATTCATAGCTGTGGCTCCAAACTCCAGAAACATGAAACTCCTGGGAAAAGGTGGGTTTTCTGCTCACTGTTAAGTGTTCACCTCTAGTAATGGTGCTGATCTGAACTTACGACCTACAAGGTTTCTCACCTGAAACTGGAAGAGGGGAGGGCAAATTGTTGATTGCAAATACCAGTGTGAACCCAGACATCAGAAGGTCCTCGTGAATTCTATCCCGTTCCCCAAATAACCCCCAAAATGTCTTTTTCTCCCCCTAAAAGCCCACGACTCACCTCCAGAGGGCACTGCAAACTTGCTATGTTAGTGGCCACCAACGTTTGACGAGCAAGAAGGGTGATGGGTGTTTCTGCAATTAGGGAACATCAAAATATTTAAGTAATATTTTTAATGTCACTTTGATTGCAAAGCACATGTTTTAAAATGTAGCTTGAATGCACTTTGAACTAAAAAAGATTTTAAAGATCCCCGTGGCAGCTGTCTTTTGTTAACATGAGATTATTACAGCATGGAAGTGAAAAACATACATAAGCAGCAAATGAATGTCTCTAAATCAGTGATGAAAAAAAAATTAATATAACAATCCTGGGTTTTCTTGTTTCTCTGCTAATTTGCGTCTGAACAGGTGCCATACAAGAAAATATTCATTTTCAGTAAAAAGATACAAAATCGGAATTCTAAGGAGTGGTACGGTAGTGCTTACAGACACTGTGACAGACCTTCTCCAAACTTTAGTGAGAGACACTCCTTACCTTTCCTAAGCAGTGTCCAGAGAAGGCAGAAACATGCAGAGAGGCATGGAGAAGAAAAGGAAAAATCTAAGTGCTGGGGAAGATGGATATGACTATAGCATTAGAAAAGTGCTGCTTCTTAGTGTTGCTTATCAGGCCATGTTGGAAGCCTGTAGCAGAAATGCTAATCTTGTGGAATGTTGAGTTTCAGGATGTCACTTCCATCATTGGTGTTGCTGGGTCCTTTTGGGCTGCCCAGATTAAAACAGCTGCAGAAGAATACAGCAGCCCAAGGGACCACAGCAGCCACGAGGCAGGACATTGCCTGCTGCTCCACTGCTGGCTGTGTTCCTTGGCACTTTCATGGCAGAAATCCTCTCTGGCTTCATGTCTCCTTGGTAGTGTTCTCCTCCAGTTGACTGAGATGTGAGGACTGCCATTCCAGGGCTGAATCACTGTCTCTTCATTACAATTGCCCCACTCTGCATACTGGGGTATTCCCTCCCAGCTGCTATCTGCCCCTGCCTGTTGGTGAAAGAATTGGCAGGAAGGATTGGCCCTGTCTCAGGATGTGCCTCCCCCTCTGAGTGAGTACCTTGCTGGGGTACTGGTGGCAGAGTCATTGTGGCACTCTGCCTGACATATTTGCTGTGCTGAGACATCTCTGTATTAGACAGAGATGTGGCATTGAGCTCATAGTGTTCCAGTGCTCAGGTACCCCTCTGCAGCAATGGACAGACATGGTGAGGCTGGGTTTGTGAGGTAGCTCTAAGGAAGCTCAACACCAGGAGCTGAAAGCTTTGTTATCCATAAATGTTGGAGTGAGAATGGGCACTGTGCTCCAGGCTGTAATGTTTGTAGGGGGAAACCAACAAGTGTTCAGAGAGGCTTCCAGCTGGGGAAGAGACCTCCCATTGCCACTGGCTCCAAAGCAGAAGCAACCTCAGGCAGATCAGCTAAAGGAGTAGGCAGGAGAATGGACTGAAGCCAGCCAGGGCAAGTGGTTGAAGAAGCAGCCAGGAAATCTTGGTTGGGGTCATCGTTGGGATGGTTGTGCACAGCTTTTCCATAAACTGGAATTCAAGTCCTGTGGAAAATGAATGCTTCAATAGTTGGTTTTGATCTAATGGTTTGACAATGTGTGAGGCTACTCAAACTTATCGTTAATTTATCAGAGGTTCCAAACTGTGTTTGTTCTGAAAGTCAAAGGCATTTTGTTTCAGCTTGATGTGAACATATCCACTGGATAAACTCCCTTCTAATTTGTGGCTGGATTCATCTCTATGGTATCCAGCAGCTGTTCAACAGAGGAGGATATCCCATGGTGTCTTCTCAGATGAAATCCAAGAAAAAACGGAGAGAAAGAAAGGGATAGGGGAAAAAAGAATGAAAGAATGTGAGATGCCACTTCTCCAAGACAGTATGGTAGCAGAGGCAGAAAGAGATTGATGAAAAATTGACCTGAAAAGAAAAGTTTTCAAATAGGTCAGCTGAAGTGTTTCCATTGGATCAACAAGACCTGGAACAAAATCCTTCAAATTGATTTTCTGATTAAAATGCTATGTAAATGTCTGCCTTTTCCTTCCAAAATCACTGGCAGAAAATTCCCAACCAGCTCTACTGGTAGCACAGAAAAGAAGTTTCTATCTCTGAGCTGGTAGCAGATTTCCACACCCAGCTCTTGATCTTCTAGATAAGACCCTTTTGCCTTCATAGTTAATTTGTCCTTCTCATTGAAACCAATGGCTTGTGTTTTGGGGCAGACAAATACAGTGGGATCTTGAGATGTTTTAGCAATTTGGAGTACCCTCCCTTGCCATCTGGATTCCCTCCATTTTTTTTTTTTTTCAGCTGAAAATACACATTTTCCCCCACATCTGCAACAACCCTGCTTTTTGAATTCTGGTCCAGTTTTGCTGTCTCTAGCCTCGAGACTGTCCTTTGAATTAGGGGTCCCATCTGTTGTTATCCTGAGCAGTACAGAAATAGAAAATCCTGCAGGCAAATGGAGCATTGCTTTGCAGGACCAGACTGAGCTCTGCATCCCTTTTAATGCTGTTTAAATTCTTTTGAATATGCGCCTTTGATCTTTGGTTTTGAGGGGCAATATACCAAGTAAATGGAAATGTATATTTGAAAATTTTCCATTTCCTTAAAAATGAAACATGCTACTAGTAAGCAGAGTAGCTAGGTGGGAGAGGAACAGGTTTGCTGAGGAGCTCTGAGGATATAGTTGCCCATGCTTGCCAGTGCATCTTTTTCTTGTGCTGTTTGACATTTTGTACTCTCATTTGCAAAATTGGAACCCCAAGGAGGCTGTGTTTGTGGGCAAAACTATGTCCAGGCAGGCGCTGGGCTATCCTGTCTTATAAAACCCATCTGCAAACCTTTGGCCTCTGGCCAATTTAAAAGCTGCTTTGAACAAATGTGTGTATATGAACTGCTTTGTAAACAGTCCCTGGGCAAAGCAAATAGGAATGACACAGCTTAGTGTCTTTTTGATGGCACATTTTATGAAGACATCTCATTTGTAAAACAATAATACATCCATTAGGTGAAAGATGTGACTCAGGGGTTAAACAGAAGAAATTCTTTAACATTCAGTGTCCAAATCTTGATCTGAATTTTATAGTCTCCCCATCTTTGCTAACACCAAAAGAGAGTCTTCTTGTGGCTACTGTACCATCTTTCTTTTATTCCAGCCCAGTGGGATGTTCGCACCATCCCTGTGAGTTCATGGCTAAATGGATGTGGTCTGGGAAAGACAGCTGGACAGACTGGAGCACTGGAAAGCTTATGTTTGAGGAGCAATGAGTTTATGCTCCTTTTTGTCTGCCCAAGACTGTCTGCAGATTTGAAGGCCTATTTGTTCTACATATCCAGATGCCAAAACCTGCAAGTAGATTCCTTACCCAATAACACAGCAGAAGTACAATATGCTTTGAGGATCCTGATTTTCAAAATGTGTGAAAATGTGTAATAGGTGGGTCTGGATAGTAAAGTCTGAGTATAATTCTCCAAGTCCTCCATGGTTTCAGACATTGAAACCCTGGGCTTTGGTAAATGCCACTGAAAGAGACAAGAACTAGCTGCAAAGTTCAGGTCAGAAACCTGATGCTGAATTTCAATGAATTACAGGGATTGTCCAGGCCAACAGTGGCTACTGTATGTACTGCTGAATTCAAATCAAGTCCTTCTTTAGGGAAAGAGAAAGCAACAGACAGCTTGTCACTTGCTGTGTTTCTGTTGAATAAAAACTTTTCAAACTTTGAAAATTAAGCTGTGAAAAGCAGCTACATTTTATGTAGGCTTCACACCACGTAAAATTTACAAGAAAGCAGAGGGCAGAGATTTTATCACTGGCAACTGAATCAGATTAAATTTCGGGATTTGGTCTTGGCTCTGATCTGAATGTATTTGTAGGTGTAAAATCTCCAAATTTGAATCTTCTGTCACCCTTGGATTCTATCAGTGTGGGGTAGACTGTATTGCACCAATAGTATGAAAAAGATGAGTTGAACTTATTTTGCTATTTTCATTACTTCTCATTGTGAACTCAGGTTTCAGAAATGCTGGTATCTATGGCAGAAATATGGCATCCAAATGGTAAGAATGACCTTTTCTTGTGTCCTTCTTCTTGGGTTCCCATCCATCTTTATGGAACTGTAAAGAATCAAGAATGCAAGGAAAACTTGGTTACCTACATCCTCTTTTATCTTGCAGCATGAAATGCTTATATCAGTATTTCCAAGCTTGTATGCAGATCATAGTAGGAAGAAGGATGATAATGGAGACCATGCATGTTTGGCATAGGCAAAGTACAGGTGCAACCGTACAAACTTCATCATGTCTGTTTGCTAAAATTTCATTTCATTTGTCACTACAGCTCAGAGGTAAACACTGTATCGGGAACTCTGTGATTTTATGACCAAGGAAATAGGTTTGTAGGTACACAGAACAAGGAAGGGAAAATCTGCTCTTGGTTTTTGGGTGTAAAATCTCCCTCTTTGCAATGGAGAGAGAGAATTTTCCTTCCCTTTGTGAACATCATGATCTGGTGTGGCTCTTGTCCTCTTCTACTGGACAAGGTGTGAGTAGCATTGGCAGGAAGGATGACAGAGCTTTTGGGCTGCACTGCCACTTCGTTGCAATTCTGTATTCTTATAGCATGGAAATGACCCAGATCTCTTGGCATGGTCATGCTGCAAACATCAGAGCATGTTCTATTGGGAAGAGGCATCCTTTCTCCTTCCCTGACTAACAGAAATCCCAGTGAGGATTTTAAGCAAGGGATTATTTGAAAACAGATGAAAGCAAGCAAATAATCAGCTAGCAAAAAGAAAATGTTGTTTTTGAAGAGTTAAGCAGTCTGAATGTTTAGCCAGACTTGCAGCCAGAGGCAGTGTCAGGCTTGCCAGCATGAATATCCAAAGAAAATGTGGAGCAGAACATTCATGTCAGTGAGTGAGACACAGCAGCAGCCTCCTGCTCAGGTCTTGTGTTTGCAGTTAATAGTGGGAGGAAGGCAATATGGACTTGCTGCAGCTGATGGTCTTCAAATGCTTCTTCAGCTGTTATCACCCTTCTGAGAAAGAAAAAGAAACACAAAAACTAAAGCCTTTTTAAAAATTTCCTCCTCACTAAAGCACTCGATTTATGGCCCTTTCAGAAAGAAAATGAAAATATGCCAGTTTGGTGATGTGGCATGCCTCCAGTTTTAATGTATGCTTTAGGGCATGTTGCCATCCTTAAAGGAACTACCATGCTCTACTCTGTGTCGGGGCACCACCATGTCACTACCAGGGTCAGTGCTATATGGCTGGGAAGACCTTAGCTTCACCACTCAGTGGTAAGGTTCAGGCTGCCTTTTCCCTGTTTTAATTTTTCTGTTGGTAGTTTTTGAGGGATGGTAGATGCAGCCAAGATGGGTAAATTAATCTGTTCATGTGGGAGGGCATAGTGCCTTTTCTGAGAGAAATAAACAAATCCCTCATCTCGCACTCCTGCTGCCAACAGGAAACTGTGCTGGAGTCTCTGTGTCTTGGAAAATGGGTAAATAAGAATAAATACAAAGGAGAGCTGTCAAAGAAACCTTAGAAATATGACTGTGTAATAATTTTGTCTTTTGGCTAACTCAGATATGTTAAATGTCTCCTCCCATCATCTGGGACAAAGGAAAATTAAGAATGTGTATTTGCATTTTGTAATGAATTTGCTTAGACTCCATTTGTTACTGTTCTGAGTTTACTTTTTGTTGGTAGCCTCCTGGTAGGAAAGCCAGAAAGATGTATTTTAACTTAATGTAGCAGCTGATATACAAGAGATTAATTTTAAACTTGCTGTGGAAGCATAATACCAAGAGCCACACACAAGGATTTAAACATTAAAAAAAATGCACCCCATATGACTTGGAGTTATCATTCCTAACACTGAGCTGCATCGAATAGTTCTTTACCAAAGTTTTCTTTTTTTTATGCAAACAATTTTCAATAACAAATGCCTTTGATAACATTTCCATCTGTTATCAGGAAACATGCAAGCTGAGAGGAGGATATTTACTGATTAAATGAGATGTTTCACATTTTTCACCCACTGCAACTTGCATCCAGCTGCAGGACTCCATCTGGAGCCTGAGATCAGTCAGCAGGGAGGGCCAGATGAGGAGCTTCTTACTCATTCCTCACTTGGGGTCACTGGTGGCTGTGGGGTCACTGGTGGGATCCACTGGCATGCAGTGTCACAGAGTCACATCTGGTCCCTGGTAAACCTTGCTATTTGCCTTTACAAAGACAAATGACTGTGCTTTGCACAGGAACCCATTTCTCACTGGTTCTTCCCAGCACCATTTTTTTTCTAGTATGGGGTTAATCATGACCTTTAAGGACCATCAGATTACAGTTCAAAGGTTCAGAAGTAGCCATTGGGCAAATAGCTGCTTCCCTGAAAAGGGTACCAGCATGTATTGCTCAGTAACACACTGTCCTCCTGAGTACACCCTGAGTGAACATCCTCACCCAAGCCTTTATTGGAGATCGTTATTCTCTACCCATCTATTAATAAGCAGGTGATGTAAGCTTGTTCCTCTTTTCTACCTCCAGGCAAAATCTAACCAGAATGAGCAAATAATAGGTGAGATTTGGAGAGGGGATGCTGATGGTGTTGGAATGCAGGGTGACCCCAGGAACAGGCACTGCCACTGAGTCAGAAGATGACATCAACACCCCGGCTCCGCTGACAGTTTTACTGTTTGCAAAAAAAAGATGGGCTTAGGCCTGTGCTCCTATTGTGTTACAGTTAATGCTGGCTTTCACTGGCAAACAGCAGCCACTGTTAGTTAATCTGATCAAACATAATTTAATGGGGTGGATAACAGCTATGTAAATTCTAAAAGGGTGATGCCATGCTCTGGTCTGGAAATGGAAGTGGGCTTGGGTGACAGTGGGAGGGAGTCACCCTCTCACTTCACCACTTATCTGAGTCCATGTCCTGGCTGGGGCAGGACTGGACTGCACAATCTCTGGGTGTCCCTGCTGGAGCAGAAGCACCTTACTGTCTGGGTATGAAATGCAGAACTGGTGATTACCTTCCCTGTCCTCCTGACACTTCAGGGCAAATATTTCTGAGCTATGTGGAGGGTCTTTTTGTTTGATTTTACTCCCAAGTCTGGCTGATGGGCCGCAGTACCTTGTGACTTTACTGTATTGTCTCCATCGGGTCAGTGAAATTAGATGGTGGCCCTATCCATGCTGCATGTTCCTTTGGCACAAACTGCAAAGTTCTCTGGCAGTATATGCTACAGGTTACTACAAAAATGGGGATAGTGAATATTCTAGGTGAGAAGAGGATTTGGATTCGTTTTTTCCCTGTTTGTATGCATAGTTCAAATGTCACAGCCTCAGATGATGACGACTCTGAAACAGACATTGGCATTAGGCTGAACTGATTTCACAATAGAAGGTAGGAGAAAGTTAGAAAATTAAGAACCAGGGGTTACTAGGATATTAAGATTTTCCTTTTTTATTTATTCTTCCACTACTAATAAATATGTTGCTTTATAACAGCAAGAGCTTAAGATGAAGTTTTACTCTGCTCTATCCAACAATCTCCCACTAACCCCAGGTCAAGGTACTTAGAATCTGCTACATTCTGCTTGTTCCCACCATAGAATAGAAAAACCACAATAAGGGTATGCGTCTCTTCACTTATGGGAGGTAAATGGGATCTGAAAGTGACTAAGAATCACTTATTAGCATCTTTTAAAGACCTTTATGATTTATTTCCTGCACTCAGAAACACAGAACTGAGTTTCCCTAAGATTTTTTTCCAGTATTTATAGGTTGAATAAAGCAAAGTGCTGGATGATGCAGACATAATCTCTTTAACATAAAAAAAACAAATCAGCAAGATGAAGTCCAGACAAAGGAATCTAGTAGATTTAATAGATACCATAAGTCAAAATGCACAAAGGAAGATGCCCCTTTTTTTGGAGGCTGAGCAGGTTTTATAGCACCCTCCTCCTTTGTCCCCTTTCTATCTGGCTTGTTCTGCATCATGTGTTGCAATAGTGCAGCACCACTCTGTTTAGATTCACAGCAGGTCCATGGGCAACCACTTGAATCCCAAAGAAGTCTGAAAACCATCCCTTGAGAACACATACACTGATACTGAGTTTCATATAATCCTCATTTAGGCACAGTTTGAAACTAGAGCTATCATTCTTTCAAAAGAAGTGCTCTCTGTAGGAAAAAATATAAAAAAATTAAGCTAACCTCTTCCAGGTTGAAGAAAGGTTATCCTTGCCAGGTTTCCAATGTGCTTTATTTCTTATCATGACTGTGAGCACCAAAAAAAGCAAGACAATAACTTTATGCTCCAATTTCTCTGTTTCCAGGATGGTTTAAAAGAATGTGCGGGAGGTTCAAAATTCTGATCTGCACCCATATTTTAGTTTTCTCTCTCCTTGCTGCTCTGTGATGGTTGTAGTGATGATGTTAAGTCAACTACAAAGTGAGATGATCCAGATCTGTGTTGAAAGACCGTATTTGGAGCTCTAAAAGGCAGCAGCATATGACTGGTACTTAGGTTTAGTGGACTCATCAGTAATTAGCTTAAGCATGCCAAATGGCTAGACCAAGTGGGACAGACACATCTAGCATAAACAATATTTCACTGCTGTTCATTTTTTATTGAAGTGCTCCTAGTGTCTTGCCAAATTCCTGGTGTAATATAAACAAAATGTCCCTGTTCTGAGGAGCTTTGATTAAGAACACATAGGAAAGAATAAGAAGAAATGTGTAATTTTTTTAAAAAATAGAGATCAACTATTCCTCAGGTTCCCTGAGGAAGTCTAGTAAAATGATGTTTCCAGGGAGGTTTGAAAATGGGAAGTGTCCCTGTGCTGTGGTTGAACAAGATATAATCATGTGAAAAAATACACATGGTCTCTTAGTGAAGAGAACAACAAATACAGATGTGTGAACTTCTATGTTTTGAGATCAAAGATTTACGGTATTATCTTCAGCTGTAGCTTCAAAATCAGTATCTGTGATGCTGAGGAGCTGTAACCATCACTCTTTCTACACAAACCCATTCCTGGTTGCTTTTGAGATGCCTTTTCCATTGCACAGGCATGCATTACAGATGAAGATACTTCTTTGATAGGCTGAAAAATACTTTCCATGTATCTGTTCGTTTCCCAACTTACCCAAGGAAGTAAGCCCTGCTTTTATCTTGTGCACATGGAGTTCAACAAAATGGCTTCCTCAATCAGCAACACATGAGCTTTCGTCTCCTCTAGCTAATGCCTTCCATCATTAAACTGCTCTCCTCTTTGATCTGCTTTTTTGTTTTCAAACAACTTGTTCTTTCATCAAGAAAGATTGGTCTCTCCTGCAGACAGAACATCAGTAAACACACTAGAGAAAAATGGAAGAGATAATAATACGAATTTATCTTCTGAGTAAGTTCTTGTTCCAGAAAACTAAGCAACATCTCTTTCTCCCCAGTGTCATTTCTCTAATAACCATTTCATAGTAACAAGGCTATGAACAAAGGAATCTTAGTAGCTTTAGGGTCCTGTACTATTCAGTCACTGTTTGAGGTGGAAGTATTTAGAAGATAAGGATCCCAGCTACTCCTGATATTTTAGAAGGAGTAACAATAGTTAAATGGCAATATTTTAACATGTTTGTGCCTTACATTTCATTATGGTACAGTCAATTTTCCTGTTAGGAATTGGTACAAAGCAGATTGAAGTTTGTGATTCTTTAAATTACCTTTAAGAAGCCTTCTTCCAGGCCTTTAAGTCAAGGTCAGTATTGGAGTTATTCTTTTAATCTATTCTCCAGTGAGATGTATTAGTAAGAGGACATTACATCACTTTTCCAAACGGGAGGAGCAAGGAAGTTCCAGCCCTGTTTGATGGTGGCCAGTTGTATCAGGTGCAACTCTGGATGTACAGCTCCTTCCATAGGCCTGCACTGTCTTTTCTTATCAACAGCATGGTGTCTGAATCCTAAAGTTTCATTATAAATCTACAGGCTCCACCAAGTCACAAATAAGATCACATTTTAATTGAACCATCGATGTTATAAAATATGAATGACACAGTAACACATAATATTTAGGAAAGTCTAGCAGAATTTATGTAAGAGTTTGTGATACAGTTGTAAAAGATGTGGCATTTCACCCAGTTTGCTTCCAGTGTTGCTGAAGAGTCCCTTCTCCAGAGCTTTTCCCTGGACAATGTCCTATTACTTGTGGCTATTTTCATAGCTAAGCTATGCAAATGTCTCACTGTGGAGCTTATCTTTCTTGGCATGATTGGGTGTACCATGAACATTTCACTTACATTGAGGGCTCCCTTGCTTCATGAGAAGCCTCATTAAACTCATGTAGATGCTTATGAAATTGGTTATCTTGTGGATTTGAGCCAGAATTTAATTTCTGGCTCTAAGTTCATCAACCCTGCTTACAGACAGTATCCTTCTTTTTAGCTTTTATTTATTACTCTATTAGTAAATGTATTATTAGGGCAATGAGGAAGGTGCAGATCAAGCTGAGTACCCTTGATTTCAAAAGAGCAGACTTTGGCTTCTTCAAGGATCTGCTTGATAGGATATCATGGGACAAAGCTCTGGAGGTGAGAGGAGCCCAAGAAAGCTACTCCATAGTCAAGGATCACCTCTGCCTTGCCCAGGAGTAATGAGTCCTAGCAAAGACAAAGATGTGCCAGGAGTCCTTCATGGATGAGCAAGGAAATCCTGGATACAGTTAAATGTAAAAACAAGGCCTACAAAAGGTGGAAGCAGGGACAGGCAACCTGGCAGTAGTACAGAGAAGTTCTCAGAGAAGTCAGGGATCAGGCTAGGAAAGCTAGAGCATGGAAAACAAACTGGATCTGGCCAGAGATGTCAAGGACATCAACAAAAGTTTCTACAGGCATGTCAGTAATAAGAGGAGGACAAAGGAAACTGTGGAGCCGCCTCAGAAGGAAACTGGAGACCTGGCAGTGCAGGACGTGGAAAAGGCTGAAGTACTCAATGGCTGTTTTGCTGCAGTCTTCACCAGCAAAGGCTCTTGTCACACCACCCAAATTGAAGAGGGTAAAGGAAAGGACTTGGAAGAGAAAAACCCCCTCACTGTAAAAGAGTAGATTCAAGACCACCCAAGGAACCTGAAGGTGAACAAGTCAATGGGACCTCATTGGATTCCTTTGCAGCTCCTGAAGAACTGTTGGATGAAGTTGCAAAGCCATTGTCCATCATATCTGAGAAGTTGTGTCAGCCTGGTGAAATTCCCTCTGGCTGGAAAAGGGGAAGCATAACACCCATTTTCAAAAAGTGAATAAAGAAAGGTGGTAGATGCCCCATCTCTGGAAGTGTCCAAGGCCAGGTTGGATGGGGCTTTGAGCTAGTGGAAGGTGTCCCTGTCCCTGGCAGGAAGGTTGGAACAGATGATATTTCAGGTTCCTTCCAACCCTAGACATTCCATGGTTCTGTGATTATAGTGGAAGGAGTTATCATGACAGCTCTGGATAAAAGCATCCTTAACATATAACCAATTATCATATCTTCTCTTTTTTCATGTGGCAAAATGTGACTGGTTAATTTTGACTCATGCTATGTAAAGGAATTGCCTATATTCTATAGAAATATTTGTGATTTTTCCTCCTGGCTTTAAACATCTGTAGGTTGGGCACTGTTCCCATAAGCTCCAAGGGGAAATCCTGACTGAGAACAGTACTAAATTCACTTTCTGTATACCTTCCTCTACTGCCACAAGTGTGATGGGAGCTGTGGGAAGAGCTTGGAAATTGGCCCATCTTTCCTGCTTGTTTTCTCATTTGGTAAACGCAGAGCCTGAGGAAGGGAGTTTTACTTGTAATATGTCCTGAAAAGGGGAAAAGCTTAATAGGCTTTTTTTAGTCTTCAAAAATTATGATTCTCCAATTCTTCCCCGGTTTATTCTATCTATGAGAGGATGATCCTGTGGTGCTTCTGTGCACAATTGCAGCAAATCCAAGTCAGTTTCTACAGGAAACACTGTTAATGTCTTTCTACATGAGCCCCAAATACTTTTTTTTTTTTTTTTCCATTATTTAGGCTTCTATTATGAGGAAAATAGCTGGTTGCTAGTGACTGTCAGTATCACTTGGTGACAGGTGATGTAGTAGTAGCCTGCATTATGTTGTACCTCTACTTTAGACACGTAGTTTATCCATAAAAGTAACAGTTGCTCTATGTTCAATTTTTCATCCTCGCTCTTGAAAACAGAAGCTGATTTTTGAATACACTGCAGTGTGCAATATAATCCCTGTTTACTGCAGCAAAAGCTGATGAGTAACTCCGGGGTTGGAAGAGGAGGAAGATGTGGCTTCCATTAAACACAAGCCACTGGAGGCAGAAGCAGGAGGTGGGTAGATGGGTACTGAAGAATCCAAGATACATTAACTAGATGGCTTGTCACTGAGTTTTAATCTTTGGCACTGATGATTAAATCCCCCAGCTGGATATCATGGGGGTGGGAAGCTGAATTCCTTTAATTTCATAATAAGATTTTCAGACTGTAGCACTGATCCTAGGAAATCTGTGTTTCACTGCACTTGCTGTACAGCTACACTGGAGGTCTAATGTCAGAGGCAATAATTCTCAAAACAGGCTTCAAAAATCACTCTATCTTTTATTGCAATATGTTGGGCATCTTCCTTTGGAAAATATGTCTCATTGAAAGTGTCTGACACTGAGGCTTCAGAATTACTAGTTTCTTCGGGAATTTTGGCTCTAATAGTGTAGTAGGACACTGTCCCTCTCTCCTTTCCCTGGGGAAATGGGACTTCATCATCTTACTCCATGCCACTTGTATCCATCTGGCACTGCAGTCATCTAAACAAAATTAAAGAAACGAAGAAAATGAAAAAGCAGAGAAGGCTGATTTTCTGAAATTGTACTACCTTTTGTTATCAGTCTGTGATCAGTGCTGTGGTAATTGGTGAAAACAGATGAGGAAATGCTGGTTATTACAGGAGGTGAATGTCCCTATCTGTCATCTGAGTCCAACTTGCTTATCTTCAAATCAGAACATGGGGTCGTTAAAACAAGATAATATTGCACTGATGGAATGGGCAGTCTGCTAAATTCTTGGATACCAGATGGTGAATGCAGCTTGAGTTGGCAAATTGTTGCTCTTCTTCCTGCCGTGCAAAGGCTTTTTATCTACAAGCATAATAAAAACAGAACAAAAACTCAAGGAGAAATTTCTTTAATCAAGCATGAGAGATTTGAAAGAAAATAAGAGCAACAAAAAAATTTATACAAAAGCACAAGAGCAGATTCTGTTTCAGTGCTTTCTGATCTATTCATCTGGCACAAGAACTTGGAGGGCCCAAGTCTGCTGATTTTACTGTGCAGAGAACTCTAATGACCTCGATAGGAATTTATTAATAAAATAAGAAACCTCTGAGTGTAAGTCTGCACAGCTTTATCATAGTGAGTTAATACAGACACAAGGGCTTCTTTTACAAATATGTCTGCAATTATGCAATTTTCCTAGAATAATGGGAAGGGATGCGAGTTTTAAAAAAAGATAAAATTAATAAACAATAGCTAATGATAAGGACCAGTCATCTTGGAGATCACTCTATAAAAATGAGACTTTTTAAATTTTGGGGTTGCATCCAGATACAAACTTTGTTACTCCAAACTAGAGAGCAGAAGTCCTTGGCAGAATGAAGTAGGTATTTCTGTCCTGGTGGGGGACTCATCAGAGGAAAAGATAAATCGTTCCATCTCAAATTTTAAAAAATCTATGAATCCTTCAGGGGTCTCACAAAAGTAAAGAAATTATGCTGCTTCTCCAGAGCACATAATGTACCTTCAAACGCAATCAAAAACCTCTGCAAATCTAAAGCCCAGAGGCAATCAACATATTTTGGTGGAAATCTTGAGATACCTAAGTTGCTTAGCCTCCACTATGCAAACAAATGGATGCCACTTTTCCTGTAATTTTCATCATGGAATATAAATGTTTTTGGTTTTATATGTTCTTAAGGTTGAGGGCTCAAATTTTTTATGAGTCCAGCATTTCTTTTTGGTGCTATTGCTCATGGCTGCATCCTGGAATGCATTCAGACATTGTGGAGAGTGCTAACCTTCATGGTATGAGTGCAGTTTTTAACTTGGTGACATTTGGATCTAAATGCAGAATGTATTTTCTTTGATTTGCTTTATGTTAGTCATGGGTCTTCCCAGCATAGCTACACATTCCATCCTGCATGAATAGGGATGTAAGTAAATGAAGTAATTCACAGTCATTTGGATACAAAGGATTCTGTAGGACAAGGTGAGGGCATACGTTTAACTTCCCTCTGTTTTTCTCTTTCTGTAGCACATCCTGTACCCTGCTCTCAGGCCCATTGCTTTGTGCCTGAGACCCACAAGAATGTCTGCAGAGAGTCAGCCCAGCTCCACTTCTCTGACAATGAAGGCAAAGCAGACACATAAGGAAGGGTAAAGAAAAGTGTAAGCATCTAATCATACTTCTATTCTCCAATGATTTGCAAGTTGGGGATTTCCTGAGCCAGAAAATGTATCATTCACTTAGGAAAGTGGGCCAATTGCCCCAGACAAGTGGATTGTGATTTGATTGTCCCATTCATTGAGTTGGCACCATTTAGAGAGCATTTTGATCACTCCAGATTCTTGCCTCAAACTACAGTCCTCATTTGAGTCCTGATAATTTGTCGTTGTTGTGAGTTTTCCTGTTTGTGGCCTTTTCATTTAATGAGTGCTGCAGATGGCTTATAAATTGAGACATATTTTAAACTAAGTATGAAGCTTGTTGTGTAACCTCAGCTGTCTTGGGATTTCTATTGGGGAAAAAAAAAAAAAAAAGATGAAAGAATTTCCCCGCAAGTACTCAACAGACAATCACTGATCAGTGAATGAAGGCATGGATGTCATTTTACATCAGCTATACTTGCTTACATTCCTTGTGGCTGGAGGCAGAATTTAAGAGGCCATTGGATATGGCTGATAGAAGTAGGTAATAAAATAGTGCAGAAGGAACAAAGAAATGCAAACTTAAAATACTTATCATCACTCTAAAAGGAGCTCTTCCTAAGGTCTGTATTTTTAAAGAAAAGAAATTGCTTACTTTCTGTTTTAAAATTTTGGCTGCTGCTGAAAAAAAAAAAAAAAAAAAAAATAATGCTTAAAAATCAAAGGAACGTTTATGCTGTGAGAGTCTCAGGGTACAATTTACCAGTGCATTTTCCCTGCTGTGTAGCTTCTTTCATAGCAGAGAGGACTTTGATAGGCAGAGGAAACATTTTTAAGAGCTGCTATGCAGCTCCTGACCTCCTTTGTAAAGACTTCTAGTTTGCTCCTCTGAATGCTGATTCCTTGGTGATGTTCAATAGCAGCATCTGTGATAAGATTTTTTTACCGCAAATGAGTAGAGGATTTTCATCATCCTGACAAACGTCAACCTGACTTCATGTCATGTCCTCATCACATTGTGGCTGTATTGCATGGTGTGGGCTAGTGGGAACAATACCAACCATGTCAAGGAATTGCAGTCTAGTGAAAAATGGTGTAGAACTTCTTCTCAGTGACCCAGACATTGCTGCAGTTGCATTTCACTTGCTGACCTGGCTTTCCATCAGCTATTGTACTGCACAGTTCTTCCCAAATACAATAGGGAAGAACAAAGCTTCCCCCGCCTGGTTCTGTGGCCCAGTTGCAGTAACTCTGCAGAAACTTGGCAGAGGGCAGCTGGCAGGCCAGACCTAAATATGATGCCAGTGAAATTTTTACCTAAATAAGAACTGAACTTAAAAAGATGTGTAAAGTCATTATGGCTTAGATCACTGCAGCCTCATTCTTGAATATCCTCTGGCTGCATTTTGTTATTTTGGCAGCACAAAGCTGCTGCAGCCAAGCACAAGCAGCTGTACTGGGCTACAGATGCTTTCATGTCTCTGGAAGAAGCAGAGTGCTGGTGAAGCAGGCTTGTTCAGTCCTGTGCATTGATTTTCACCAATGCAAAGTGGGTGTAAAACACTACCTGATTGATCCTGCTTCTTTCTTGCTGTGCAGAGGAGTAACACCCCAGGGAGGCTGAGGGTTTAACAGAGCTGCTTTAATGAAGGTGGTAGCAAAGAGTGTAAGTTGGCTCTCACCAGGCCTCTAGATTGGCCCTCTCCTTCTCTTTCACAAGGCATGTGCTTTGGGGGAGGGATAATGCAACACCATATCCAAGGTGCCTTCATTAGGTTGTAGTTTATGAAGGTATTTCTAACTGGATGACAACGCTCAGCCTCCTAAAACCCAGCTACTGAATGCTGCCTGAGCAGAAAAAGGCATTACAGCATGAGCTGATTTGTTTGTACATGGAGATCACAATGCTGGTGGCAGCTGCTTTCTCATCCCAGGAACCAGTTTAACATCCACATGACTGAGACAATAAAATACACTCTAAATCGTATACATTTTTCCCACTACAGTAGATGGGAAGTTTCCCCATTTCTTTTCTCAGCTTCTTCCTTGGATCTTCTTTATCCACTATGTTGCTTCATATTAAGTAAGTTATTTGGTTTATCAGGTAAGGCATTTATGCTCAGCATGAAAATGAGCAATACAGAGGCACTTCTTGAACATTATTTCCCCATCAACAGAGCAGAGCCTAAGCTGCAAATTCACCTAAAGGAAAGAAACAAAAGATGGTGTGAGAAGTGTCCTAACTGGAGGGGATACTTTCCTGAATATTCTGCCCATCCTTCACTCATCAACTTTCAGTCAGCCAAACATGCATTTGAGGTCCTTGTGACAAGGGGGGATGGAGAACAGGAATGAGAATTTTTATTACCTACCAGTGGAGCTAGGCCCACAGCCTAACTGTGGCACAAGGCTCTGCTGCCATCAGGTTGCTTATGGAGAGGAGCATGTTTCAGAAGGGGGTCTTATAATGCTCAGCTCATCAATATCCTCTAGCATGCTCATCAAAGGATGCTACAGATCACGGACCTGAGTGCTCACCTTGATGTCACTGAACAAAGTTGAACAAAACAAGCACTTGAACACCATATTTCTGCAGTTCAAATGATTTTCCTACTTTTGAGCTATTCATTGCTCTGGTGAGTCTGAAGAAATTACCAGTTTGGATCAGCCTCCACTGTCATCCAAGTTGGTCTATACTTTTATGCAGAAAGTTAATAGAACAATAAACATTGCAATGAAAAACAGTGAAGGCAGAAAATTCTCAGTAATTCATTCTTGTGGCACTGATAGCTTCTGTGAAACCCCAGCAATCTGAGGAGAGGAAGCTGTTTTGATTTTCTACCAGGCAGGTGAAACAGCTGTTGTTGTACATCGTATGATGATGATGCCCCTGGGGCATCCAGAACACCAGTCTCTTTCACAGGAGGCTTTGAAATGACTCAGTTAAAGCTAATGGGAAACCCAAACTATTAGGAATGTTGAATTGCTTAGTTTGGGTCAGAAAGTGTAGATATCCTTTGTTCAGTGTGCTGTATTCATGCATATTTACATTTCCTGGTGCTATTTTCTGCATTTTCAATTGTTGGAAGTTGTAATATGATCATAAAGCTTCAATGCTTAAATAGAGTGAGATGAAAGCAAATAAATAGAAATAACAGATCTAGAACACTGCCTGTTCTAGATCCCTGAGTGGCAGGAGGTGCCACAGGACATGGTGGTTCATCTGTGTGACCAAGTGAAAGGGGCATGGATGGCTGCAATGCTGACAAAGTAGTGCAAGTTGTGAAGAGGTCATGTCAATGTGAGCAACTGGGAGCAACTCAACTTACTCAGCTACAGCATTAATTTTAACCAAGTTAGACAAGAAAACATATTTGTTCATGGTGCTTTTCATACTGCTGTGTATGATCTTTACTTTTAACTTGAGAGTCAAGTGTTGATGTACATGACAGTTGTATGACTTATATTTTTTCATAGCACTTTCCAGGAAAATTTCATAGTGGTGTTGTATGAGGAAAAACAAAGACCAGACTGAAGTCTATAAGGGTGAAAGTTAGAAATAAGAAGCCATAGGTGTTATTTCATTTTTTTTCTTTTTATGTGGATTCATACACGTTTATGTTTTTGTGGGGACTTCAGCAGAGATAGTTTTAATGAGCAGTCCCCAGAAGGAAGGTGATCTTTATCATGCCTAATTTCTCTATTAAGCTAGGATTGCCTGTTTCCTCTTAATTTCTCTCCTCTGGATTATCTTCAGCTGGGTCTCTCCCACCTTCTTCATGGGTCACCAGCAGATCCTTTCCTCTGGGGTCTTCCTGCCTTCACCCCATCCTACATCATAGCCTGTTTTCTCTGACAGACTCCTAGAGGACTCACTGCAGACTTACAGTTACTCTGGTCAAGCACCCTGGTTTCATGTCCTGGTTTCCTTCTCTCTGTGGGCAGGTTTGAGGACAGCCCTGACCAGTGCTGGGACTCTGCTCCAGGATGGGAGAGTCCCTGTTGGCAGCCACCTTGCCATTTTAGCCTGCCAGTGGCCCCTTGGGCAGTGCATGTGAGTAAGAGGGATTTTGACATGGATTGATTTATGTTCTGTATTTTTAAAATCAATTTGAACCTTGCTACACATTCTGTGGCACAATTACCCTCTTCTTCCTTGCTGCTTATATGACACACTTGCTTTTTACATTAAATTGCAAACTCTTGAGGGAGGCAAGTTCTTTTTTTTTTCACTCAGTGCATAGTATTTAATACAACTGGGGTTATTTCATGAGGCTTTTGTCTGCTACCGTAATACAATGATTAAATAACAATTAAAGGAATCTCTGGAGCTAACGCATCTGCCTAAAATGTGGATTTTCACTCAGAGTTTTATTTCTTCATGCCTGATTTTGCTGTGCTTGCATAATATCATTTCATGACAAGAAAACTGCACAGCAGCATCCTAGAGGGTATTGATCAAGAAACTTGGAGAAAATCAGCAGAAGTAGAAAAAAAATTCATTTGTTTTTCCCCAGAATTGAGTGCAAAATGCTTTCAATGCAAAATGTTGAGTTGTTTCTTAGTGGTTTGATGTCTGTTTTTGCTCTGTAACTAAGGATAGTTAAACAGCAGCCCATTAAGTAGAGGGAGATAGTGAGGAAGCCCTCTTAAGGGTAGTATTGGGGAAGTACCAACCTGCAGCTCCCATGTTGTACACATGTATGCTACTTACAGAGCAGGTATCAACTAAACTGGAGAAGAGAAGGACCAGTGTGTGTATAGAGGCTGCATTATTTAATACATGGCACTGGAAAACTGACCTGAAATGGAGACAAAAGATCATATTTGTTGTAACCACCTCAAGAAGAGTGGCTTTGTTTCTCTCAGAGATGATGTACTCCTAGGGCTCAGTTACATGTAAACTCTTTGGAGCCCACAGCAGGCTTTGGCTGTATCTAATTTGTTACTCACTCTCTGTTTTTCAGATGAATGGAGGAAGATGCCAGACATTGCCTAGTTTCACAATTAATGGGCTGAACTTGTTTCCAGGATCAATGTGGGATAGCTTCTAGCCCTTGGTAATTTTCCATTTCTCTCCCTATCTCTTTCTCAATCTTTACAATAGTAAATCAATCTGAACCTCACTTCAGCAAATGATGCTCTGAACCACTTACCTGGAGTCATGGGGCTCGGATGGGATCAAGTGCCTTGTGTGAATGAAGTCACATTTAGTTGTAGATGCTTGCAGTACATTTCTGCAAGGACCATGGCATATAAAATCATCTTCACATTGGCAAAACCATGTTTGGGAGATGACTTAGTGGAATATGGAGATTGTTTAACAACCTTTGCTGCATTATGGGTTCAAAGAGTCACTTTCTTCCTTCCAACCTTTTTCTTCTTTCAATATTTCAGTGTCATCAGTGATGTGTCTGTGCTAGCTGCAATAGCTTGTGATAATTTTAGGTACAGTGTTTTCAGAGTGGTTCTATTGATTTCTTCTGCTCTCTGGCTCAAAAGCCCTTTTCCCACCTTTTAGGTGCAAGAGGTCCAGCTCAAATGGGCTCTGCAGATAGCAATGATTTCTGGTGTCCTGAAGTAATGGTCCATGTTTTCTGTATTGGTCTCTGAGGGCTTGGCTCTCTTCCAACGCATCATCAACTTCAGATGAGGCAATGGAGGATTGCACACCAAGTAGTTTGTCTTTCTCTCTTTGATGATACAAGTTATACTAGAAGTAAAGTGTGGAGCAGACACATCAGATAACCTGTAGTATTTGGGTTATAAAGGAAATTCATGTAAGGAGCAGCGCACACCCTCAGGAGCACTCCTGCACAGCACATTGGAGTACCCTTACTTCCACTTGTCCTGTCAGAACAAGGAAAGCAAGGCACTCCATTAAGAGATAGCATGACAATGTTTGCAAATAAAGCCTTACTTCTGAGGAAACAACACATCAGCAGCAGTTGCTCTGAATGAATAATGTGATCTGAATTTTGTGATTTTATAAAATGATTAAATGACTTTGTTCTCTTTTACTTAAATGAAACTACACATTTTTATCCCAGTCTTTTGTTTTTCATCGGTATATTTTTTAATATTCTGAGATGAGATAAATTTCCTTTGATTACACAGAACAGATGATAAGAGAGAAAATTTTAAAAATCCATAGCCTTGTAGTTAAGAGACTCAGGTGAATTAAACAAGAAGGTTTAAATCATCTGAATCAAATTACCTCTTGGTTGTGAAATTACCTCAGAGTTATGAATGAGAGAATTTGTCTCCAGTTGCTTGTGAACGTTTATTTGTGTTTTTCAGCCCTAATAAGTTACTTTGCAGTTACTAATACCACAGTTTCATAAGAGTTTTTGCAGATGAGCTCCTTTCCTTGTGAGGCAGCTACATACATACTGTTTTCAGTTTACTGATGATTAAGCCAAGGCACAGAGTAGCTGAAGGTGATATAGAGGGTGCATCAGGGCAAATCCACTAAACAAATGAAGGACTCTGTGCCTTGCCTAAGCTATAACAGCTCGACAAGCAAGTGAGATAATTTCCATGGGGTCCTAAGTATGTCTTTTAGGTCAAGTCAGTAGTTTTGTGTAATTTTAAAGAGGATTTATCAGTAGATTTGGGTACAGTGTGAACACATTGGATTGTAATGCAGTTATTGATTCCAGCTAAGTTTCAGTCTTCAAAAGCAGCATTCAAAGAGACAGGGTGTATTTTCATTTGCCTTAAAAAAAGCAGACAGCATGACATCATCCCCTTCAATTAGGCAGGCACTGATCTCTGCAGTGGAGGGGGAGGGAATATACTGCCCCCAAATGTGTTGCTCTGGAGCACACTCTATGGATGTGAATAATATAAACGATCAAAAGGCAAAGGGCTTCACTAGGAAACAAATAGTGGGGCTGCAGAAGGGGAGTCTTTTGCTTTGGCTTTGCAGGGAAGAAAGAAGGGGAAACTGCAGGAGTCATGAGAAACCAAAGCATGAAATACAGGGAACAAATGGTGGGTAACTTTAACAACCATTTTAGCAGGGTCAAGATGAATAAAAGGACTTACTGAGTTCACTTGCTGGGACAGAGTTTACACAGTGCTCACTTGGCTGGCGGAATGGAAAATGGCAGCAATCCTGGGAGCTACAGAACAACCCTTGGGCTGCAGACACATGGTTAGGTGCCAATGAAGAACACAGTGAATTAGGGACAGCAGAACAGAAGCAGCTCTACTTTGGTGTCATGTTTTGCCTTGTTCCTCATTCTGAATGTTCTAGTTGCTTTTGGAAACAGCTACAGTTTGCTGTAAAAATGTGGTAATTCCCTCCTCATGCTCAAGCCACACTTCTGTGGGAGCTGCAGTACCTCTGTTGCATGAAAACATCTTGAAAGACAGACACAGAAAGAGCTTGAGGTTCTACTCATTCAAGAGTAGTTATTGAAAAGGCTACTGAAATATCTTCAAAGCAAGAAGATGTTACAGTTCAAACAGTTATCTAACACTTGCTCATGCTTGCTGCTGTTTATTCACAAAGCAACTATCATTATAGTTTTTATTTAAGGCAGGAAATGTCTTGGCATTATAGGGCCTGTGCAACACTAGTGCCCCATTTCAATGGCTGCTGTTCTTTCCTTAGTCTTCTTCACATAGCATCAGTCCTGGACACAAATATTGAAGGAGCCATAGATTTGAGAGTCTTTTTCTTCACTGAACAAGAGATTATCATGATTTTGATTCAAGGGCTCAAAAACATTGCCAGAAATCAATGTAACTTTCCACTAAGCTTCTTATTGTAGATGTCTGTAGCACACCCTTACTTGGCTCACCAGCATCCTCTTAACCTGGAGTTCCCCTTAAGGAACCTGGATTGAAGTTGAGTCAGAGGTGTGGAGCTGGAGTTGCATCATGGCAGTGTGTGGCAGTCCAGCCCTCTTGTGTCTATGGCAAATGATCTTGGGATGGATGCTCATCAGTAAGTACTGTATGTAGAACACAAATGATTGCTGAGGTATACGATGGCAGCCTGCCTTCTCTTTGGGACATGTTACTGTGCCTCCCTGTGAACACCATCAGTGCAAGTAAATTATACCTCTGTACCATGTTTAGACCTTCTCAGTCTGTCTGGAACCAAATCTAGCCAGCACTAGTCTGATCCCCTCTCTGGGAAACTGTACTTTTGCCAAGTTTGTGTCCACACCCTGGAGGATGCCACCAGATGAGGAGGGGGGATGAGTTTGAGAACTTCACATCATTTTGGCAACAACTATTTACTTCCGAGGCAAGAACTTACTTAATAAGCACCCTGAAACCTGGAATGTCTGGGTAATACCTGATTCTCTAGTGAGAATAATTTTACTCCCCAAATATGATAGGATGTTTTCCTATGCCCTGACATGAAATGACCCTATTTTGCACTGAAGGCAAAATAAAATATCATAGGTTTATTCTGCTTTTGTTCAACTTAGACAAACTTCTTGAGACAGTCAATGTATTTGGACTCTTTAAACATCACAGAAGCTTTCGTCCTTCCTCTGTGCTGGGCCGTATTTGCTTCAGAAGACAAGCCCAGGATGAGCAGAGGGTTGCACTCAACCTCTGCTGTGGTGTAGCATGCAGCTGTACCTGCTTCACAGCCTAGACAGGAGATGATTAATTCCATTACATTCATTGCACAAAACCCCCTCTATTAAAGAAACTTACCTGTGTATATTTTTAAATACAATAATTGCTTAATTTGTCCTCTTGTATTTTTTTTAATATGAAACAAAAGGACATGAGAGTGCAAATAAGCTTCTATTAACTGGAGCTCTAAGGATCAGAGCAGCCTGTATTTCTTGGACCATGTTCTGCTCGCTTTATTCCTTGAGGATTACAACTGAAAGTATCAAAAGCACTGAAGATCTGGAAACAACTATCTACTCATTTGTTTATTCAGTGCAGGAATATGTTTGCACTAGGCACCCATCCAAAAGCAGCTTCTTCTATTAAGAGGGAATGGGTCACAGCAGGACACTTAGAAATGGATTTCTTCAGTAGCAGGCTACAAACACCCGTTTCCAGTTATTTTCTAAATGAATGAGATTTTTACTTTCTCATGTATTGCTTAAAAGAAATAAAACACAAGCAAAAGAAGCCTTAAATATGTGAAAAAATCACAGACATGAGCAGATACACTTTTATTAAATTTAAGTATTAAGTATTTAAATACTGTTAGACAAAGTCATAGAGCCAAGTGAGCACAGGAACTAAACAAGCTGCCTCTTGTCTTTAAAAAGCAATGAGAAAGCAAGTTAGTCAAATAAGACTGAAGTAATGCTTTGTACTTCCGTGGCTCAAAGGGAGAAATGACCTTCCCAAGATCGTACAGATCTGAAGGCCACCGCCCTCATTCATCCTGAATTGTAACTTGGTCTGAAAACAATGCTTTTGGGCTGGGTGAAACTCTGTGGAGAGTGGAAACATGTCCAGAATTTTGTTGTGAGTAGGAGAAGGTTCTGAACAAGTCAATCCCTGAAAGACAATTGAAATTTAGTTTTTGTGACTAGTTAAACTGAACACAGCTACAGCATATGGAAAGGAACTAGGAACTGAGATTAAGTTGCCTGACGTGCAAACTTTCCAAGTTTTGCTTATGTTGCTTTTTATTTCTTCCAGGTTAAAGCCAGCACATGGATAGTTTGTATGAGCTGGCTGCTGGGCAGTACTGTGTGGAGTTCTGATAAACTGGTTATGGGTCAGAGTCTGAAGGACTGGGGATTAGGTGAAGCAATGGAGCAGAATCATGATTTTTCTGTCTCTCCTTGAGACGTTTTTAATTTTAAAAGTAATTTTTGCAAATTCATATAAAGTATAATAGAAGTTTTTGATCCTGGAGAATTGAGAACAAGCATTTTAACCTGGAAGGTAATTGACAGTACTGTGCCCAATTCTGGAGTCCCCAGCATAACAAGGACATAGAGCTCCTTGAGTGTCTCCAGAGGAGAGTCACAAAAAAGATCGGTGGTCTGGAAGACCTCCCCTGTGAAGATAGACTGAGGAAGTTGAATCGTTCAGCCTGGAGAAGAGGAGGCTCCAAGGTGACCTTATAGATGCTTTCTAATATTTGAAGAAGGCCTACAAGAAAGCTAGAACAGGGTTTTTTGCATGGGTTTGTAGTGAGAGGACAAGGGGCAATGGTTTACAATTTGAAGAGAGGAGATCTAGGCTAGAGATCAGGAAAAAATTCTTCTGTGAAGGTGGAACAGGAACACAAACACTGGAATGTGTCACCCAAGGAAGCTGTGGCTGCCCCCTCTCTGGAAGCATTCAGAGTCAGGTTGTATGGGGCCTTCAGCAACATGATCTAGTGGGAGGTGTCCCTGCTCATGCAGAGGAGCTGGAACTATCAGTTTTTTAATGCCCCTTCCAACCCTAGCCATTCTATGATTCTGTGATTCTATGGCAGTCTTTCAAGAGGATGCTTAAATCACACAGTTGTTTTCTAGAGCAGGGCTCTGTTCTGTGGTATCACTGCATTGGTCAAAAATCCTTCAGAGAAGAGGTCATTCTCTGTTGTATTCCATGCACATAGATATTGATAGAAGCAGAAGAAATAGGAGAAGGGCATTAAGAAGTTTCAGTTTAAATTCTGTTTTAACTGTTAATAGAAGGTTGTTTCAGCTCTTTTTTTCCATATTCAATGCTGATTTGCTTAAACAGAATGAAATCTGCAGTTCCTGAAGTATTACACATACTCATCTCTTATTTGCTCTTTGGGAAAGATGTGGAATTCATATATGAACAACAGATAAGTGAGACCATATGTTGTATAATAGGTTGTGTTGCTTTTGGCATCTCTCATATCCTCTTTGAAAGTATAAAACCTTGGCTCCCTCTCCCTCCTCCTCGCAAGAGCATAGACTATGTTCTGTTTTCTAAATTTGCCATTGTGCTGACTTCTTCTGTATCAAAAAAATTCAGCTACAAGCCTATCCTCAGCACTGTGTGTGTACCTCTTAAAAAGCATTCAACATGGCTCTCTAGGGTGCTTAGAAAAAGATAGATGTCATGGGAGCTGGCCCTTTTGTTTGTTGGAAAGGAGAGGCATACAGTGCATTTGAGAAGAGAAATACATTGCATAAATCCAAATCTCTTTTAACAACCAGCAATTTGAGTGAGTGTTAAACAAGTGGGGTGGTTTTCGAGACCTTCATCTGAAATTATGTTGAGGCTTCTAGTTGAATTGATGAAAAATCAGTACATTTAGGAACAAAGTAACAGTAGTACAAATAATAAAGACAAATTCACATGGGATCAGAGGCATGAAACTGGTACACTGCATTATGGGGTAAACTTCAAAGAAACTTGCATGTAACCGGAATTAGGAATGAACTTTGAGGGCCGCAACAGGGAAGTAATGTGCTGCTTTCTATCTTTCTCAGTGAATCAAACAGGAGTGTCTCCTAATGGAACTTGAAAGAACTGAAACAGCCAGGCCCCAGGATGTATGGTGCTATCCTAAGGACTGCATCTAATCCACAGCCACTGAAAAATGGTGTCTTCAGGAGACCTTTCTGAAAAATTACCTTTATTGTCCGCACACATAATTTTTACTAGGAAGGATGAGGTGGGGTGGAAAGGAAGGGGGGAAATTTGATTTCCATTGGAAATATTTTTAAATGGAAATTTCCAACCACTTCTATAGTTAATGAGGAAATAGGACGTTTTGTTGCAAATATTTCCTTGGGAAACAATTTCCGTTTTTCATCAAAAAAAGCTTTCCAATCTTTCCACACAGCTTTAGCTGTCTCCTATAGTGGCTGCTTGGATGGCACAGATGAGAAAGAGCGTAACTGCTGGCCTCAAGTGAGTAGCACTGTAACTGGGGAGTTTTCCAGAAAGCCGTGTGGTAGGGGGTTCAGGGATAGTCAGAGCAGTTCTGATTACACTCATTGGAGGGCAGTGGTACACAGTGGCCCATGGTGTGCTATATCAGAGGGCTGTACAACTTACTATACGTGGCAGAAAGAGCATTTTATGCGCCAGTGAAATGAAGTCTGTTGCGGGCTGGAAAACAGCAATGGCTGTGCCTCAGAAAAGTCTTAGATTCCGATTGGGATACCATAGAAAAGTCAACACTTGCTAACCGTTACCAGTATCTAAGACACCACATTTTCCATTTATACTCAGTGCAGGAAGTAACTGTGGTCTTTTCATATACCACAGTGGGGTAATTTTTCTGGCAAATGTTCACTTTTTAATGATGACCACTATATTTTCCGCTGTCTGTGCTCGAGCTCTGTTTACAACATAAGGAAGTTGAGATGCTCCGTGATAATAATTTCTCCATATGGAAATACATGTAACATGCACTTCTTTCAGACACTCAGGGGGACACTCGCATAGAATACATACAGAGGGACAAGAGAAAAATTATAGTCCTTGACTATACCTCTTCCTTCTTCTGAGTTTTTTGTTACATATTTTGTTCTAAATTATCTGCATGGCTTGGGCTAGATAAGATGAAGTCACGATAAAACTAGCTGATAGCTGTTCTCTCCCTTGCAGATTAGCTCTTCTTCCTCACAGAGAAAAATGCCTGCCTGTGCTGTCCAGTGATTCTGAGGTCTGCTGCATCCCCAGCTGAATCCCTTACTCCAAGGCAGCAGAGCTGAGGTTCAAACATGGCAATAGAGTGGTGCTGCAGGCCACTGCTGCTGGCTGAGTCACTGCACCAGTGCTGCAGAATTCCACTTGCAGGGCACAGCCCTGCCCAGCTGATCTCTTACATGGGGTTTATTTCAAAGTCTTGTTTACAGAAACAAGTCCCAGGATGCTTTCTTGACCTTGAGCATCTGTTTTCCGACATAATTTGTAAGCACACTTTAGAAGCACGATGAATAGGATCAGGGAGGATTTAGTTATAACTGTTTTAATTCTTGCTTGCTACAAATGCTATGATCCACTAACTCAGCTGGGGCAAAGGCCCTGCTGCCAACTGACAGGGGTCTCTGGTGATGAACAGAACAGAACTGTGTTTCCTTCCCTGTAAAGGAGTTAAAGCTGGATTTTACCAGTCCTCTGGCAAGGAAGGAAGCAGAAATTTTTTCCTACTTAGGGACAGGAGGGGTCTCAAAGCAGGGGCTATTTTCTGTCCATGTGACTGCCGCATTGGTATTGGTTTTAGGGAAGAAGCATTTACGGAGAAATTCAAACTCTCCCTGTTTGGAGAGTGTGGCTTTCTTCCTCTATGAGAGCAAACACCACCAGAGACTGCTTCTTTAACACAGACACAGTGTGGGCTTTTACCTATTGCACAAGTACCTGGCAAAACCACCAGTAGTGCAGTCTATTTTGGGCTTCTTAGGGATGCATGATCCATCCCTCATGTAGAAGAAGGTGAGCTGGTGTGGCAGGAGGTTACCTTGGCTGAATGGCAAAGCTCTCACTGAGTTCAGTGAACAAAACAGGCACTAAGAAGGGCCTTGAGGAGGAGTACAGCATCCCCTGGGCTTGCAGGAATGAAAGGAAGCAGGCCTAGCCTTGTCTGGAGTTAGAACTGGTGAGGGGCACGAGGGGCAACAAGGAGCAACAAGGACATTTTCTACAGCTCCATCAGCAGCAGAAGGAGGGTTATTGCTGAATGTTGGTACTGTGTTGAAGGACACTGGAAAGACTAAGTACTTCATTTATCTCAGCTTTTCCAAGCAAAGGCTGCTCTCAGGAGAGCAGACTCAGCAGAGCTGCAGCAGTTTATGGCCCCCTGGTGCACATGAGATGCAGGCCTGGAGAGGAGCATTGCTTCAGTTGTTCATGGGCTTGATGTATCTCAAGACTCAGTGGTGGCCAGACACAAAATGAGGACTGACACAACACAAATCATATTGGGTGATAGCCTCATCTGGTGAAAGGGAGGTTGCCTGTATCCTCCCAGTGAGCAGGAAGGGTTTGTCCTATGCTCCAGAGAGTAACAGATTTATCTCTGGGTGGTGGTTAGATGATCACTACCTCTCATTAGGCAGGTTTACAAGGACTATTCTTCCTTCTAGGCAAATAAAGCAGGCCCAGATTCCACCTGGCTTGGTATTTTGCAGTCACAGGGCAATCAGCAGGGAGCTTGTATGTCTCATGTGAGAGGGAGCAGGACTCTTCCCCGAGGCTCTTGCAAATGCAGGGTAACTCTTCCGAAAATACAGAAGTTGCATCTATTTCATGGCATTTGAGAGATCTGACCTGGTATATTTATTTTGCAGATGGCTTCTTCGACCTGCTGCTGTTTCTACTGCTTTTAACAAGGTTCTCAAGAAACATTTAGCTATTAAATCAGGTCATTACTAAATTACATTTGTTCCTGAAGCCTATTGTGGTCTTTCTGTCTAAGAAAACTGGGGCATGCAGCTATCATTTCCCATGTGTGTGATCACAGAACAGTATCAGCAGAGACCCAAGGCATTTTTATAAAGTGAAAGTTTATCCCCCCATCTTCAAGGTGATAAATAAACAGGATTCCATAACCAGAGAATGAGATGGATTACTGGGGAAAAGCTAATGCTGATTTTGTAAATATTTTTAGCACCCAGAACAGGGAGGCTGTGTATAAACTGCCCTTTAAGTGTGGTCCTGGGACTGTTCCGACTCAGACGTGTTTGTGAGAGCTGGTTGCAGAGGCTGAAAGCCTAACAGAATATTTTAACGTAACCAGTTACTTTCCACTTCTCCAGACTGCTTCTAGGCATTGAGCCATTTGCTCTTGTAGTCTTTATAATTTTCTGGCTCCAACACTGAGGACTGATCAGTCATCAAGGGCTTAATATACTAAAATTCTGTCCCACTGACAGAGAGTCTAGGAGGGATGAGTCTTCAGTATCCAGCACTAAGATTCTCTGAAATGAGGGTGTTGGATCTAGATGCTTTCTGAACCTATAGAACCACTGTGGCATAACGGTGGCATTAGTTTGGGCTGCAGTGGTGTAAGTGCTATACTCTGCTATTCTGAGAGCTGTGCTTTGCCTTCCTCTTCTGAAATGGATGCAGGGGAGAGAACACAATCCTTTCCTCAGAGGCAGCTTATAAGACTGCTGGAAGCACACAGAAGCGTGCACGTGGTTCTTAAGTGGTATACAAAATCTTGGGATTGAATTCTGAGTCTGCCCCTTTCACAGACCCAAGATGCATTGGGTTTATTCCAAGTATTATGAGTGTGTACCTGGAGAGACAAAAGGTCTGAAGGCAGCCACGGCCACAGTACTTATGAGTGGTGAATACACTGGTGAATTATGCATGTCGTGCCAAACAAGCAGCAATAAAACTTTTATAGCCCCATCCCATATTTTGTATGACACATCTTTGTCTGGCTTTATCAGGTTTGATGTTTTAATCTTTTATTGAAATTAATTAGTTGCTATGGAAATAACTGTATCCATTAAACTGGGTGGAGCTTAGGACACTCTCAAGCTAAGTTCATCATTGATGTTAATGATGCATTAAGAGTAACTGCAGCTTTGTCATTTCATTGTTGTTACATCCATCCCTCCCGTGACACTTTTGTTTTCTCACCTACCAGCTGTCATCACTGAACATAGTGAGCTTTTTTGAGGAGGAGCTTTCTTCATTTATGCTTTTAGACAGTCTCAAATGTGACTCTGGAATTAACCCCAAAGGACAGCAATTTACTTGTAAGGAGGCTTTTTTGTGGTCAAAGAGAGGCACAAAAAAGTAACATAATTTCTATGTGAACACTAGTAGAGAGGGATTTTATACTGTGACAGATACAGATAGATATATTTTTATGCATATATATCCATTCCCCCTCTGTCCTTCCAGTCTTATAAGGCTGCAATTTACAGGTTTTCTAGTTGCAGAGGACAGTGTTTATCCTCTAATTTATTTATCCTCTGAGTATTTATCCTGTGATTACTTACGTTCTCTTTTTGATGTAAAAACTCTTGTGGTACTAAGTCTAGAGGAACATCTAAGAGATAAAATGAGAGTGAACTCAAGGTTAAATTGCAATTTTTAAGTCTGCTTCCATGTGATTTGGACCTGATTTTCTTAGTACAACAGCAGCCTGGCTGAATGTGGATTTTGGAAGGACAGATATATTCCTTTTGGGGATTATGCTGGAGTCAATTCCTTGTTTGCCAAAGATAAGTTTGAAATGATGGCAAACATTGAATCTCATTCTTTAAACATCTGAGTATGTATGCCATATACAAAAACTGGGGGCTATGGAATAGAGATTACTTTTAAAAAGGGTGAGCTGTCACAGACAATAGAAAGGCAACACACTTATCAAATGTCTGTACTCTAGAAGGACAAAATTATACAGACATAATTTTCTCCCATTTTTAGGGGTTAATTTTTGGAAGCTGGAACATAATGACTCTTAAATAGCATTAAGCAATATAAATCTGTGGCCCATCCAATAATTTTATGGAAGGTGAATAGTATTAAAGCCATCAGTATTTTAAATGGTGCATAATGAAAAGCGTGTAGATATGTTTCTGTATTTGCAGTGAGTCAGTTGACTCTGATTTAAAGTGAAGATTCATCAGGTTTAAGACATGGCATCTGCCTCATGATTCCCTAACCTTCCATGCTACAACTTAAAGGTATGTTTTAGAGGAATTTAATGTGACTGAATGATTTGGGAGCATCTTTCTCAGCTCCTGTTGTCACGTGTGTTGCTGTGGTTCCATGGACCCCTTCTCCATCTTTGCACAAAGCACTGACTCAGTGAGCAGCAGCTGAAGTGTCTGACATTTACCAATCATCTTCTGTCCCAGTTCCTGCTTTTTCCCAGGCAGTGTTCAGTGCCATCAGTGTGGCTGGGATGGCAGGGGCAGCCAGGTGGCACAGCCTGGCCTCAAGGATGAGAGATGGGAAGTATAAAAAAATATGTGTTAATGCACTAATGTCAGCCTCTAGATGAAGAGCCGTGGTACATTTCCTGCCCACACAATGCTGGGTTTCATCCAGACCCTTCCCTCTTGCCAAGTTAGTCACTCCACGTACAGCTTATAAATGTTTTCAAATCATGAATGACTTTTTTCTGAAGAACCATGAACATTTTCATGGGTAAGTCTTTAAAATTTTCCACAGGTGGTTTGGCAGTTAGGCTGTGATTTATCAAAGAGTTGAACTTTCAAGGGATCTTTTAATACACAGAAAATCAGAATATTGTTGTGAATTTTTTTCCTAGCATTTCTGCATTGTTCCTTTCAAAGACAGTGTTGATTTTGCTATTGTTTGGAACAGGGAAATTCCAAGACTGATGAAACAAATATTTAGGCTTCTAATTTGTTGTGAACAGTTCACTGGGATTTATTTCCTCAGACATCTGCTGGATGTCTGCAGCAGATCCAATGTTGAACATTGGATCAATGTTGATCATGCATTTCACTACCCAGTGAGGAGTGGGCAATGCTGAGCACAGAATGGATCATGGAGGGTCTCAGTGTCAGGCCTGGGGGATGCCCTGCACAATCTGGGTAGCAAACATGACTGCTTTTAGTCATCCAGGAAGCACTGGGATGCTTTTGGGAAGCGTTTGGGAACTCTGGGTGAGGAACCAGTGCCACAGTACACAGCTCCAAACGTGGCTCCTCTCAACAGCTTGTTTACAAATATTTCATCAGTGCTGCAGCACTGAGTGCTGACTACCAGACAAGCTGAATGCCTGCATTTCATCACTCTCTTATCTGTCACCTCTCCTGGGGAGAGTTTTCCCTGTTATTTCCAGCCCTGCCCTCCTGGTGGGATATGGCTGCTGAGTAGAGGTATGGTAGTGGAGACCTGTGATGTTAATTTTGCCCTGTTTTTTGGGGCTTGTGCCTCTCTGCCTGCAGATCCATGGCAGAGCTCCACTGATGCTGCTGCAGCCTTTCCTGCTGCTTCTTCCACAGAATCCTGGAGTGGGACAGAGATTACACATCTCTGGAGAGAGACATCTCACACCATGCAGGGGCTTGAGAGGCAAGGAGCAGACATGTGGCTCTGGGCCATCTCCGGGTGCCTAATCTATGAGCTACCTGGGGTATGTTTGCCATTTGGAAAATCATGTCATTTGTTTTATTGTTTTAAAGGGTGCTTTAACTGGATCACTATTTAAAATGGATCTACTTGTAGTCCCTACTTTAAAGGTGTTTGGTTGGGCAATGCCCCTGCTCCTGTTAGGAGCAACAGCAATTCCTGGCCATCAGTTTGCTTTCCTGGGATGTCACAGTTGAACTGCCTGCTGGGAGCTGAAGACCAAGTTTCAGGCTGAAGGATGAGAGGAACCAATGGGCTTTCTTCTTTGTTTATTTCATACAAAAAGAAAAAAAAGGAAAAAAAAAAGGGGGGGAAAAAAAAAAAAGGAAGAAAAGGGAGAGAAAAACCGAATAACCATGTTTCTCAAGTCTCGTTTAAAGATGACGTTTAAGCTTCTTAGTCAATGCATTGTTGCCTATAAACAGATTCTAAGTCTTCCTCTTTTAGTAATACATGATTTGTCAGGGTGACATCTGGTAAATACCAGGACTAAGCTGTCTGATATAAGGAAAAGAAAGGAAGAAAAGGAAATACTTCAACTCCTCAAAACCTCACATTTTTCCTTTATGAAATACATTGGTAAATATAGTTCAGCTAACACCCTGCTGGTGTTATCATGTCTGAGAGCTATGGCAACATTTCAAACAAAGACAGCAAAACCTATACTTAGAAGCAACCTTCGGATTTTTCAGGCAGAGCACAGAAATGAAATGGGAGTGATAACAAGAGAGGGAAGACGGTGGGTCACCTATGCGTGACTGCCAAGCCAGCTGCTGTGTCAGACTTTCCTGTGAAAACCTTTCAGATTTTGATTTCCAGGAACGCAGCTGTGCTTGTGCCTCCCCTTGCACCATCAAGGATGCATGCCCTCATGTGTCTGACCTTTTCAGCAGTGTGCTGACATGTTCAGAAATAACCTTTGCGATGTAAAGATAACATATTGGATTGGGAGGGGATGGGAATAAACAAATCTGCCCAAAGAGAACAGGTCCTTTAAAAGCCATGGCAAGCTCTTGCAGGGATCTGGATGTGTGCTCAAGTCTGGCAGCTGCTGCTGACATCCTGCTTCTCCTGTGTCTGTGAGGCCTTATCACTGGAGGATTGGAGCAGCCTTCATGAGTTCATCAGCTTATCCTCACGTCACCTCTGGTAGAGTGATTGGGAGAAAACTGAGTGAGCTCACCTTCCACTCCTCTTATATCAGCTGAGCCTTCTCATGGAGACACTGAGTGACTGCCCAGCCTGGAGGCTGCTGCTGCAGCTGGGAAAGCGCTGTGTCTCCTGAGCCCTGGTTCACACCTGAGACCACCTTCCTCGCCAAGTCATTGCAAGCTGTGTCTTTTTAATGCCTCAGAGGCTGCAGATTTCCCCTTCGTGGTCCCTGTGAAAAGTAAAGATATCACACCTTTTCTGAAAGGCTGGCACCTTGTCACAGGCACTCCAATTGCTTTTCATCAGGCCTGTCTTGGGAGGAGAGATAAGCTTCTCTATCAGCTCACAATAGCACAAGGACATGTAAAAATCTTCCACTGTAAAATGGAGTTTGTTATTTTCCTGGGTGGCCTTAGTGAAGGCCTTGTTGGGAGCCCTGTACTTTGGGCAGGTGCCTTGGAGATAGTCCCAAACTCCCCATTGGGGAGGGACTCAAGGTGTGCGTGTGGTGTCCTCCTGCCATGGACCACATGTCAGCAGTGGCTGGTGGTACATCTGGTCCAATCTGTACAGTCATTATTGCTTCATGTATCTCATGGACTTGGCCCTGGCTTCAGCAGGAAAGGAAGTAAGGCTGCCAGAAGATTACAGAGTGATGGACAAGCACTCAGAGGTTAAATTCTTTCTTTACCACTGACTGCTGGTGTTATTTTGGCCAAACCACGCAAATCATGGTCTGCAGAACTTTTAATCACACAAGTTATTTTAATCCTCAAAATGCTTCTTACAGTGTAAATGGGAGTGGTTTTATTCAGTGCTTCCAAAGATTGTCAGCTTTTATTTTGCTCCAGAGATATGCACCCAAGTACATCAGGAGGGGTGTTTAAACTCTTGCTTATCTTGGGCTTTTAAAATTAGAAATCTTGCAGACTTGTTTGCATATGTCAAAATGCTGTGGCTAAGACTACTTCTGTAAATTGAAAAAACTGTGTGGTCATGCCTTGATCATCTTGGGCAACTGCAGAAACAGGTAATTCCTGTCATGGATATGCATATTTATTTAGTGATTTACTGAAAAACTTTGACTTCCCATATCAGGTGACTGAGAAGCCACTGATTTGAACCAACAGTTGTGTGTATTTCTCCATTGGACAGCATTTTTTTACTTATTTCACTTTTAACTTGTTGAAGGGAAAGTTTCTCAAGCAAAGCCCTAAATGATACACCTAAGCAATATTTAGCTAACTTCTAGCCTCATTTTCTTATTATCTTTCCTGCTTTTGGAGCAGGTGTAATTTGATTCTCACTGGTAATTTGGGAGATATTCTCAGATATGCTCTTTAATCAAGAGCAAGAAAATGAAAAAGTGCCAGGGAACCACAGGAAGATTAGGAGAAACTGGACAGAGCAAAGTATAAATGCTACCTCATTTTAAGAAATACCATTAACTGCAAAGCAGACAATGAACATTTTCTAACATAACTCCACTGGTTATAGATTAGATAGATTTATAGAGGATTTATCCTGAACAGTGACGTTATCAGTAATTTTCTGACCCAGCTCACTAAAGGCTAAGGTGTGAATACCACACCTTGCTGACTGCTTTCTTTAACATTTTCTGCTGTATTAGCTAACCATTGTCATTTCTGTCACCTGTCATTCATTCATAACTGAGTCAGAGAATGATTCAAATATTATTTGAGCAATGATGTTTGAAGGTTGCTTATCAGTGACTCCTTGTCTGTGGGAGGCACGTTTTGCAACATGTACTTCACATTTTTTTCCTCTGATAATCTGGAGACCTGGTGTCATTACAGGTCCACCAGCTCCCCTCACTTCTCTGTGACTCAGCTTCTGCAGGAATCTATTTTCTGGGCTCTCCCAGTGGGACGTACCAAGAAGGGTTAATGTGGCTGAGCGCTAGCACCAGTGTGTTTTTCTTTGTTTAAATGTACAGCAAACAAGATTCCTGCTTCAGGACTGATAGTTAAGATAGGTCCTACCTCTATGCAGGGATGGGGAGTGTGGGATGGAGGAGAGCAGCAAACTGTCAGCTCCTGGGAATGGCAGTGGATGAGGCAATCTCTTTGGTCATCCTCATGCTGTTGTGAAATGGTCCTGAGAGACATCAGCCTTGCAGAAGAAGCTCACAGTTGCTTTTTTTCCTGCTTCTGGGGCTTTTGCCAGCTGCTGGTTTAGCTGAGCCAGGGCCCTGAGGTGTTGATTGCTCTCTCAGGAAGGCAAAGGGCTATGGTCACCTTTTCAGTGAAGGGCATGGGGATATTTTCTGTGCACTGTCACTAGAAAGCTGCACCATCGATCAGGGTTTGCTTTGGAAGGTCTACAAAATAAAAGCCTGGTGTGTACAGCCCTCTTCACTCTCTCACTCACAAGTTGGGTTGTGCCAGTCTTTATAACCCAATAGTTATCCCATGGGTAAGTGGTATCAGTATTGTGTTCCACAGGAGGGTGATCTGACCTTTCTTGTTTACACAGTAAGCGTATGCAGGAGGTCTCTTTTTCAGCCCAATAGTCACAACTGCCAGCTTGCAGCATGTTGTGTCAGCTCCCAGTCTTTTGCCAGGGCTTTGAAGTTAACAAAGAGTTGTTTGGAGTTACAGGTTTTTATGTCATAAAGGAACCCTGGGCATGGCTCAAATAAAAAAGTTCTCCTGAGTCAGAACCTGCACATTCAGCAGCGCTGCTGGTGGCCTGTAACAGCACACAAATAAATGCAGGTCAGTTTGTCTCTCTCTCCAAATCCAAATAAAGATGAGCTGGTCTTGATAATAAAGGACAGGATATGGAAGGCTGCTGATGGAAAAAATTCAGCTGGGTTCTCATAAGGGTTCTTGCTCAGTTATGGAGCATGAAGGTGGGTGAAAACAACCTTTGTATGGGACCAGCTTGCTCATCCAGCTGAGTATGGCCTTCTTGGGTTTAACACTGGCAAAATATGTGAATGATAGTCACTGTTCACTGAAGAGAGCTCAGCTGGCTCAGGTTTTTCCACAATGCCTCAAGCTCAGATCCCCATTGCTCACCATGGTAGGTAACCAAAAACTGGAACTCAAATTCTTCAGAAGAACGTAACTAGTCAATCTCTACCCATTTTACAAATGTGGGTGCCCACCCAGTGGATCTTTCTAGTTTCCTGTATGCTAGCATGATATTTTTCTGCATAAAATATCTAAGAAAAAACATTTTGCTCAATGTTACACAAGCAAATGTGCTTATGAGACAGAACAATGTAATTAATCTATTAAGCAGATTTTTTTCTTACAATTACAGAAGCATCTCAAAGCCCTTAGCTTGTTTAAGGTGCCTCTGTGCTGGCTGTTATATGCCTGCACATTGTCAGAGACTCTTTTCTAAACTCACAAGAGTAACAAAGAGAAAAGAGAATCCCCATTGTACAGGTTAAAAATTCAGTGATTCACTCCAAGTAACAGATGAAGTCTGTGGTAAAGCTGGGAACAAAACTCCAATCCTATCCAAGTCTCAAGCCCTTTCCTGCAGTACTCCCTTGATTTGTTATGCTTTATTGCATCAGTAACAATAAAGTAATGCTGACTGTACTAAGGGAGTATTTCCATGATGTTGGTGCTGATGGTCAAATGGGACATGAATATCTCTGATTATTTATGGCTGCAGCATACCTGGCATCTTGTCCATTATTCTGATGCCTCCTCGGCTTCATTCAGGGGCTGCTTGTGCTGGTGTAAAACATCTCCCAGCATCCAGACACTCTGATTGCTGGATCTGTGCTTTCCCCAAAGCAAAGCAAAGCAAAAGGTAGACCTTTCTGCAAGAAGCAAAAGCAGGAACTTGTGGTCTGTTTTGTGTCAGACTGTCCCTGGACCTGAGCAGCTGTAGGAACAAATTCCTTCCTTTTGAGAGTGCCCTGCCATGGGGGCTGAGGCACAGCTGGGCTGCTGAAAGTCAGGGAGGGAAGAGAGGCACTGATTTTTTTGTGCATGTGCCCAGGCCATTGAATCCACCTGGCCAAGGGGGCATCAGATGAGCAATATTTAAATAGCACAGTGATTGTGTACTTTCTGTCTCCTCATTGCTTGTCTTATCCAGGACCTTATAGGAAAAAGTTCTCCATTTCATACCAATATTTTTGATTATAATTCTCTTTCCACTCCAGGATTAACTAACCTGAGATCTTTTATTTTTATTTCCTGCCAGTACAGCAAGCATGATGCCAGCCTTAATAAGCCCAACAAACAGTAGTGCTGAAAGTTGCTGGAGGTGGAGAGGACAGGCTGCAGTCCATGCCCTCAGGAGCCCAAACTGAGCATCTGACCTGGATTTCTCAGCACCAGGTGGGTGTTACATTTGCCAGACTTTGAGCTGTTCTCAGGAGAAAACATCTTGGTTTTGGCCATTCTTTTTTATTTCTCAGAAACTTACTCAGTCCAATCCCAGATTAGTTTCCCAGTAAGTTTTATTACAGAGGCCTCTACTGATTCTTCAGGCAACACTGTAGGGGAGGAGTATTAGCACTGAATTACTGCTAAAATAAGGTTTAATTAGCAAGTGTGAGAAGTGACTCAGGCTCTGTCCATGAAACCTTTCTTGATACAATTAAATAAAGAGAAGGTAGGTAGCATTCAGCTTTCAAGATATCTTTATATTTGGTAGCTCTCATGGTCTTCCTCCAAGGCCCAGCCTTTTGGCAAGAAATTCAGCAATTGATAGATGCAGATAGTGCTGAGAGATATACAAAGGTGTGGGTTGATGTGTAGCTGTTATCAGCATTCATGTAGAGTGACTGGGGCACACTCAGTGTTTTCTTTACAAACCTTCCCCAACAAGTGCCAACAGAGTCCACATATCTCCACTGGCCTCCAGCATCAGGTGTTGCTGAGAAATTAAATTAAAACCAGCAGGAGAATTCAGCAATGGGGTGCAGGCGGGGGTGGTGGAGGTGGAGAGTGTCAGACCCACTCAGATGGGTAGGGGGAAGTTTTGAGAAGATGCTCACAATTAGGGTTCAGTTTTCAAGGGTTTGGCTGTCAGATCAAGAACTTTGTGGAAACAGTCTCTGTTTTAAAAAGAGCTGCATGTCCACTGAAAGCAGTTATTGATGTTTGTTAAGCACATCTGGACCCCTAATTTTTCATTCAGGCCATGCATTCTGTCTAGCTAAGGAAAATAAATCTCATGCTCTTATTTTTCTCTCCTCCTCAAACACTCATAGATTTAAGAGCTGCAAGTGTAGAAGTTGCAGAAGGAAATATTTTATTCCACACAGGACATAATTTCCCTGTGAAATGCAAGAATCCAGCAGGGTTCAGGGAGGGAAAAATTTTATGTCTGGACCTCAGTGAAAATATGCAGTAAGGTGTAAAGGGAAGTCATGGGTCTGATGTCTGAATTTCTCAGTCCTATTGAGCATCTCATGCCATCTGGACAACAAGATCATCCATGTATACTTCAGATATTTTAATTATTAATTTGGTTGTAATGATTGGATATGGATATAATGCCACTTATAAAGCACAGAGCCCAGAATGAAACTTGTGCAGTAGGTACATGCTTCTGTTCTTTTCTCTTTGGAGAGGAGGAAGCAGAGCCATGTAATTGCAAAAGAGACATCATATCCCTACGTATTCTTGTCTGTCTGAATATGGCTAAGTTTATATTAATATTCTCCACAGATAGACTTAACATGACATAGGGACTTCAGGGCACTTTAAATGCAATACCAAATCAAGGCTGCTGAAAAACATGTCCTACTGTGTCAGAACTGAATGTTTCATAATCTCTGGGTGAAATACTGTTTTATCATACTTGAGGGCTATGTTCTGGGAGGGGATAATGTCTACTGTACTCCTCTAATTGTACCTTTTTTTTTTTCCTCTATAGAAAGTCTTTTGTCTTTTGTAAGGGCTGGTCATTTTCTCTCTGTGGTATGATATACCTTTTATCTTTAGGAACCTCTGCTAGCTCATTGTCATGGCTCATTATTAAAATTAACCTCTGATGACAGTAATAGTCAGAAAAATGATAATACTTATTTGTTCTCACTTTCAAACAAGGATGAGCCAACACACTCATTCTGTTTTTAGGTGACTCCAGAAGAGTTTTGATTTGCAGAGATTATTACTTTACTACCCACGTTGCTAGGGTGTATATGCAGTAATACCTCTGTTACAAAGAAGATACTCACTGGTTGAGCCTGAGTCAGTTCTCAGAAATCTGTCAACCAAATGTGGAGGTGACACAAGCTTCACTACATGATCACCCACATCATCGCAACCTTAGCTAGGTAGGGCTGACTTAGGGAGCCCTTGTAGACTTTATTGTGTCTTCATGTTCATTCTAATTTCTCTGTTGGGACTCCTTAAGGAGTGGCCCAGATCTTTGCATTGATTTGAATATGTCCTTGTGTCCTTAGTAACATCAGAATTTTATTTTTTTTTTTAAATAGTATCTTTTGCTGTCAGGTTCCTGAGTGCACTAATGGGCCTTAGTGGGCCTTAATGGCCCTGATCAACCTCACCTGGGAGCCCAACCATACCCATGGACCCCAGGGCTCTGTTTAACTCAGCCCTGGACCTTTACTCTTTCCCTGCCAGAGCTATTTTAGAGAAGTAGTGATAGAGTACTTTATACATCAACCTGTAGACTGATGTCCTGGCTTGAGCTAAACTCAAGCCCTCATTGCTGTGACTGAGCCTTAGCTCTGACTTGCTTATTGACTGCCCAGCTTCATCTTGGACTTGCTTCATCATTGTAATATTGCCTTATGGTCTGGACTCTTGGTTGGGCCTGGCTGCCATCTCCAGGGTCGTCCTGGATACTGTGGGATAATGGGCCCTGTCTGCATGGTCCCTCCTGGCTTCCCTTCCCTTGGGGAGCAGCCCTGCTCTTTCTGCTGGCTGACATTTCCAGCCCACCCCACACCCCCCATGTGAAATTACTGCAAAAGAATGTATGTAGTTTGCCTGTTTGTCTTTATGGAAATGCAGCCTTTCTGGAGTACAATGTGGTCACCTGGTAATGTGCAGTTTTTCACCAAAGAACGTGAGGAAACTTCTGCTCTCAAAGCCTATGTGCAATACATACCTCATCAGGATCGCATCCAATGTAGAAGACTGTCTAATTTTCAATTTGTTTACCTTTTTGTTGTTACAAGTCAGAGTCCAGCAGTTAACGAGCGTGTTCACTGTCACACTGTGTTAGAGATTAGTGTAGAAGAAATGTCAAATGAGTCACAGAGATGTAACTGAGAGCAGAACTAGACCCTGTGTTTTTGAGAAAATTTGCTGTGTTAACTTTTGAGGTCTAATTCATGGGGCAGTTCCAGCAGGAGGGAAAACTTTCTCATTGCACTCTGAGTTTCTAAGGACCTCCACCGCAAGGCCTCAGGGGCCACTGAAACTTTTGGTCATGTACCCTTGAGCTAAGTGCTTGACATCTAAGTTTGCTGCTTAACTCTGCTACAGTCTTCCTTCTCTGTCTCTCCACCAGACAGACAAGCTTAATGAAGATGGGGTGTGGGGTAACAAGTGATTTGACTCTTGGAGCTGATAAGAGGCAGGGATGCTTAGGAATCTCCTTCTAGATGGAGTGGAAATAAAAATGTAGGTGACTTAAATATCAGGGAAGTTCCCAAATAAAACGCAGGGTCTGTCATTCCAGGTGAAGGTGCCAACATGCCCCCTTTTTGTAGTTCCTTCCTTTCTTAAATATTTGTGAATGGCCACAGGTAAATCAGCGTGGTTTTCCTCAATTACTGATGAATTCAGATACTGCAATACTGGCTTTTTCTCAGGTAGTTTATTTTTGCTCTTTCGTATTGCTGTCTTAATTATTTGTAACGAGTTTCTGCTTTACTTGCAACATCAAGATGAATTTAAGTGTGTCTCTAGCAGCTGCAAATGTGGCAAAAGAAACAAGTATTTTAAACCAGCATGTTGTGCATTTCTAGGCCCTCTGTGGCTCATTCCCTTTACTGTAAAATTAATTGGTGTTATATCATTGCTACTTTGGCTAATACAAGCATGGATTTTAAACTGAACCTTAATGTCCTTGTCAACATTAGCAAAGGATAGTGGCCTGCCCTCAGTGGAAATAAAAAAATATTTTTATAGAGGCAGTGTACACATTTGTTCAGCTGTTAAGTAGGGAGTTTCAAAAAAATACCGTCAGCGGAGTTTTTTTTCTGTTTCACTGATTTAAGCTGGAACGTGCTCAGATACTCTATCAACAAGTAACAGAAGTTCTGAAGTCAGACAGATAACTACTCCTTTGGACAAAGAAGCTTTGGGCTTTTATTTATGTCTATAGACCATAATGTCTCCCGTGCTTGAAACTTTCTGGGTATCTAAAATGCATCCAGAGCACTGCTTATCTCTGTAGGGTGGTACACGCTGACCTCCAGGCTGTGCCTGTCACACAGTGACTATGGTACTGGTTCTCCTCTGGTTTATGTAGGGTAGGGTGTCAGCATTGCTACCTCACCCTGGGTACCGTGTCCAGTTCTGGAGCCTCCAACACAAGGAGACACAGACATGGAGCTCCTGAAGCAAGTCCAGTTGAAGGCCACAAAAATGATCAGAGGGCTGGAGCACCTCTCCTACGAGGACAGGCAGAGAGAGCTGGGATTGTTCATCCTGGAGAAAGCTCTGGGGAGAACTTATAGAAGCCTTGCAGTACCTGAAAGAAGCCTACAAGGAAGCTGTGGAGGGATTTTTTCCAAGAGCATGTAGTGATAGAAGAGTTGAGGGTTTTGTCTTTGGGACCATCAGCAGCACTTAGCCCAGGGTGTTGTGTGTGTCTCAGAGCTGTCCTTACATTTGAGCTAAGCATTCCAAAAAGTAACTGTCTTCAGGAAGGGAAGCAGTGTGGAATTCTTGCAGGGATAGAGTCACTATGAGTGAAAGTGAGTAAAATGGGAAGATATAAATAATATACAGCTGAAAATTGTTGAAATCACAACCCAATGCACGGTGCTTGTTTCAAAATGGTAATCCAGGTCAAAATGCTGTATTTCCCCCACTCCCCCTTTCTCGTATCTAGTCTGAGCTTGTTCGGTTTTTGATGGCTTTTTTGTTTGTTTGTTTTGTTTTTGTGTGTGTGTGTGTTTTGTTTTGGGTTTTTTTGTTTTTTGTTTGTTCGTTTTTTAATTTGAGTCTAGAGAAAACCATCATCACAAATACAGTAATCTGCAAAACATTTAAAATTCAAATTCTTTGTAGTTCCTGTGAAGAAAATTTTAGAGATATAAATGATGTGGAGGGGAAATGTGAAAGTGGAAAAAGGAAAAATAGCTTTGGTATGTATATGATGAAACAAATACCTGTAAAATGCACCGCACTGTGAAGCTTCCTTTCTAGTCTCCTAGACAGTCAAAAGCAAGGGTAGCAAATGTAGGTTTATATAGTCAGCTACGTTGTAATTGGAAATTTATTTTAGAAGGAAGAGGCACAGCACTCTGTCAAAGCAGCTTGAATTAAGTGTTTCAATAATTAGAAGATCATCTGGTGTTTGTAAGCAGGGCTTTGTGACATAGGCTGTGAAAAATTAGTAGATTTTTCAATGATTAAGTGGTCCTTTTTGTGTCTCGAGAAAGACATTTTTTGCCATCATCTCACCATTATGAATACAGGCAGGAAAAAATATTTTTCTGGTTGAACATCACACACTAGTTTTAGCCAAAGGGTTTATTTCTGAGAGATTTTGAGGGACTCACAACTAGCTTTTGTCCTTACTGCCTTTACTCATGTGAGTGTAAACATGGAGTTACCACTTAAAAGTAAGCAGTATCTCTATGTATCTGCTGACCCTATTTGCCTTCCCCTTACTGTCTGCGGGATGATATTGTTGATGACACTGTGGGAATGAGATTTTCCACTTTGTCCAAAGAGAATAATAAATATATTTGTTTAATTTTTGTGTGAAAGCTTACTGTTCATCAAAACATTTTCCTTTGGATGTGTTTGTATACTTGTTCCTTCAAGAAGTTATAGGAAAAGCCCTCACAAAAAGGAAAACCAAAATGTCACATTTGGCTTGTCCTGGAAATTTGTAGTCCAGGTTTTTGGTTTTTTTTTCAAAATGAAATGGTAATGGGAGCTGACACATTTCACTTCCAATGAAACAATGTTTCTTGATAGTGCACTAGAAAGCTCTAACCAGTACAAACTGGGAGGCTCAGTTTGCATGCGTGGACAGGATACTGGCTTCCCCGGATGAAATCATTGACCTGTGTTTTACTAGGTGTCAGAACTGATAAGAACAGTGATACTTCCTGGTTTCGAAGTCTATTAAAAAGATGCCTTTCTCTTGATTCAGTGGTAACTTCTTTTTTTAAGAATTGAGGCTTGGTAAATTGTTTTCAGCCTAAACACGGAAATGAATGTTTTATAGTCACTTTCTTCTGTCCATGTTGGGAATCACCTGGTCTGTGAGAGGCATATTTCAAAAAATGCGATACATCCCACTTCACAGGGAAGTGAAGATATAAAAACCATGATAGCTGTGACAGTCAGATGCATCTCTGGAAAGGGAAGGATCAAGGAGCAAAAGCAAGCTGCTAGGCTGGACACTCATTTGCTGTAATCTCTGCAGAATCTGCACAAGTGTCACAGCTACTAGGCAGGCAGAATTGCTCTTGGTTCCTACTCTAATCAGCTAAAGGTTCCCAGTGATACTTACAGTGGAAAAGATCCTGCTTAAAACTAGCTCATGGTTGCAAAGTGGCGAGGCAAATGTTTTCAAGTGTTGCTTCTCTGCAGTGACTTGCCATTTAGAGACCAAGGTGTAGGCTCTGGTTGGTACTTTTGTCATGAGTGGTAGGGGAGCTGCAGAGCTGTGCAAGGAAGATAGTTCACCCCTGAGATAATGCACCCTCTGTCTGCAAACCTCAGCTGTTCTCGCAGTAATTAACCTAATTTCACAGAAAAGTGGAACAGACCAAACTCCAAATGAAGATGTAGAACACCTAGCTCCCACCAGAGTGAGGTGGGCTTTTCAGGGCATCCATAATACCTTCAGGAGGTCAGCAGTAAGCCATATTCCTGGAAGAATTCTGTGATGGAGCAGGATGCTGATCTAACATATCCTCAGCCTCATCTTCACTTCTGTCTCTTCACTTGTTGCTTTGGAAGTTGCCTTCCCCAAACTACCCCTGGACTTTAGCACTGCTTGAAAAACTATCTGCTTGAACTTGTGGATCACACTGAGCATGTGTTCATGAGACTGGTCCTCTGAGCTCTTCAGGAAGGAGCAGGAACTTTCTAGGATCCTCTGCCTATTGCCTGCTATCCCAACACTGTGGCAGGATCACCACACTAAGCCAGGGATTGTCTGTGAGCAGAAAACGTTTCCACTGTATTGGGAGATTTGGCCTTGTTACTTCTTTTGTCATCTTGTACCATTTTTTCTTCCATGATTAAACTTGAAGCTAGATTCTCTGCACAATCAGGCTGAAGGGAAACAGCTGTTGGCTTTAGTCCTCTGGAAAGCTTTCCTTTGAGCTCAAATCTGCCCATTCTTGGCATGAGCTCCTGCAGGCAACAGGTGACTCATTTTGCTATGGAAAGCACAACCGTATCCTCTGCTGTCTCCTCAAACGCTGTAGGCAAATCACAGAGCAGTTTCATCTTTGCCTCTTCTGCTAATGGAAGAGAAGCTCTGTGCTTACCCTGTGCAACAGAGCCAAGCCTAGGCTGGAATATACATTTGATCTAGATTATCTCTTTACTCTTTGGCTTAAAGTATAATACAAATAAAGCAAAGGAACAAGGCTTGCTTCCCTGCCGAGAGATTTAGTGTGTGAGTCATGGCCACTTTAAAGGAATACTGAATGGCTACTGTAAATGAATTGGATAAAAGAGTCAAATGCATCCACTAAATTAGACTCCTGTTGAGTGACTGTTGAAATATTCAACAGATTTATTGTCCAGACCTACCTAAACCCCTAAGGAATTAACAGAGAAAGCTTGGTTGGGGTTTTTTTTGGCTTTTTTTTTTTTTGTATCCTTGATTGTCCTACATCCTGCACTAGCAATGTCTGACACTGGAGGCAAACAGGACAAGCTTTTATTTATCTTGATTTATAACAGCATTTTCCACAGTGGCTTACTGAAACTGTAAACAAAATGTTCACACAGTGAGAAAGAGGAAATGCCTGTGTATTAAAATCAATGGACCAAATTGTGTGTTATCCTGAGAGTACTTTCGGCCATGGGATGGAAGTGACCTGGATTTGGCAGAACAGGGACTGAATCTTCTCTCTTGCTATTTACACTGACACAAATATGTGGCATCTTTGACGTCAGTCAGCAAAGGACAGGCACGAGTACAAGGGCAATGAAGGCAGGAAGGCTTCCATTTGTCCACTACCTCAGGCAAGGGAGAGCTGTACCTGTGAGGGGATTCACCTTCTAAAAAAGACCATCTGCAGAAATACAAGGTGTCTGTGTGGAGCTCTGGCTCCCATGATCTGAAAGCAGAGAGGAGACAGCAAGGAAACATAGTGCAGGCCTATCCTGAATAAAAGCTACTATTGCATATGAGCTAAGTTTACCCCCCAGAAGTTCCTCTTTTTGGTTATGTATTTCAGTTGGAAGTCAGATGGAGTATTTGTGTTGGCTTTATGCCTTGGCTGTAAAAATTCTCAAGGGTAAGGAAAATGTTAGTAAACTAGTAAGTGTCCAAGAACTGGAAGAATTGGGTTGGGTTGTCAAAATCTTTTTAATCTCCTCTGAAAATTCTTTCCTCTAGGAGCACTTTCCCATTTGGAGCAGGAAAAAAACAAACAAACAAAAAAACCCCCAAACCACAATGCCAAAACAGCACTGCAGATGTCAGATGTCTCTTTCTGTCCCTGTAAAACTTTTTCTTAAATCTGGCTGATTGCCTGCATCAATGTATCCCCACATATATGTAGTACCTTTTGTTGGGACTCTGCTGCCACAGTCACTGTACCCATGCTCACCATGGTCTGGCTTTTCCTGCTCCCTGATGGTGCTCTGTGTGCTTTCACCTTCCAGAACACCTGAAGGCACATCTTCAAAGCCAGAGTTCAAATCCATCTGCCAGAGAGAAGGGGACCATGTATGAACACCAGACCAGGAGTTGTATCACTCCACTCTTCCCAATACTTGCATGGACATCACTACTGCTGTTGCTGAGAAAATCTGAAGAGCAGCCTGTTCTATGTTCCTGGCACTGAGATGCCATGCAAGATCCTTGTCTGTGGACAATGGTTGGTGGCACAGTAGGCTTTGAAGACAGTTTATGCTGAGCTGGAGGTGTAGCTGCTGGTCTGAGAGGGAACAGAGGAGTTTTGCCTTGTAGCGTTGGCTTCTTGTGTTGTTCTCTGGTGTTCTGTGTTTTTTTTTTTTAAGAACTGAGTTAGATTTGGATTTAGGGTGGTGAAGGTATTGTGGCAGAGCTCTGTCCTGGCTGGGCAGATAGCAGTAAGATGATGATGGTCTGGGCTGTGCCTCTTTAGTGACTGTGTTGAGTTCCTGTTGTGGGGATGCTATGGTCCATTTGAATCCTCCTTGTCTCTCTCTGATGGGTTTTTTTAACCTCAGAGAACATAAAAATCTGGTCTGTGCTATAATGTGATCACAAGGCCTTTGTTCTACCAGCTGTCTCATCTCAGTTAGTGTTGGAGTGGAGAGCAAATGAATTATATGCCTATTGCTGTGAAACTGAAGCCTCCCACTGAGGATGGGGCTCCTCTCCCAGCTGTGTCATGGTCTTCCTCTCTTATGTGGGCTTGAGCACACTGGTGCATGTACACAGGCCCTGAGATCATTTGTCCATGGGATTTCTGTGCAGCAGCACACAAATTCCAGATTGGCTCCATATTTCTCAATATATGGGTCTACAGTTACCACCAAGCTTTGTGATCTGTGCAGCCTTGTGAAACAGTGGTAGTTCTTCTGTTTCACAAGGGGCTACTCTGAGTTGTGCCCTGTGAGTTTTTGGAATCCATCAGAGCCTCATCATCCCTCCAAGGAACATTTGTACTTTAGTGAAGTACCTGGAAGTTAGGCTGGTTTACCATGTGGTAGTGACATCTCAGCAGGAAAGGGAGATGAGGCCCAACAAGCCCTTACTGAATAAATAAATAACCCCTCACTCACTGAAAGTCTCAGTGCAGGTGGAAGATTCACGTTGCTTATTTGCTCTGGGGAAAAGTTGTAGTGGGGACCATGTCAGTTTCATCAGTATCTTTATAGTAGGGCCCTTACTGATGGCTGGCCTCTGGGGTGTGATGGCAATGCAAATAAATAACAACACTTGGATGGAGAATTCTGCAAACAAACTGAAATGGTTTCTGAAATTCTTTTCAAAGTGAGAAAACAACCGTGCCTCAGCAGAGAGCCTGCAGTGAGGGGATCCATCATGCATAAAGGAGTAGAGAGCAATGGGAGTATCTGTGAGTGCTTAATTCCAATGCCAAGGGTCCTGAAAGCTTGCTGGGCAAGACTGTGTTTTAGATGATCTGGAAGAGTAACAAAGAGTAATGGAACTACACAGGAAGCACAAGGTATGTTGTCTGTGGCTGCTTACCCTTTTTGGCAACCAAATTTCTTGGGTAATTCAACTTGTCATGAAATGTCAGCAGAAGAAATGAGATACATTTGCATATGAATTCTGGCTTATGCTGTTACTGGTGAATGTTATGTGGATGCTGCAGATGAAAAAACTTACTTTCCATTCAAAGAAATAGTCACCATGATGGAAATGCATTTGCTTTTTCAAAACACGATTAGCAATCCACTAGAACTTTTTCCATTTTTGTGTCCATCTTGGGGATTGCCACCTACATCCTTACTTTTTCATTATATGAGTAAATAATAGGTTTCATCAGGCAAGAGAATGACATTACTTCATGGGTCTTCTCTGATACATATGGCAGATCATACCTTCTCCCTCAGTGACAGACTTGAGTGACTTTGAAGTAAACTTGGCAGATTTGTAATTAAATGAGCAGAGAATATTTTTTTTAAGGAGTCTGAAAATGGACTAAAAAAAAAAAATTAGTTCATCTGTTTGCATCATGTTTTTTTCCTGTTCCATGACTATTCTCGTAAATTCACCTGGCACCTAACATCCCTGCTTGCTGACCAGTGCCTTATGTCAGCCCTGCTCCTGCCAGAGCCAGTGCTGTGTTATACAGGACAAAAGACTGCTTGCTGTGCTTGAGAGTCTTGTGAGCAAGGCCTGCCCATAAATCTGGGCTCATTTAATGAAACTTCTGCTAAAAGTTGCAGCTGAACAAAGGGGAAACTGAACCAATCCCATGTGAGCGATACCACAGACCTTCTGAAGTGCTTAAACACCAGATTCAATCATGATTTGAGTTCACTTAATTTCCTACTTATTTTTAAATAGCTACGTTGGAAAAAGTAACCAAAGTGCTGGGATTAAAGCAATCATAAAAATAATTAGCATTGTGCTATTATTTCTGCCCTGGTGCCCATAGTCCCAGACTGTCCTCAAATGGGACAGTAATTGCAGTAAGATCCTTGGTGTAATGTTGTCAAGTCTTTAGTTCCTACTGACTTCCATAGATGCAGTTAAGGTGCTCCAAAACACCTCCAGCCTTTTCTGTGATGTTTGTCAAGAGTTTGGAGCCCACTCTACCTGCCTGTGTGAGAGCTCTAGAAAATAAATAGCCATAAATTTAAGTACCCAGATCTAAACTTTGCCTAATTTTCTAGGTGAAACCATTTTTACTTTGGTTGTAGAATCACCTGGAAGTCCTTAGGCTGAAAGATGTCCAGTATTAGACCCCCCCAGCCCATCTTCCTGGCCTCCACTGGCACATCTGACATGAAGGCTATCAAATAAAAAAATAAAAGAGTTTTGTAAAGTTCTTGCATTCTACAAGGCACTTTTGATCAGTAAAAGCTAATGCTTCTTAATATCAGAATCACAGAACTGTCATTGTTGGAAAAGACCTCTAGGATCACCATCCATCCGTGAACATCCCTCTTGAATTATATTTTTGTTTTTAATATTTAAAAAATATATTTATCAATAGCTGTATCATGGTACCCACCAGAGCATGTCCTGAAGTGCCTCATCTACATGCTTTTTAAATATTTACAGAGATGATGATTCCACCACTTCCCTGGGAAGTCTGTTCTAATGCCTAACTGCTCACTCAGTAGAGAAATTCTTCCTAATATCTAGTCTAAACATCCCCTGATGCAGCTTCAGGCCATTTTCTCTAGTCATTTCTTCTATTATTATTCACTGGAGATCAGAGGCCAGCACCCATCTCCCTACAACATCCTTTCAGGTAAGGCTAGGCCAGGTGCTAGTGCTAGGTCTGGTTTGCTTTTGCTGGTTGATCTTGGACAAATTACTTCCATAAAACTGAGCCTCTTTTTTCATTTCCTCTTCCTCTAAAAGAGAGCGGATGCTGAGCATCATGTGTAGAGGCATTCAGCTGTCATGGTAGGCAAAGCTTTAAGGATGTTTCTTGGAGAGGAGAGGGTGAAGACAGTAGATATGTGCATTTTCTAAGTCTATTGGTATTTTGTTTCAGAAAAACTTCTGTAAAGATTCAGGATAAAAAATCCTTTAGAGTTTGAAAAGAAAATATTTGGGTTGGAATTGTCTTGTTTTGTGAAATTCTTCATTGAGACTTAGGTATTAAAATATTTTTAAATTTCTGGAATGAAAACTTTTTTGTTTGATCTTAAATGTGGTTCACTTTGACTTCAAACATCTTTAAAGTGCAGTTAGATTTTTTTTCTAGCTGGAGCTGAAATTCTGTTTTATGATATCGTTCATAAACTAGAGAAGTCTGTTATTTCTACAGCTCTGTCCATAAACTCACTAGAAATATACACTTGCTGTACAAAAGCAATATTAAATTTACTGTAGATATTGGTGACTGACTTATCTGGTCAACCCTGTACAAAACATGTATAAAACTGTAATCAGACACTTTACCCTCTGGATGCCTCATAAGATTGATCTGTGCAATCTACAGTTTAGTGAAAGTAAACCTGAGATTGTGGCTTCAACTGACTCTCACTTAAAATATGATGCTTGATGTGTCTGATTAATGGCTGTGAATCTCTTGCCACCTCTGTTCGTGGAGCTGGGTTTGGCTTTCATGTCTCTCCTGGGACTGAGTTCTGGACACAGTTGTTTTTTATAAGCTCTGAAGTTCCCAAGCTGCTTTTCTTTTCTGCAGAGGGATCCTATCATGATTTATGAAAAAATCATCTCCTGGAGTTTGTTTTGCTTGGCATGCTGACAGAAGGCTCCAAACCCATTTTTTAATAGAGAAAGATTGGGTGGGAGGGTTTACACTGTGCTTCTGGAGTGGAAAACTTTGCAGCTAAATTGAGAATAATATTTTTCCATCTATACTGACCTTTATGCTGACATATTCTCTGTCATCTTGGGCTCTTTTAAACTGTGCTTAACTTCTATAGGCTTAGAATTGTCCTTTATTACTTGCACAGGAGACAAAACTACTGTGGACACCTTTGTTCCTCTGAAATTAAATGGGACTGTCCTTTGGCCTGACTTCCAGCATCATCAGTGCCACTGCTGCACCTCCACATTCCCCTTCATCAGCATGGTTGCATTTGGACATGCTGTGTCCACCTGCTTTGTGTATCCTGAAGGCACTCGGGGCAAATTTCTCCTCTTCAGCATCTCTGCCATGTTTTGCTTGGCCCGTTCCTCACTTTTGGCAGGGCTGGCACATTTAGCTGCTTGTCTGGTGGGAAGGAGTTGTAGAAATAAGTAAATTTGTGATGCTCTGAGAGCAAAGATGCTTTCTGTGTTTTTGAGGGATGGACATTTTAAAAGTCATGTACTTCACAACAATGCAAACAACAGTAGAATAGTGCAAGGGATTCTAAAGAACTAATAATAACATAGTGTTGAAGCAGATTTTTTTTTGAAAGTGGACTGAATCTTTCTCCTCAGTCTGAGCTTGTGGTAATGGCACAAGTATTTCTTAACTATACAGTGGCAGAGGCACATGACTTTATAAACTGCTTCTGCTTTATAAACCCCTTGCAGACCATGGGGGATCCCCCTCATGCTGTAACAAGGTAAACTTAAGTGTGTTTGCTTGTTTGTTTCAGTGGCAATACTAACTATTCAAGGACAAAAAGAAAGTTAGAGACTTGCAATTTCTTTCATTACTGGAACTGGCTTGGAAGCTTCTGGCACAACTTTTGCTTTTTATTTATATCAAGAAATGAAATCATTAAAATAAAAACTTTCTACAAAATGGTCCATCACAGAGAATTATCCTGGGAAAATGAAGTGGGTGTTTTCCATCTCTGCTCAGGGCTGCAGACTGGTGGGAGGCTGCACTGGGGGAGCTCCCAGCACACCAGCTCCCTGAGCTCTGAAGCAGCAAGTCAAACAGATGGCTTCAGGACTAGTACTTACCATTTGATGGAAATGTCAGAATGCTGGGATTTTCTGTTCAGAGCCTATTTTAATCCAAAGTGAAAACAAGTGTCAAGAAAAATGCCCAGGAATCATCTTCAAGCAGTCCAGAAATCCAGTGGAAAGACAAGCAGGATGAGGGTCCACCTCTCCAGCTTTGATTTAGTAGTAACACAATATCCTTTTTTACTGACAGTGCTTAACCCTGGACAGTGTTTTTCACTGCAGCCCTAAGCAAGAGCTGAGCTGACAGTAGTGAGTTGCTTCAGAGCAGTGGTGTGGTGGGGAAGCAAATCCCCAGTTTGCTGCTGTGTTGCTTTGGTTCAACAGAGCAGTTTTGGTGTGTGCAAACAAGAGCCTTACAGGGGGAAACACCAGTGGAAACTGCTCTGTACCTCCAGGCATCAATTCTCCCAGCCTCTTAAATCCAGCCCTTTGATAGCAGTTGATAAGTGTTGACTGAAGGTGTCTGCATTTCGTGGTAAATCACATCCTTTTATTTTGAATTTAGCAATGCACTGAACTTTGTTACTTGTGCCAAAGGACACGGTAAAAATCTACCTCTTGTGATGTTTTAACACTGAGCACAGGAGAGGGATGATGACAATCATGTGGATGTAGAAGGTGTTTCTAGTTTTACCTGGTAGAAATGGCTCATGAATCCCAAGGATCAAAAGATGTTCCTTTCCCAAACCCAGTTTAATGCTATGGAATTCAGCCATTTTCCTTTAGGTTCATTTGCACATCTCGCTATCCTAACACTACTAATAGTGACTGTGCTTGCAGTTGTGTAACAATGGTATAAACTCCATAAAGCACCACTGAAATACTTAATTTGTGGATCACTATCAGGCAAAACCTCTTATTTAATTTGCCTATTTTTGGGAGCTTTTAAACAACCTTTTGCTTCCTTACTTTCCCAGCACAACTCACTTTTATGAAACCTGCTTGGAAGCCTCTGGGTTATAGGCCAGAAACAGAGAGAAATACACAAAGAGCAACTTTTCTTTGGATTGCATCTCAGCAGGCAGTTTGTTTCTATAAGGTAATATGACCTGGGTTGTTCCAGCAGGAAGCAATGTTTTTTTCATGAAGGGTTATTAATCAACTGGTCTCAGGTTTTAAGACTTCTTCCAGTCTTCTCCAATGTATAGCTGAGAGATAGAGAGCTTGATTCTTTGTCTTCTATATTTGAACAACTCTTATTTACACCACTGTGAACTATGAGTGATTCACATTATGCCAATATAGTTACAATGTCGTGATAGTGGTTTTAAGCACAGAGGCTGATATGAGTTACTTATTGAGGATTAGCATAATGTTTAGCAATCACAGAAGATCTGATTTCTTAAGGTTGGCAGTAGGGATCTTTACTAAAAGAGGCATTCCACCTTTTGGAGTTGATTTGTGTCTATTTTTTCAACATGTTTCTCTTAGTTATTGATCAAAAGGTTTGCACTGACTGTGTAAATACTCCAACAAGGCCAAATTTTTCTCCAATGTATTTTTTAACTCACAGGCTCCTTTGGAACAGTCCAGTGAAACAAGGGACTTGTTTCATTGTTTGTATCAAGTTATTTCCAGGATCATGTATACAATCCCCACAGAACCTTTCTTATTTTTTCTCATAGGTAAAATAATTTTCTTGCCTGCTATTATCCAATGTGTTACTTGCTTCACTTTAATTGAAATGCTTTTGCTGTCTTTCACGTGTTTTATACAGTTGTTATCCTGTTATTACAGCTTCCTTGCCTAAACAAAGCAAATGGCTTGCAAAGCATTCTGCAAAAACATACTGACATTCAGTGTAACACTGTTAGACTTCTCTAACAATTCTTCCACTGGTGATCATTGCTGTTTTTCTCTCAGACCCTCACATTAATTGTCCTGTAGGCTGTAGAGTGGTCCTGGGCCAGTAGCCCATGGAGTGTTTCTCTTGGCCTTGGTGATGTATTCTGTGGATCACCAGTCTGCATTATGAAGCATAAAAGTATTTCTGTACCTTCTCCCAATATACGTGGAGAACTGGTTTTCTTCTCTGGCTAAATGAAAAAATACACGACTCTTGGTTCTTGGGGCCCTTCCTTAATCCTGTCCCACTGCAGACTTTGACTTGCCTGCCTCCACTCTTGTCCTTTTTTCTTCTAAGGGAGAGCAGTATTTTGGGGTGCATTCTTGGGTCCAGAAGATACTTGGGTGGATATCTTTTCAGTCTTCCCTTTTCCTTTCCCTTTGCTCTTGGTGGACCTGTGATCAGTTGAAGTCAAAACAGTAAGGTAAATGGCCACGAAATTCCCTGATCACTAGTGATGACCCTGTTTGTGCCAGCCCTATTCCTGCTGAGGAATATGTTTTCCCTAGAGGTAGTTACCATGGGAATGAGCTGGCACTCCTTTGGTTCACAGATAGCAAAGTCAGATGTTGTGGGAAACTCTTAGCCTTTTCTTGTAGAGGTTTCCAGTTGTGTCTTGGACCCTGTGGCCCCTTGGGGCCCACTGTGTGCTTTCTCAGATGCCAGGACACCTGCACCACTGTATACAAGATGGACAGGGTAACTGGTATCTCTTGTGTCTGTTCCTGGGACAGAACTGATGGTGGGACAGAACCCTGTGCACCAGTGGTGAACCTCAGAGCAGCCCAGCTCTTGCTTTCAGCCCAACCTGTTGCAGCTTCTGGAGATGGCTGGGGGGATGGGGTTAGGAGGTGAGGAGGGATGAGCTGCACAGCACCCCAGTGCCCTGAGATGATGTGGAATGCCTCTGGGGAGAGTTTCACAGCATGACTGGACAAAGTTTTGGGTGGCCTGGTCTAGTGCTGGTGGTCTAGTTTCTTCCATTGTGTGACTGGACTTGAGACCGCCAAAAGTTCCCCCCAGCTTGGCATTTCTATGAATCTTAGACATATGTTTTGCTGGAAGACCAAACAGACAATTAACCACTGTAGCAAATAAATAAAAGGAGCAGAAAAACTGCATTGTGAAGTAAAACAGACTAATGAAGAAAGAAATGAGATGAGGCAATATCCGGACACTGCAATAATTTCTGATGGTGGATTTAAGCAGAAAAGAAAGTGACCAAAGACAGGCCTTTGAGCATGTTAAGAGAAATAAGTTATTTGTTGAAGTTAATGAATGGGACTTTACAGCAAGAAGATTATAGCAGCAGTTGTGGCAAGAGGAAATGACAGACATGGTAGTAGAACAATAACCAGAGAAGTAAAGGAGAAACAGAAATGTATTGTAGATGAGGCAGTTGCAGGATGAAATTTGTGAAGCACAGTGAGATTATTATAAAGTTTGGGGGGGTTTTGTTTGTTTGTGTTTTTTGTTTTGGTTTGGTTTTGTGTTTTATTTATTTATTTATTAATTAAATAGCCATCCTCTAAAAGTGATGTCTCACCTTCAAAGACTTTAATCTTGGAAAATAAATAATTTTGGTTATGGCGTCATTGCGGTATAATTGATATAAAGGTAAATTGTCATTGTTGTGCCCCCTGTGTGCTCTGTAGACCAACTTCAAGAAGGTGTTATCCTGCTCTGCAGCAGAGAGAGGTGACCTCAAATGCAGGCTGGTTTGTGGTGCCAATGTGTAACACTCAGTGGGTCAGTGTGAGCTGTGAGAATTGATTGTTTTCAAAGGACAGAAAACTCCTTCCTGAGATCTCTTGACAGGAAGAGTGGAGCAAATGTTCAACAGTTATGGGTAAGAGTGGCTCTTCCACTGGTGAGCAGAGGATGGAGTCATTCAAGAAGCATTCTTGATGTTATTTTGGATTCTGACAAAATTGAGTTTATCTTTTCTTACTCTTTTATTTATTTACTTAGTTTTGGTTGCCACATAAGGAATCTTGGGTAGAGCAGATTTCTTGCAGCCCAGCTCTAGGACCTGTTGGGTGAGAATTATGTAAATCCAGAGAAATTTGTTTGTGTGACAGAAGCTGTTCAACAATGATCTTCCTCTGGTACAACAAGGATTCATCACATGTAACTGCTTGGGGCCCAAGAAGGGCGAAACAGCAGGTGGAGGCAATTCAAAAAAAAGCTGGAATGTGGCAGCCAATGTCACCTGAGCCTCCTTTGCTTCAATAATGAGGTGCACAGTGACGCAAAGCCAACATGGCATTTACAGTTACAGCACGATAGATGTTCTCCCTCACTTGACAGTGTATCACATAGTTTTTATTCTATAGATAGAGATTAAAATAATTTGATATGAGATCTTGGTTTTGCTCACCCCAGTAATGACCAGGAAGTGTTTGTATTTTGGTCACCTGAATGAATTAACTGGCCATTTGACAAAGCCCCTCAAGTTGCTGTCGTTTTTTCATCTGCCCAGGGAGATGAAATGCAGCACAGGAGAAAAAGGCTCCATGTGCACTGCGGGAAGCTCAGTACTTTTTGTTTTCCTTCCGTGGAGAAACAATCTCCTCCTTGCCAGCTGGCAGGCATAGGAAACTGCATGACGCTCATGTCCTACAAAGGCCATGGGCAGGTGTATAGCTTCCAGGAGATGGCCTTGATTGAGGCCATCTTGTAAGAGTGATAAGGGGAGGAGGCTCAGAGTCCAGCCTTCCAACTGGTTTGTCCCTCAGCCACCCTGTAGTGCCTTAACTCTCTTCACCTCCATCATGAAGGGAAATGTGGCCTCCTCCGAGGGCCTGCACTGTGCTGGGGACACCAGGGTCACTGTGGGCACCAACAAGGTCCGAGCCAAGCTGGCCCCTGGGCTGGCCAGAACTGTGATAGCAATTGGACTTGGTGTTGCAACTGTTGCATTTGCAGGTCGCCCTGCTTTCCACTTTTGAAAGAAGGCAATTGGAGAGAAAGCAAAGTGAATTTCAACTTCCGATCTTTCATCGTAATATAAAGGAGGATTTGAACAGAAAATGAGTAGGAGAGAAGCTGATCTTATTTTAGGTATAAGCCCATCTGCTGAAGAGGCCAAAATCAGAATAGCCCATAGAAAAATAATGAGTTTGTATCATCCTGATATAAGCGGATCATCTTACTTAGTAACAAAAATAAATGAAGCAAAAGACATGTTGGAATCCAGTACCAAAAACCGAAATTCAAAGCCTTCTGTTGTAGGAGATTCAGCAGATGTATTGTTCAATAGCTTTCATACCTACTTGCTCTGCAGTTTAACACAGAATTGACTGTTCCTATTTATTCTTATAATTTAAAAATTCTGACAATAAAAGCAAAGAGAAATAATTTACAGTTATGCCAAGTTATGTACAGTTATGCACTTGCAAGGAACAAGGAGTTGGACATGGTGATCGTTATGGGTCCCTTCCAGCTCAAGATATTCTATGATTATTCCACTGCAAGAACAACAAAGTGAAAGTTATCCAAAAGCCTAGTGTCCAGGAGATGGGGAGCAATACCTGAGTAGGTGTCCTATAGCATGACCTCCAAAGCTAGTGCTTGGACCTGATGAAGGGTGTCTGTAACTGAACAGACTAACAGCTTTCCTGAAACTACTTCTATGAAGAATTTGTGTTCAGGACAGTGTTCTACGAAGGTGTCCTTGGAAAAGTAAATGCTTTTAAAGTTATCATGGGCTTTGGAAAGAAAACGCATGTGGGCTTCACGAAGGAGCAAGAAATAACTTAATAGTGTTGATTATACCATTGTGACTTAAAATGAGTCCGTATTTGGCTGAGTCTTCAACCAGACATACATCAGATACTTTGGTTATGGTGAAAACAAATTCTTCTAGTGAAAGTACAAGCAGACATACTGTTTCACAGGCTGCCTTAAAATGTTAACATTTGCTTTTGCTCCACCTGAATTTAAAATGTAAGTTCCTTTGTGTCAGAGAAGAATGGTACAGCAGGAAAAAAACCCCACACAGTAAGAATTGCCTGCAATGCTGTCTGGCTAGCAATGGAAGAGTTGTGTGTGGAAGTAAGGCTTTCAATTTCCAGTGTTTAAGAAAGCACCATTTAAAAAATAAAAAAAAAAGAATTCCCATGCCTGGAGCTGAAGTAGCAGATTGGCCAGACAAATCCAGAGACTCTTCCATTGCCAATGGGTCCGTTTTATCCAATATTTATTGCATCTGAGCTTTCAGGGCTTTATGGTCATAGCCACAAATGGAACAGTAGAAGAATAAGTCTGGTGAATTCAGTGCTGGGGAAAAAGCAAGCGAGCACAAAATAGCTGTGGTTTGACATAGCAAAGGACAGTCTTTGCTTGGGGATATCCAAGTTGAGCATATTGATTGCTGAAGCAATTAACACATGCTCTTCATGATCCATTTATCCTTTCTGCCAATATATGTTCAGGCAATGAAAGTCAAAAATCAGGACTTTTATTGAGGTGAAGGGTTCAGAGGGAATAAAAATTATCATACCGATTTCACAGAGCACAGCTAAATGAATAGGTATCCTATAAAAGTGAATTTCTTTCTTCTAGAAGGAGAAGTTAAGAAAAATGTGTTGAACTGAAGTGTGGAGGTGAGCTATGGCCAGGGAGCATAACTGGCATAAGAAGCAAATTGTGCCACTGTTTTGAACAAACTTGAGCAAGAACATCAATTTGTGGCATTTTATCCTTCAAACATAAAATTGTCTTTAGTATGGCACAGGCTTAGAACTCCAAAAGAAAAAAACCCAATGAAATATTTATCCTAAACTATAGGTTTAGAGTGACATACTGTTGTGACTGTGGAGTCAGTGGTCTATAATAACATTGAAAATATATTTTATTTAACAGTAATGTGGTCTTCCGTTGGTCTGTCCTTATTAAAAGTTCATTGAATTTTTTTCCTTAATGGACTCTCTTAAGTATTTGGTAGAATTATCTGAAGTCTATATAGAGAGAAGAAGAGAGAATTGAAGAAATTTTAAGACATTTGTTCTGCTATTGAGTGTCTGTTTTCAGGTGTCTGTAGAATACTATGGTGCAAGTTAAATGGCAGAAGAAATTAAGACAGGAAAGAAGATCTGACATCTGTGAGGGGCTCTGTACCCAGAAAACTTGTAAGACCAATAGGCTGTACTTTTCAAAACTGTATTTATAATTGCTTTTTCCTGTGGCACAGGAGAAAGCAAACTGTAAAGCCACAAGGTCATTCTCCTCCTTTTTCATGTGTACCTCAGCAGTCATCTTCCAGCAGAGACATTTTAAAAGTCAGCTGAGATCTGCCTTCCAAACATATTCAGACTCAGGGTCCTTTCACTCTCGGGCTTGTATTTTTACTTAGGCAGTCAGTGTTGCAATGGAGGAAGATAAACAGGAGCAAATCCTCCTGGTTTCCATGGCTTTTTCTTCCAGTCAGCTGTGGACTGTGAGTAACTTAGTATATGAACCAAGAAAAGGAAGGGAGAGGGGAGAAATAGCACTGTGAGTCACCAAGTCCACTATCTGTCTGAAGATCTATATTCTGCTCCCTTCTTAAATATAGAAATTATTTCATTCAGTTATTAACTCTTGCCAGCTAAGCATTTGATATGAAGGGGGCTCTCGGATGCTGATTCATAGTGATGGTTCTCTAAAGGAAAACTGGAGCAATCACGTATAATGTCTGAAATCAATCTTGACTAAAGCAGAAGATATGTATTTAAAAATGCTTTAATTCAATGCCTGTCACTTTTGTGTCCATTCAACTGTGAGCAACACTAATGACAACTGATAGGTGCTTTTCCACAGAGATTGTCTTGTGGGCTCCAGATCTCACTCAAGTGATGGATTTTAAAGGATAAAAGGGCTTTCCTCTAACCCGTGCAAACTTCCTACCACCTGCATAATCTCATGGTGGCTTAATATTCCATGTTTGGAGACTGCCAGTGTTCCAACTGCTTATGGTAAGTTACCATGATCACACAGATTACCTATGATTTCAAATGGCATCTTACCTAGGCAAGGAAGAAATAACCTCACCTTGAAATCATATTAACATAACCCAAAGGAATCAAACACCAGGTTTTCATTCCAATGTGAGACACTAACTCATCTCTGTAAGTCAGTAAGCAGAAGCACATACTCACTGAATCTGCTTTGCAAGGATGCCACACTGTGAAATATTGCATTACCTGTGCACTGAGGTGTTGGGCATGCCACTGTGTCAGTAAGGTGATGTGAGGAACTCCATGAAACTTTACTTTTAGTGGTTCATACTTCTCTACTATGAGATATTTTGACAGGAACAGTTTGAAGGCTGCATCAGAAGTTTTAGGACAGGAAAGGTGCTGGGGAAGACACTATCTTCTTATTAGTAAATTATTGCAGACACATGGATTTGAACCAATAGGTAGATTAGCACAATAAAAAAATAATATGAACTATCTGAGCTGCTCAAAATTGTTATGGGAAAAGTTTTGAAACTCCAGGAAACTCCCCTACTTATTTTAGGATCTGAAAGCTACGTGAGAGTCAATAGTGAAAAATATTTTATTCTTCCATGGGAAACAGCTGGCTTGACATCTCTTCCATCTTGTATCTGTGACTGGTGGAAGGTAGAAATTCATTTAATGCTCTCCTTCCAGACAGATCAAATTCCTGGTTGCAGGAGGCCTTAGGTGCTGAAATCTGAAATCAAACAGTACATCCTACACTCAGAAGCACTGTGGAAAGATATGGTTGCCTTTTGAAAAATATGTGCTACTTTTCCTTTTTATCTTGGACAGGACAATAATACATGTTCCATCTTGGTTTTCAGAAAGTATTAGCATTTGTTACACCTTCAAAAACAGCTTCAAATGACAAGTGCAACTTCTTTTTGTAGAGAACTTGTTTTCTATTTCCAGGGTCAAATTTTTCATTGTTATTTGTTTTAGGAGCTACAATGGCATGAAGAAGGGGAGGGAAGTAATTGCTCTGGCTCTCCTCAAACAAGAGCTGGTGAACCTCTACCGTGCAGGTAGCCGAGTACATCCAGGTCCTTTATGCATAATCTGCTTTAATCATTTGAGTTTAGTCCTAATTTCTGGTTTAGGTTTGTTACTACTGTTCCGGAGTGATGGTGCAGCAGACCATAGCCCAGAGAAGATGCCCAGACTTCTTCTCGTGGCTCATCACTTCCTGCAGCTTAAGATAGGTGTGAGCTAAAGCCATTATAATATTTGAATCCTCAGATCTGGAAGATTTTGCCTTGGATTCTGATGTGTCCATCCGTTGATCCAAATGCAAAAAGGAACAGGCATTGCCTGAGCTAGGGAGGCCACACTTGCTTCATGGCTTCTTCAAGAAGCTTTCATGGCTTCTTACCTGCCTTATGTTTACTGAGCTGTTTTTGCCATCAGAAGCTGTGACTGAAAGCAGAAAATCTTCTTGGCCATCAGATCCTATCAATTGAATTAATTTCTGTTGTGGGAGAAGAGGGCCCCAAACCTTCCAGAAGATGGGGTGGTGGCTGTCACTGACTTCTGGGCTGAGGGGACTGAAGGAAGACATTTTGCTTTCTCCCTCTAGTGCTGTTCTGTTTAAAGGGGTGGGGACAAAACAGAAGAAAGATAATGAATGCAAATAAGTATAGCAAGAAATTCACACACCTCAGACGAATGCCCAAGCCAAGCCATGGTGTGCAGTACTGCACTCAGCAAAAGGCTCTGAGCTGAGGGTGGTAGGGGTGGAGGGATGTCAGTCTCCAGAAGGAACTTTTGTTTCCCAGGCTCAGAGAGAAAAATGAGAGAAGGCTGGATTTTATTTACCTTCTTAGCTATTTTGAGGACAGGTCTTCACTGCCTAGATCCATTCTTTTCTTGAAACGTAGCAGAATCTAACCTATTTCTCAAAAGCCATTCTGAATGAATGCATGAAAGAAGGGAGCTTATTGCATTTGAACTGTTACTTGTTTAAATGTAAATTTGTGCAGTAAGGCAGTTATGTATTTATAAGATTGCACAGCAATGAGAAGCATGTGAGCATTTCCTCACCTAACCAGTAGTACTGACTTACCAAGTATGTCTTAATAAGTTAACATAGACAGCAACCACAGACAGCTAATGCCATTGCATTGCAACAGCCTGTTATGATAGAGCTTTTTCAGGCAGAGAGAGATGAAGCCAAAAGTAATTTGATCTATGCAAGCATCTATTTTGGGCAATTATTGCTGATTAAATTTATTAACAACCACTGGAGAGCATAGAACTCACTCTTTGGATTTACCATCTGTGGGAAGGAGCATTTTGGTAAAGCTGTGCCTAAGCCTGGAACAAGAAAATGGAAAAACATAAATCTGGATATCATTTGTTTCTTAGTATTCACAAAGGATTTACTACAGACTGGGAAGCAAAGCACTGGGGCTTTTTTTTAGCAAGGGAGACAGAGAAATTGTTTCAATTTTGAAGTTTCAATTTTGAAGTTTCACAGACAGCACTTGATTTTTATAACATATTGTGGTTGTACACAGGGAGGAGCTGAAGGCCGGAAAAGTACTGACCCTTAAGAGGGTAAACATGAACTGTGAATGGTCAGTGTAGTCTGATTCATCTGCAGCATTTATGTCTATCCATGGAAAGATCTAAGGACATCAAATGCTATACTCATCCAATAATGCCAATTATTTAGTAAGGAGCAGATTCATCACCGTCATTGTTATTAATACTACACTAGAAAAGCAATGTCCCAGATTAGATCAGGGTTTCCTTATCAAGATGAAACATGTATCATTGTCTTGCCCAAAGTAAAGGGGAATAGAGTAAAATACATTTTTCAAAGTGCAACCATATTTTTCTACAGTCTTGGTACAAATGCACAGTAAATCCTTGCCTGATGAAACAAGTTTGAATCAGCTCTAGCTATACATGTGTGCTTGTAAGGATCAGCTATGTGTACATCTCTTGCTGGGAGTCCTTTCCCAGCCCCGGCTGGGAAAGGAAAAGTTACTGGCAAATCTCTCCAATTATGCCATGTAGGTTACACAAAGAAGTCCTGTTTGCTGCCAAGTCCAAAGAGGAAGATCTTAGGTCACAAAACTTGTAACCTGAGCAGGTCAGGTGGGAAGATGGAGGTGCAAAAGTTACTTGCTTCAGGCCATGCAATGGCTGTGGGGTGCAACAAGAACACCCTCAGGACACCATGCCCTGAGATGCATTATTTCTCATTCCCAAGCAAGGGCAATTTCTTCCTCTGGTGCAGCAGGGATGGGCTGATGGGGCAGCACAGCTCTTTCACCTCTAAGGGCTGCAATGGGGAGGCAGCCTGGGGCCCGCTGTTTCACACCTGAGTTGCTTGGTGGAAGCTTGGAGATGTTGCTGGCTGCTAAATTGCTTGCCAGTTGTGTTTGGTTGCCTAATTGCCCCGTGCATCAGTTTCCAAATTATTGCTGTGTTATGTAACATCTCTGATGTATTAAAATTGTTTCACAGAAAAACCAAGAAATTGGATATCTCATTCTCCAAACTGGCTTATATGAATGCTTAGGCAATGGCAATATGGACACTTTGATTACCTCATCCCCTTTTTAAAGATGACCCATGAAGAGATCTGATCTGGAGCCATATTTGGAGCCCAGCCTCAGGCAGCTCTGCATCTGCCATCTGTAACTGTGATCAGGGCTTGCTGCCTCCTCTCTGCCCACAGAGCCTGGATGGGTACCCAGAACTGTACTGTGCACACATCTGCCCTGTGCTCTACTATCTGAGGACAAAAGGGGTTTTCAAAGGTATTTTGGGAGTGAATAGCACCAGAGACACTATGTTCCCATCTCTATTAGTTCTTCAATAGAGAGGGACTTGTAAAAATGGAGCAGTAGACAATGTTCACAAGATAAACTGATGAATTAGAATCATAGAATTAAGGGCCCAAACCATCCTTTCCCTGTGAAGTTGCAATTTCTAGTGCACGGAGGGGAGGATGGGAAGTACTTGCAGGCTGGTTCTTTAAGAAGGGCAGGGTGTTCCCCAGATGCCCTGGTAGAGAACACACCTGGACCTGTGCCCTTTCTGATGACTTCTTCTGTTTCATGACATCAGCCTAAATGATCCTCCAAGCAAAGTAATACATTTGTATGGCATACCAAGGAAAGTGAGACTTGCTCCCTGTAGGCAATATTGGGCTGTAGCTTTAATATTTTTTCTGCCCTGCAGTAAATGATATACAGACATTTTCCACAGCAAAGGCATTACTAACCTGACAGAGCCATCACTGGTATTAGCAAGCATGAAGTTATTATCTGTATGCATTCACTTGGTTAGCATGTCCTCTAATTTATTACCTGCTAGGGTAACCTAGCCAAATTACAAGGACATCACTACAAAAGTAGCAACATCATCAGCTACATTATGTGTCCTTGGTACTGCAAACCAAGTTCAAGTTAACAAGGAGCTCCAGCTGAACTGTGTACTCCAGCTCTGTGTGCCTAGCTTAACTGCCTGATAACCAGCCTGACACTGTCTGTATGCTGCATCTCTGCTTAAAGCTGCTGTTGCCTGTAAGGACAGGGCCATTTCAGAACTGACTGCCAGAGTAGGCATCCTTATGGAGTCCTGCTTTTATGTTTTCATTTTTTAAAACATGTAGTCTGAAGAAAAGACTGTTCATTTGTTTGTTTGCTTGCTTGCTTCTGTAGACAAATAAAGCCCTTCTTGTATTCCCCAAAATCCTATTTTCTTAAATTCCTTAGGAAGACTTAAATTCCTTCTTTTCAAATCAGAAGGAGAATGAACTGTCTTGGGATTCAGAAGTAGTTGGAGTGGAGACTTCAGGTTGGCCCATTAAAGACACAGAAGAATCCTGAAATCAGGCTTGGAATGAAACCTCTATTTCTCCAGCACAACTGAAGTTTTAGTCTAGAGTTTTGTCCAAACTTTTGGTCTTGGGTGTCCCTCTCAGGTGGAATAGGCTTGGTAAGTGCAAATGTGCTTTTTTACCTCCTGAGGGAAGCAGTTCTTGGTTTGTATCAGAGGGAAACAGACTTATGTTGCTTAGATCCCACTGGTTTGCAGGGAAGTTGTATATTTGATGCAGGAGAACTTGTTACTTGTCACTCTAGCACACATGAGCCCAGGTGGCTGAGGTGAATCCTATGAAGATGTAGATGGCAAAAGAGTTGTTAAAGTATCACATGGCAAGAGTGTATTATGTGTCTTGTGGATCTGTTGGTGAAGAAGCCAGAAGATAAAGTCCTGAGGGATCAGTTACTGTGTGTGTAACCCTTCTGCCAAAGCATGACTGGCAGCAACAGGAGCCACATTCAAATTTTACCTCATCCAGAGACCCTGTGCTCAGCAGGCTGATTTTCCTGGTGCAACCAATTGCCTGAAAAAGCCAAATTTAGTAGACCTAGGGGAAACAAAGAGAGTGTCCAAATACACTGTGCTTCATAGCTTTTTTCCTAAAGGCTGTCTAAATTTTAAAAAATGTAAAGCAGTTGCCCCCCACTCCCACAGGCAATCTATCACTTCTGCACCCTTGTTCTGGAGGTTGTTGGAAGATCTCTTCCTTTCCTCACACAGTGAAGGAGTTGGAAGAACAAAGCAGAGCTCACTGGCTCAGGCTTCCCTACATTGCACCTTCTTCAAACTACTCTCTGCCGCATGACAAGGTTCTTTGGTAAAAAAAAAAAAAAAAAAGTCCCCCAAATGCAATAAGAAAACGTATACAAAATAAATGTTTGATGAGCCTTTGATTTATTTCCCCCCCCTCCAGAAATTGAGAGGTTGTTATTTCTGTGATGTTCTTCTGCACTGTGGTGAGGAAGCCTCTGCCCTGGAGTGACAGCAGTTGCAAGCACCTAGACAGACTCCTTGTGTCAGGAGGCAGATGATGGAGGCCACCAAGAGAAAAGAAGCACAAGACAGTGCCAGAAACAAACCCAAAGATTATGCCTGTCAGGAAGAAAGCTTTGCTAGGTTTTGGTCTGTGGTGTGTGTGAGGGAGAGAGAGGACAGCGTGAGAAGAGAAAAATAAGGGAAAGGAGCAGAAACAGCCATGAAACACTGATCACCAGAACCAGAGAAAAAGCCTAAAGGAGCTTTTGTCAGCATGTTGCCCCTGGTGCATGGGGAAGCAGGACACTGCATCTTCTCCCCAAGTTCTTCAGAGGTTTTTACTCCTTTCACTTCCTTGTGAAATGGGGATGGGCTGGACATGAGTGTGGTTTGCTTTAAGCAGGTGATATGTTCTCCTGATGATCAAAACAATCAGAAAGTGTCTGCAGTATGATGTGGGAGGTACAGGGAGGGACTAAGGGGAGGTGTTAGAGAAGATCTCAGCTGGGATGAGAGTAATCAGACAGGAAAGGGACTTTTGTTAGTGAGGGAGAAAGGCACAAGGACAGGGTACAAGGAAAGGAAGATGTAAGACTGTGGGGTAGATGGTGTGCAGGCTGAATTTTGGGAGATTTTGGGTCCCTAAAACCCATCCCAGTGCTACATCTGTCTGGCTTTGCTGTCTCCGCTGGTGGGGTGAGGAAGACTCAGTATCAGCAGCAGGCAGAGAGTGAAGACCTTGCTTCCATTTTATTTGGGGCACTGGTCATTTGGGGCTGTTTTAAAGGCAAGCAGTTCTGAATTTGTATGTTTTGCTGCTGTCTTTTTTTTTTTTTTTTTTTTTTTTTTTTTTTTAAATCTTTCAGAGGTTTAGAGAAATGTTTTGTGGGAAATGAGTGTACCTCAAATCAACCTTTAATTGCCCTGTGCTTGGCTGTGCTGCATGAGTACCCTGCATCAGGAACTTGATAATATGCCCTGCCTGCATGAGGTGAAGTTTGGTGGCAGTGTTTTGGCTGGGTCAGGGATGTAATCCTGCAGGCATTTAATACCCTGGAAGCTTGATTAACACTGAAGGTAACACCGAGGTGCTTCGGCTTACTGCAGTTTTTGCTTCTCATTCAATAAACGCGTGCAAACATGGCATAACTGCACAAAAAAGCAAATTTAAAAGCGATGATGTAATAGTGTGGCACAGGTTCAGTAGCTCTCCAGTGTTATTCAACATTCCTCAGCAGAACGACGTTAGTGAAATCAGATTTTATTAAAAGTAAGCAGCTCAGTGTACTGTTAAGCATTCAGAGCAACATATCCATTTCCTTTCTAATGCCATGGTGCTGAAAATACATATAAATTCAAAAATGAATGTTTAACTGCAAATGTAATTTCTGAGAAAATATTTTTTTTTTGGTTGGTTGGGTTTTTTGTTGTGTGCTTGTTTTCTTTTGGGGTTGGTTTTTGTTTTTTGTTTTGTTTTTTTTTTCTCTGTAGAAAGCATGCATATGAGTAGAGAAGTATTTCTTGCAGGGCTTTAATTTTCTTTTTCTTTCAGAGGACCTGCATAAGAAAGTTGTTTGAGTGATTTCTCCACAGCTGTTCTGCTGTGCAATTCCTAATTACCTTCAGTATTTGAAAGGTGACTGGTGCTCTTATATAATCAACATTAATAATTCAGCTTAGCCCAGGAAAGCTTATTGCAGCTAGTTCTTTGATGCCAGAAAACCTTTATGAAAGCATTGATTCTCAGTTGCATTCATAAGCTCCTAATAAAGCCAGTCTATGTAGAGTATTTTAACCTGCCTTCTCTTCTGCAGTTAAAAATGTCACTGAAATTATTTCAGGTGGGTACTTTTTCTGGTGAAAATGCTGCTATGCTAAATGATCAGCGTAACTGGGGGCAAACAAGGATGATGGTTTTCATAGTATGAATGTGAAAGATCAGGAAAAATTTCCAGAGCCATTTCCCATCAAACTGAGCCACCACAACTTACTGAGTCAATGCAGTTACTGAAAGATAATTATCTTGTGCTTTTTTTATTAGTAATAACAACCAAGAGACTGGACCTATCAAATATACTGGCAGAGGTCCTGCCCAAATGCCAAAGAAACTGGAATATTTTACTTGCCTCGACCGCTTTATGATAGAGAAGACTTTCCATAGGACTGAGTTTTGCCAGGTCTGATGGTATGCAGAAATGTAGATATTTACATGGCCCAAGATGTCTCAAAAGAGGGCGCTGGTGATGTGGCAGGAAGGTGGAGATTCCAAATGAGTGCCCTCATTTCTTAAAGGTTTCTTCAGCTGCTTGAGGCACTTTTACCTTATCTGTGGAAAACAAGTGTCCTGGTGACCACTTCTTCACACTTCCCATTTCAAGACTCAAAATAACATATTCACTCATAGAGGCTGAGAGAAGTAATTTATAATATGTACAAATACTGTTGTTTCATTTCTCAGCTTTTCCATCTCTCAGATAGGCATAATATTTGCAAATCCCATGGATGCATCAGAAAGATCACTGCAATGATTGTAGTGCTTTGATACATCAGGATGTGAGATGCTGCAAAGAAGAAAACACTTTGATTTTTTTTTTTCACTTGTGTAATTTGTCCATGAGCATTCTTACTTTAGTGTTAGCATGATTCTTGGAGCCTATCAGTGCTTAAAAAAAAGTTTTTTTCATAATTGATTGGTTTCCTACCTTCAAAAAGTTGTGATTTGAAACTGAGGAAATCCTATTTTTGTCCAAAGAAGGAAAATGATGCATGCAAATGATCACTGTTGGTAACACAGAAGCAAAAGTAGCATACAGTGTCATAGTGAGGACAGTAGGCAGCTGGCATTTGAGTTTCCTGCTTGGGACAGACCCGGTCCATGAGGTGGTGGCCCATCTTCTGCAGACTTGGTGACACAGTGTGTTTGGCACTGTCCTGCCATGTGCTGCCACATTTCGCTCTTTGGTAGGTTTTGAAGTGGGTCAATTTGCCAACTGAGCCATTTACTTCAGCTGCTTGGAACTGGCTGTTTGGGTTGTCCCTAGCCAGATGAAAACCAGAGGGGAAAATGCTGGAGGTAGAGCCTCCATCTCACCAGTGGCTGGCACCACTCCCCCTTCCTAAGGAGGAAGCTTTTGACAAAGCCAGGGTGTCTTTGTACAGTTTTGTACAGTTTTTCATAGTTGATCATGCAAAGAAAGGCATAGGGTTATTTTGAGATAAGGGAGTACTTTATGCACCAGGCAATGAGACTGGCCTGGCCCAACTACTTTTTTTTTTTTGCTTTTTATTGCAGCAGTTGTTATTAAGTTTTTGGGAGTTCATTAATTATGTCATAGCAGTTCAGGTATTAAATAATACCGTGATTTTTTTAATTATTATTTTTGGCTTTTAAAAGTGTCTAGAAAAATTATTTGGAACAAAATATTTATTATAAGGAATTTAATGGAGTTCATTTCATGTTTGACTATTCAGCATTATGTTTCATTAACTCCGGTCTTGAAATGTGATGACGTGTAGTCAGTCAGTCATGTACCATTTGTGGTTATTCTGCACATAAAACCAGATTTCTTTGTTCTAGTGTCCAGACTGGTATGCTTTTTTTTTGTTCTTTTCCAGTGCTGAACTGTAGATAAGACCAGTTGCTAGTCTCTGAGATATATGTCTGCTCAGGAAACTGTGCAAAGAAAACAAATTGACTCCTAAATTAGGTTGTGGCTGCTCCTTATTTGAATTACTAAATATCCCTTTTTTCTTAAATTGGTATGTTATTAACCCACGTGAGAAGTCTGATAGTTATCAGTAGGAATTACTAGTTAATTACTATTTGCTGTGTGGGAGGATCTGACAGAAAAACCTGTGGTTGTCACTGGTTATCTTTGTGAAGATTTCTTTGGTCTTCATGAAAGTTCGTGGTCTTGAGGGCTGACGTGCAGAAAGGGTATAGGGGATTTGGAGACCTGTCAATGGATCCTCAAATCCACCGTGTTTTTGAAGGGACAACATTGTAAGCCCTTTTTTTTAAAGATAAAATGTTTGTCATTCCTTATGGCTTCTCTGTGTGAATGATTTATAAATAATATAGCTGTTGGGAAAAGAACTGTGCAGCATAGATTTCAGGAGGAAAGAGGGAGGGATGGTAAGGTTATGTGAAAAAATGAGATAAATTAGGAAAATTGCTACTACTCCAAGAAATCCCTCTGACCCATGGAAGATGTGAGGTTTCTACCAACTCCTTCTCACAGTGAATTTATTTCTCTGGGCACATGACATTTTTGAGAGTTGGAAAATATGACAAGCTGTGGAGTTCCCTACAACAGTCAAAACCCAAAGTAATTTTTAGCTCTGCATAAACATGAGCTAATCTGGAGCCTGTGCTTCATACCAGTTCTTACAGACCAAGAGTAGCTATGAATAGACAGAAAATGATACAGTACTGAAGCCAGTGCCCTAGCTACATGGGTAGTTAATCATCAGCTCAGAGCTTCTCTACTTCTTCCATGTAGATGCATTCTTAGCACTGCTCTTTGCAGTCTTGTAACTATCCCTTTGTACTGAATAACAGTTAATTATTTCGTTAAATCCAAATGGAGATGCTCTGAATCCTCAATGAATCCTCACTGAATACTCAAGAGTCATATGATGTAGAGCAAAATGCCAGCAATTCTGCTGCTGGAGAACGAGGTGGTGAAATACGACATTATCATTTGAAGCCCCACTGGCTTTCTATTTGTGTCCATGCACACGTGACCTCTTTCAGCTTTGAACAGTAGTTGAAATGAGAAATTCATTAGCTATTATTTGAACTCCAGGCATGCCTACAGAGAGAGCGAAGGGTCCCTTTGGGATGAACCTGCAAGCAGTCACTACTTGAAAAATAAAATAGAAGTAATGGTGAAGCTGAGTGGGAACAGGTGGATAGATGGAGTTGCTCAAGGGTAGAGGAAAGAGGTACGATAAGCCAGGTCTCCTGAATTATGCCTGGTAGAATAGCTGCTAAACCACCATGCCTCTTTAACATGAGAGTCACCTTTTCTGCAGCCAAGTAGCAGGCTCTCTTAGCTTGTGAAAGCAAGATTTTGCTCTAATGTGTATGGCAAGGACTTGAGCAGGGGCCTCACACATGAAAGGGAAGCTTCCTCTGTATCAGTCTTGGGACATACTGTTCCTTGATCCCTTTAGCCAAGTAGCATCCAGTTTAGCCATGTTCCAGACATTTGGTGCAATGGTACCACACTGGTGAGCATGACACTGGAGTATCTCGTGTATCTGGGGTGGAGTGGAAAGGAACAAAACATGGGATATTATTTACACCTTGATTCAGGATCCTTGGTTTCTTTCTTCTTAACTTTGGGATATGGTATTTACACTTCTGGGTGGGAGGAAGTGGCAGCTCCTTATGTTAAGCAGCAGCTTAAGTCTTCTAATTTTGGTAAGTCATTGGTGTCCACAGTGATAGATGGAGAGATAGACAGACAGACAGACAGATAGATATAGAGGCAATTGTAGCACTGGAATCCATTGTCTGTCCATCTGGAGAAGGGAAATGCTCCATTTTATCCATACTTATATTAGTTTACACTGGAATTCTGTTGTTCAAAGAGTAACCATTGTTCCACCTGACGAACAACATTGGCCAATGTAGTCCCCAGTAGTAGCATGGGCAGGGTCAGAAGACCAGAAGATATGAGTTAGGATGAAAGCATGGTTGTGTGTGCTCACACACCATTTTCTCCAACATTTGGCCAACATTATTGATGTGAGCTCACCACAAGTGAATGGAACAAAGTTTTTTGCTCCCCCTGTGTGTGTGTTTCACTCAGCTCTACTGGAAAAGCTTCTAAGACCTATTTGCTGCTGATCATTCTCAAGCAATGAATGAATGGAAAAGTATCTTACTAGAATGATTTTCTGTTCATCACACATAATAAATAAATAGAGTTATTCACTGGCAGTCACACATCTCTGTCTAATCCTTTTAAAGGTCACTTGTACCAGTCACCAGTCTCGTGTCATAGTTACTGCAGTGGGGAGCAACATGTTGAGGATAGAGACTTAAAAAAGTGGGATCAAGTCCATCCACTGGTCTGGGTTTTTTCGTCATCCTGATTCCTATACCTCTAGCATAGAAGGACCAGTAAAGGGAAGAACAGAAACAGATGAAAATGTAATAACACTGTTTGAATTATTAAATCATGTCAGCCCAAATGAAAAGAGCTGTCAGTGTTAATTGGTCACTAGGGAAGTTTGAGTAGAACAGTTTGTTCTGGAATGTCTTCTCCTGCCCAGATTACACTAACCAGGTTGCAGGTCATCTGCAACAACTTCCTCTTAGGGCAAAGCCATCTGACTGGAAGGGAACTGGATTGCAACATATTATTAGCATTTTGATTATGTGCTACTTTGTGTTCTTAAAAACAAAAACCAAAAAACAACAAAAAAACCCCCCAAGCCCCAAAACAAAAAACCAAACCAAACTAAAACAACCCAATGTGAGTTTTGTGTTGTAATTTCCTTCCTCAGTTTCAGAGTCTGACAACACCAGAGGAGAACAGCAATATGACCTCACCCATGAGAAACGTGCAAGGAAATTAGGCTGTCATAGTGACTTGGAAGGTATTCTTGGGTACTGCTCACTCCCTGGGACTTAAGGAGATTTTAATTGTGTTACCACGCACCTCTCACTGCTGCAGCAGTCTGCTTGTGACTCTGTTCCCTTCCTGAGTGGGTCTGAGCACCATGGAAAGTGCTAAATGTCTACAGTTCATTTACAATGTAATAAAAATATACTGTGTGTTTTGACCTAAGGGAACCCAGGCTGTATCACCCACCCAAGGGAATACTGCATGCCAAGGAGTGGCTGAGGTCTTCAAGCACAGGGATCACAGAATCACAGGCTGGAAAAGACCTCTAATATTGTCAAGTCCAGCATATGACCTACTACCACCACATCAGCTAGACCATGGCACTAAGTGCCACATCCAGCCTTTCCTTAAATGCCTCCAGGGATGGTGACTCCACCACTTCCCTGGGCAGTCTGTTCCTGTGCCTGATCTCCCCCTCCATGAGGAAGTTGTATATCAATACAACCTTAGCCCTCCTTGTAAGGCTTTCCCCCTAGTCCCTTCACAGCCATTATTCTAAAAGATACTGACCTTAGTTAAAGGCACTGAATATTCCTATTTGACAGCACACCACTGTTTGGATATGATGGCAAGGAGGACTGAGTAAGTGGTACTTATTTACAGCATGCATGGTGCCTCAGTCTTTATATAGCTTCACTGTTGGTGTTAATATTTTCTGTGGGACCAGAATCTCAAGCTGTTCAAAAGGGTGAACCTAAGACCCTAAAATTTCATAAATCTCTGTAGTGATCTGCTTATTTTCACTCTGGATTCAAATCCAGCTGAACACAGACTGCTGTTACTCATTTCAGGAGCACTGATACATTTTCCTTCTGTACTTCAAAAAGTGAATGCAGGGGTATTGGCTAATGTATCTTATGGAGAAACATTGAGTGAGCCTACCTTGAGAGGAATAAAACCAATATACATGTAAGAAACATAATTCTTGCAGAGGCTGTGCTTAATCCACACAATTGCTCTTTTCTGTGAGCTAAAATGAGCCCCTATGGCATCCCCTCTCCTGGAAAAGTTTCCCCAGATATCTGCAGTGGAGATTTCAGGCATGGGCCACACCATGGTGATTACTGACTTGCCCACCTCCAGTCCTGTCTGTAGCAGTGTATTTGTTTGCTGTACTGGCACGTCCGAAATGCAGCAAATTTCAAAGGGCCCATGTTGCTGCTCTGCAGCAAAGCCAGCAGAGGGTTTATTTTTGGAAGACTGTTAATAAATAAAAGGACGCTGAAAATACAGGTCACAGAGTACAGCAGTATTCACTCCTGCTCTTCTCTGCTGGGCTCAGTTGAGTGATGATAAGGTGGTCTCTTTCTCCTTGCCCTTCAGCCTTCCATTTCAAAACCAGTTTTGCACGCATTCAGGTTGTAGGGATGTGTTCAAGAGTCCAGTTTCTTGCTTGGTGGCTCTGAAACCCAAGCTCCCTTCAGAACAAGAACCAGAACTGAAATCCCTCTTTCCACCCACAGATTCCTCTTCTCAGCTGTATGTAACAAACCCTTGCACACATTTTATTTTTTTTCTTTTTTTTCTTCACAAAAAAGACACTTCTGCACTGTAAGTCCCAGCAGTGCTAAAAACAACCAAGGAGCTCAGCACTGTGAATCTTCCTGTACACACAGACCTTGACTATGATGTCAGCCAAGCTGATTGCTGCAGCTGTTCTTCAGAGGCTTAACTCATTGTTGTCAGTGTCCAGCAGGAGAATGATACCCTGAACTTGGCTGCTGCTCAGGCCCACCTCTAAAATCCCTTTTCCCACCTACCTCCAAGTTAAAATGATAAAAGTCCCTTGCTGTTTAGGAGTGCAGGGGAGTGTAAGTGGAGAAGATGAGAAGTTTGGAAGAAAGCTAGACTTCTTCTTCTTACAATGATCAGTTGCCCCCTGGAGGTGCCCTCACCGTGTTAAATCACATCACTGTTGTTCAGCTTTCCCAGGCACCTATGTTATCCTTCTGCTTCAGTGGCACTGTCCTTCTCTCCTCTCCCCTTGCTGCACCAAACCACTGCTGCTTCATTTGCCATCATAAATTCACTGAGCCCTTCAACTGGTGGGCTTCCCTTGTCAGGTAATACCACTTTTCCTCATATTTCCTTGTTTATCCAAGGAATGCTGCTGGGGCTCGCTTTCTTTTCAGACCTGTAGTCAATTGATGTCTTTGTAATGGTCCGACAGAAAGGAAAAGGGTTCATGTAGAAATGGGGCTGCTTTTTCCATCTTTCCCTTCTTCCCCACATTTGTTCAGCCTCATCCTGCCAGACTGGCTCAGACATCTCAGATTCTTCTGGCTATTGCCTCTCCCTCTTAAAGTACCTTATTGCAATGTATTTTATTATACAATACAGTAAGAGATGAGAAAAAGCAAAAGAAGGAGTGAATGTTGTCAGTGTTGTGTCAGACTTCAGTAGGATATGGTGATGGCAGAAGCCCAGGTGGAAGGAACCTGCAGGACAAAGGGACAGAGAGAGGGGATGGGAGAAACTAATTGTAACCTGCCACAGCAGTGAAAAATAGCAAAATCATATAGAGTCAAGTTTACAGTGCAGCCAATTATTCTGACAGTAAAGATATGAGAGAAACTAATACTGTATTTTGCCTCAGGGTTGGTTTCTCCTTATTTATAACAGCATTACTAAGCGAGAGACAAAATTGTGAAACAACTGCTTGCTTCATTTCAGGAGCAGGGAATGGCAAGTTGCTCTGAGGAAGGATACTGATATAAAAATTTTTGTTTGTTTGTTTTGGTTTGTTTGTTTCATTTTGTTTGTTTCTTTTTTTTGTTTGTTTGTTTTAGCCTGAATGGAATAAAAATGTGATTGAAAGAATCTGAAGTGGACACAATAGCTAATTCAAGCTAATGATGTTAAAGAGGCACTGTTTCTCCATGTGATTTCCATAATGATGGAAGCCCTGGAATCTCTTACTTAAAAATGTAGATCATCAATTACTGGTAATATTCTTGGGCTTTTTTTGTTGTTTTAACAAGGCATCTCCTGCTGAATCAGTGAATTTTGGTTTATTTTTTCTTTCTTTTCATGGAGGAGTGGTCTAGATTTTCCATACATTATATTTTCAGTGGGAAAACTGTTATTTCCTTAGACTCATTAAAGAAATTCCTTTGCAAATTTCAGGGTGGTAACTGAGAGCCTCTTATTTCTATTTTGAACAGGGAGGAGTCAAGAATATTCAAGATATTCCTCAGCCTCCAGGCAGGATAAAATGGCAGATTAATAATGTACTGGGGATGTTAATGGAGAAGCTGGGGAGTGAAGACAAGCCTTGCACTCATTGCTAACACTGTCTTGGCATTTATAAAACACTGTGCAAATTTGAATTCCTCTATGATGTCGTAGCCAGTGTCGCTCTTACTAAAGATTGGGTCTTTGGCCACATGAGGCCATGGGACAGCTGGACCACCCACGACTCTGTGTAATTTTCAATTATTTTATTATTTACCAGAGGGTAGATTTTACCATACTACCACTTAGAAAGTTCATTCTTCTCCACACAATTTTACAATTGTCTCTTTAAAGAAATGTTAGAACTCTTAAGTCATGTGCTCAGGTTTGATGTGATGCTGTAAGGGAATAAATTTAATCAATTTAGCTGTGCAGTGGCTGATAAACCTCTCTATGTCAATACAAAACCATTAGTAAATTGGTATGGGATATGTAAGAAACCTAAGCAATAATGAATTACAAGAAAACAAGTTCCACCACATGTCTCCTGTGCTGTGGAGAGGACACCTGTCTACCCCAGCTTTTACCTGCATATCCAGTTTGGAGCTTTTCTTACGTATCCAGGCTGAAACCTGGTTTTGCAGATGTTGAGGCTCAGAAATACTCATACTCCTTTCCTGGTGGATGTGAAGACGAGGCAGGCCATTCTGGGAAAGGAGTTAAGCTTTTCTCAAAGTTATGACATCTGGTTTTAACACTCAGGCTTTTAAATGCTTTTTCTGAAAGAGTGCAAGAGACCACCCAGCATAGCTGCCAGACTGGTGGTTAGGAAACTCATCTGGTTCTTCTGGTGTGACTCTTTCTCTATTTCTGGTTTTGAGAAGGAATTCAGCCTGGAGCTGGAATAATTTCATCAAATACTATTGTGACTAGCAGCATTGCATACCAAACACTTGCATGAGAAGGGGCATCTCAAGTTGCAGTGATGGCAATGAGACCAATATCTTGCTTTTTCCTAGGGGATTGCAGAAGTCTTACTAAGAGTACTTTAAGCATTGTAACTGCTCCGAGCACTGGTATTTAAACATTCTTGCAGCCACAGTATAAATCGATAAACTTGCTGCTAAATGTTAATGACCTGTGTTTTGGAAACAGTTGATTCTGGAAATAAGGCCACCTGCAAGTTGACCAAATTCACACAATGAATCAGCAGTGAAGAGGGAGAAGATTAATCCCTGTGGTTTAAGACATGACATTCAGGCTGAGATTCCTCTGTGTGTGTATGCTGCTCCTTGGTGGAGAAATGGGAAGAGGAATTAATGTTACACTCAAGTGAAGCTTTACAATCTATAGTCCCATATAGTGGCAGAAAAAAATGGCTAGAATCTGTATGGAAAAATTGTGTGTTGTGATGGAGATGAGCTGAGCTGGTCTCTGTGTTGTTCTTCCATTTCTCTGGCTTCCCTCCCCATAAATCACTCCCGCACACATTTCACGCCTGCCCAGCATCCGCACAAATAATTAAACAGCTTTGGAGAGGAAGTGTTTCCCATGATAAACCAATTCTCTCTTGGTACTTAAGCCCTGTGGAAAACTGACAGCAAATTGACTCTGGCAGGATTAGGGATCCCAGGTGAGGGGTTGTGTGGAATCTCAAGGGACATCTGCCACCTCTGCAGCGTTCCCCTCACACCTGCCTCTTGCATCACAGTGGCTTGGCTGGACTTGTCTGCCTGCCTGCTTTCTCATGTGAAGCAGAGGGAAAGCAGCTTTGTGAAACAGAATAATCATCATACAAGACTGGAAGGATTTGCTGTGCACAAGCCAGTGTTGGAGTAGGCTGTGCTGTGCCACTGCAGAGTGAGATGCTGGCCAGTGTTGCTGGACAGGAATAGTGCATTTACAGCCTAACTTAAAAAAATGCCATCAAGTTGTGTTTTCTATACCTGTTGCAGTGTAGGAAACCTTTGTTGGTTTTTTTTATTTATTTCTAGGTTAGGGTATTGGGAACCTGGAGGTAACTACATGAAAACCAATAAGACTGTGTGCAGGGAGAGCACCTCAATTGACCATGGTACCAGTCCCTGGGCCCTGCTCTGTTTACTTGTGTTCAGGTCTCTCTAACCAGCAATGTTGGATTTTGCTTTTAAGCCTTGTTTCCCCTTCTTTCCTCAAACACTGAGCTCTTCTAGAATAATGCCCTGCTGCTTGTGTTGGATACATCTCCTGTATGCAGAGATGGGCAGTTTTTATTTAGATTCCATTACAGAGTCATTCATTCCCATGGTCATTTTTGGTCCATGTAACAAAGCAAGAGCTTGGCAGAGGCACTATCTCCAATCTCACAACAGCTACCTGAACCCACTAATCACTACCTACATGAGACTGGCAGGGAGATAAAGGTGCATCACTGGTCCATGCCACAGCTGTGGTGACCCAAGTTGGTTTAGGTCAGCAGAGCTAGAAAACACCAGGTTGCCCAGCCCTGACTATTTGCAATATCTCAGTGCTGTGGCTTGTGATGAAGGGCAGGGGGCTGTCTGATCCAACTAAATCTTCTTGCTGGTTCCAAGCAATATTTTGCATGCTATGGGCTTGTTATGATCCTTAGGTTTGCAAACCTGCTGGTATATCCAGGCTGTTTTATGCTGGTCGTTTTTTTAAACCAAGTTCTGCCAATTTTGGTAGGGCTTACCTCTGCCACTGAAGAGGTCTTTGAATGATGTTATCCCAACAGGAGGGCAGTAAGTGCTTTGGGGGAGTTTTGGGGAGTTTCTTTACTGCAGTCCATTTGTGATTGCAAATGACTGATTTGGGCTCAGCACTGGCAATGTGATGTGGAAGCAGTTATTTTGTGATGGCTTTGAGATACAAGGCCTTATTACAAAAAGCTTGTAATGTCATCCCTGTGCATGAAAAGGGGAAAACTGGAGAGCTGAGATGTGTAGGACACATCAAAAGTGTGCAGTATGTTGGTGGCTCTGTGTGCGGTTTAACAAAAAAATCCCCAAACATACAAACTTGCAAAAATTCAGATGAGGGCCACAAACTTGGAGTTTGAGAGGATGCCTTGTCATGGTGAAATCCAGAAGCTCAGCCCTAGTGAGAAGATCAGAGGTGGAGGGGAAGTCTGAGGACTGATGGATGGTAACTGTGGATAAAATGATGAGGAAAGGGTAGAACAGGGGCCAGTACCTGGAAGCCATATTCAGTGAATCTGAGGTGGACATTGGACAGAAAGAGATAAGAAAGCAATCAGCCACTGGGGTGAGCTGCCATGAAAAATGTGGGCAGTTTGTCTTGTTTTCAAATCATGAGTACATAGGTAGTTGGAAGATGAATTTTAGCCTGTCTGTGAAGTCTGAGAATTTGTTGTAGGCTTGAAGTAAATGCCTAGAGCTGATACCACAGCTAGATCTTTACAGGTAGTTATTCCACAATAAGGTCACTTCTGTTTTTCTTGGTTTACTCTGAAGTCCAGTTCGTGCTAGCAGTATGTATATCGGCCATGGAGTGGTTTGTCTTCAAAGGAGAAAATGCTGTGTTTTTTTAAATGACTGCCCTTTGTTTTGGCAATATAATACAGTTTTTACTGACACCAATGAAGCTTTAGTGAGTTCAATAGATTCTGCCATAAATCTGTTGTTATGAGTTACAAGCTTGTGGCCTAATGGTCAGTTTTCCAATCAGAAAAATACAGATTTTTGAGAGTGTTTTTTAGCATCTTAAAGTCCCTGTGTTTGGATGAGAGTAGCCCAAGCATTTAGATCAGTTAATCGTGTAGTTCTTGCTTCTCTTCCCAGTAGAGAAACTGGAAGATTGAAACCATGCTAATATTTGCTAATATTTGTTTTTCTTGCTTTAAAATTGTGTTCGTGGCAATTTAAAAGACTCAAATTGTTTCTGGTAAAACTTAACATTTTAAATTTGTAAGCCCTTCCTTTAGCTGGAGATTGTTTTCTGTCTTAATAGCCTTATCTGAGGAAAGCATTAGACTATGGGTTGAGGGGATATATCTGTCTTGAGAATAGAGAAATCAGATTTAAAAAAAAACTGCTTTATTTCCAGTTGTAATCTTAGATGGCACTTTTTTGTTTTTGTTTTTTTAAAAATAAAATTGTTACTGTGGAAAGGACCTGATAAGAAGAAAGTTTTTCTTGGAGTAGAATTCTGGCTCTGTAGTGCTGAAAAGTTCCTTTGGAGGACTCGGTTCCATTTTCAGAAAACTAGAATAAAATATGGTCAAAAGTACTGTTATGTTTTGTTCTCAAAACAAACAGGTTTACTTGAGTTCTAACTTCTTTTTCTCCTTATTTAATCAGAAAAGAGTGAACAGCAACTCAGACATCAAAATCTGTCACACGGCTTAGTCTAGAAAAAAATAAACAAGAAAGCAATTAAAGTCTGATAGTCATGGCTTTTTAATGGTTTGGCAGGAAAGCTTATTTAGATAGAGAACACTGGGCTTGTGGTGTTGAATTCACATCACTTTGGTGCCACCTGTGATGATTCAGTCTCTGTGGACTACTGTTCTTTAAGAGCAGTAAGCCTGTGTGATGCCCTTTTGGTTATATTTCCTGGTTATGGCTCCAGCAGAGTTGATCAAGGTTGAATGAAACCCACAAGTGGATCTGAACAATGAGTGTCTTGTAGCCTTTTGGAAAACCAGTTGCCCTTCTCACAGGACTCTGAAAATACAGGCTGTGTAAGCAAAGATTAGCCCAGAAGAAGAGGATCGCTGTGAATCAAGCTTCAGATAAAATATCCTCCTCCTTTTGCTGAAGTTCTCTTGGCTGGTGTGGGCTTCATCAGCAAGGAGACTGCTCATCATGAAACTCATGTAATCCTAATTCCAGATGGTGGCAGGTGGTGAAATAAATTATGGTACTAATGGAGATTATGCTTAGAAGTAGCCATGCTGTCCCCTGGCATGGCTCATCCGAGGGGAGTTAGTCCTCAGTCAAGATGCATCAAACTAGATTATAAATACTGGAGCAAACTGAGTCTACAGAACCTTTCCCTGAAAAGATCTTTCCTATGCTGTACAGAGTTATTGCCCCCCAGACCTCCCTCCTCTCCACCCACTGGGGAGCCACTCTCCGTGGAGGCCTCTCAGAAGCTCATTGCTCCTCCACAGGCCGTCAGCTGCCCAGAAATCCCCAGCCTAGGGCTGTCTATCCTTCCTGGTACAGTGAAGAGCAGCTGTAAGCATAACCTGACCCTAAATCACAGTCAGAAGCTTCATCACAGCTTAGAACTGTCTGTAAGGGGAAAGGCTGGGTGATGGATCTGTCCTCACCTACCACGTTAAAGCTCTGTGTCGTCCCTTGTGGTTCAATTAGTTCCGTGGTGCTCATTCTGTAATGAGACACTAATGCACTACAAGAAATAATGAGAGGGTGGTAGCACTGTGGGGTGGAAAACCGTGTCATTAAAAAAGGCTGACAGCAGACGGTGACAATCCACAGCAGGTGATGCATTTAGCAACCTGGGCTCCCTGCTGTGGGAAGAGGTTAAGAGGAAGGAGAAAGATCATTCATAAAAGAGCAAAATCTTGCTTGCTGCTAACTCGTTCCTGTCATGCTGCTTCACACAGCGTGTGCAAGGGAGTGGAAACAATAAATGAGCCTGTGTGACTGTGCAGACCAGGTAATAATTATTCCCTCTTCCTCTCCCCATTTAGCTGAATTTCTGAGGAACAAGCACATCTAGTAAAACATAATACAATTAACTAGTAAAAATAAAGTTATTAATTGGATTGAATAAGTATTTTCTGATAATTTGTTTTTTTGAGCAGCTATTGAGGTTTTTTTTAAGAGCAAGGCCGTAATTAACATAGAATCATAGAAAGTTGGGGGTTGGAAGGGACCTCAGAAGATCACCTAGTCCAATCCCCCCTGCCAGAGCAGGTCACACAGGAATGCATCCAGGTGGGCTTTGAATTTTTTCAGGGAAGGAGACTCCACAGCCTCCCTGGGCAGCCTCTTCCAGTGCCCTCTCACCCTCACAGTGAAAAAATTCTTCCTAATATTTATATGGAGATGCCTATGCTCCAATCTATAACCACTGCCCCTTGTCCTATTGTTAGTCACCCCTGAGAAAAGCTTGGCTCCATCCTCCTGGCACTCACACCTTACATATTTATAAACATTAATGAGGTTGCCCCTCAGTCTCCTCCAAGCTGAAGAGCCCCAGCTCCCTCAGCCTTTCCTCATAAGGGAGATGTTCCACTCCCTTCATCATCTTGGTCGCTCTGTGATGGACTCTTTCAAGCAGTTCCCAGTCCTTCTGGAACTGAGGGGCCCAGAACTGGACACAATATTCCAAATGCAGGCTCACCAGGGCAGAGTAGAGGGGGAAGAGAACCTCTCTCAACCTACTAGCCACTTCCCTTCTAATACACCCCAGGAGGCCATTGGCCTTCTTGGCCACAAGGGCACATTGTTGGCTCATGGGCATCCTTCCATCCACCAGCACTCCCAGGTCCCTTTCCCCTGTGCTGCTCTCCAGCAGCTCAGTCCCCAACCTATACTGGTACCTGGGGTTGTTCTTTCCCAGATGCAAGACTTTACACTTGCCCTTGTTGTAATACATTAAATTTCTCCCTGCCCAACTCTCCAGTCTGTCCAGGACCCTCTGAATGGCAGCACAGCCTTCTGGGGTGTCAGCCACTCCACCCAGCTTTGTGTCATCAGCAGACTCTCTGTTAGTGCACTATATTCCCTCATCCAGGTCATAAACAAATACATTAAATAGTGCTGATCCCAGTACTGACCCTTGAGGGACTCCACTAGAAACAGACCTCCTACTAGACTCCATCCCATTGACTACAACTCTCTGGTTTCTATCCTTCAACCAGCTCCTGATCCACTTCACTATCCAATCATCCAGGCCACACGTTTTCAGTTTAGCTCCAAGGATGCTGTGGGAGACGGTGTTAGATATCTTACAGAAATCAAGATAAACTATGTCTACTGCTCTGCCACCATCCATCCCCCTGGCTGTATCCTCATAGAAGGCTATCAGGTTGGTCAGACATGACTTCCCCTTGGTAAAGCCGTGGTGGCTGCTCCTGATAAGCCTCTTGTCCTTGCTGTGCCTGGAGACAGCACCAAGAATGAGTGGTTCCATCACCTTTCCAGGGATACATGTGAGGCTGACCAGTCTGTAGTTACCTGGGTCCTCTTTCTTGCCTTTCTTGAAGACCAGACATGTCTTGAAGACATTTGTTTTCCTCCAGTCCTCAGGCACCTCTCCTGTTCCCAACAACTTACCAAAGATGATGGAGAGCAGCCTAGCAATGACATCTGCCAGTTCCCTCAGCACCCATGGGTGTATCCCATCAGAATCCATGGATTTATGGATTCCAGCCTCATTAACTGATCCTTAACCCAGCCCTCATCAACCAAGGCAAACTCACCCTTTACCCTGACTTCCTCAGCAGCCTTAGGGGCCTCCTGTGTCTCCTATGCTTTTTGTGTTGATGTTAATTCATACCCTGTATTTTTGGTGACATCGGTGTCCCAGGTACTGAGTAGCTCAGATGAAAAAAAAAACCTCGAGGCTTACTGAGGCAGCTCTGTCAGTGGCTGTAGCATTTGAGGCTCAAACCTACGACTGTCATGACTAGAGCCCAGCTCTGGAATGCTCTGTGCAGTGAGAGTGGTTAGAAATGTCTCATTCAGGACATGCATTATTTTTGTCTTGAACCACCTGCTGAATGGTGCTTTGGAGCTGTGTCAGAGTCATGTACTGAGTGAGTCTGCATTGTGAGGTGAACGGGGCAGGACATCACAGGGCAAAAATACCCCTAGAACACCAGTATAGAAGGCTCTTTTACTAAGAGCTTCAAAGAGCAAGTTAGGAAGTGGCATGTTGCTTAGCAAAGAGTTCAAAGTGTAGTAGGATGCTTCTGTTCAGGTGAGCAAAAAGTCATCACAGTTGTAAAGGAAGAGGTTTGTGTTGAACATGTGCAGTTTTGTCCTCTGCACATGTGCCAGTTGGTTGAAGTGTGGATCTACTTGCCTGTATTTGTGGTTCAGGCTTCTTTCTGTGTTCTAATTCTCAGTTTCCACAGTTAGCTTCTTCAACATCCATGACCTTGGGTAGAAAATGACTGTACCAAAACTGTGCTGTTTGGTGTGTTTGAGGATCACAGCTTCACTTTAGGAGAAATACCAACCCTTCTCCTCCAAGCCTGTGGAACTGGAAAGTGAGGCATGAAATTAGCAGGTCCTACAATTGTTACTCATTCCTCTGACAACAGTGTTGTATGATGCTATTGTAGGTGTTTCCTGCAGCCCAATGTGGGAACCTGCAGACAGATTTTCCATTCTGGTTTAACATTTAGGGGTGGGATTATAGAGAACTGCAGAAGCAGCACAGTGATGTTTGGCCTTGTGTCTGGGCTCCTGCATAGCTTCAGTGATATCTACAGTGCTTCAAAAACCCAACAGAACATTTAAGCCTCCCCAAGACAACAGAAACACCTTTGCATATACCTTCTTTCTATCTCCACACAGGAGCAAGGTGCAGGTTTTGTTAATTGCTAAACCCAACCGGAAGCAATAGTATTTAATATGGAATTTCTTTTCTATGGAAAAATATTTCAGTCCAGCTGCTTGTTGATTAAGATGAGCAATGAATTGTGAAGGAAGACCCCTAAGAGGTAGAGAGAAATTTCTGTCCCACTAGAGAGATGGAGAAGGTGAAGTGTGGAGGGGAGGGAGTCAGCTTTCTCCATGGTCACACAGCAGCTAAGGCTGCAGTTGGAAAGCAGACCCAAACCTCTTGAAATCTATTTTCTTGCTCTTTCTGTTGCTTCCTGATGGTCACCACCCAGTCCTACCATTTCAACAGAGCTGAGGTTTTAAAAAGCTGGAATAAGAAGGAGATGGGGTAGGCATTAAAGGTGCCAGGTGGAGTCATTTATGTCCTCCTTTCAGTTGCAGTTCATGGATCAGACAGGAAGAAATGTTTCTCCTCCTTCCAGTTTCAGGCTGTAGATGTATTTTGCCTGTAGGCATAACGGGCTGGCTGAGGCCAGGTTAGCCTGGGGAGGAGGTGATTGCTTTCACAGCCATGAACAAGTGTGTTTATTTGCAAGAGCAGTGGGCTCCATGCCTGCCATGGTGTCTGTTCAAAACAATCACCCTTCACTGGCTCTGCTTCCAATGCAATTCAAACAAAAATTATGTAGTCAAGAATGGGGGCGTTAACTCGGACACATTGTGTCTTAAAGGTTTCATCAGTAAGTGTGTTAACCAGGATGGGGTTCACACACTGTCTAGGTTTTCATATGGAAATACATGTATAGTGATGAGCTACTTGCCTTAAGCTGGCTGTTGCTGGCATCGCAGGGATGGGGACTGAAATATGTCTGGGTGATGTCTTTGTGTGACCAGCTATTGATTAGAAAAAAAAAAAAATCCCAAAGACAAAAATGAAAAAAAAACCAAACCAAAAAGAAGAGAAGAAAAAACAACAAACCCCAACCCAAACAAACATGGAGGGGTGGAAAGCAATTTTGAGTGAGCCAGATGACTTTCCTAGTCGGATGTGGCCCATTGTTTGAGTAAAGTTTCTATTAGGTAAGTTCAAGCACTTTATTTCCAATTTTTAAGCAAAACCCTTGTTTCTCAGTGGCTTTTGTTCAGGAGCTGAAGTAATTGCAATTAGAAATGTAAAAAGAAATGTGGCTCGTGGGGAAGGAGAGTAATGAAAAAGCAACTGCTGAACTTGAACCTAACTGAGTGTGAGGGTGGGTGGGAGTTGCTTAGAACAATGTTATTTTAGGTCAGGAATGATGTAAATTTGTGTCTTTCCTTTAGGTTGTTTGTTGTTTTGGTTTGGTTTTTTTTTCTGGCTCTTCCACCAAATTGAAAAATGCCTTATTTTGCATGAGTATAAACTGTAGCAACCTTGGTTCAGAGGTGATATGTACAAGCTAGAGTTTGTCAGAGGAAAGTAAGAAAAACTGTGAGATGCCTGAATCTACAGCTTCACCTGACCTCCAGCAGAGAAGATGATGGAGGTTTCTTCCTGTACTTTCCTGGAGTTAGATTTTCCCCCAGCTACCTCTCATATCTGATGAGGTCTCTGATGGGATATAAGAACGTGGCTTTTTCAGGTTCTAAGATAAATGTTTAGGCTGGGCAAATATTGCTGTTGATGAGTAGCTCATTTAGATTTCATAGATACATGTATAATATATATAAATGCACATAAAATAAATAAAAGTAGTATATTAGTATAAAGTCAGAAATAATTTATAATACTATATTAACTAATATAACAATTAATTGTATGTATACTAAAAAAAATTCCCCTTCCAGGTATAGGAAGCTACTACTTTTGCCTCTGGTTCATTTTGAATGTGTAGCAGGGACCATAAGGAGCTACTGAGGTGGTTACCCCTCAGATCAGTAAACAGATAAATGTGATTAAACTGATTTTCAGAATTCCACTTTCTAATCTGTCCCCTTAATCTGAGCTCATCACTGTTTTAGACTAGCTCCTGAACATTCTTTGAATGTTCAAGTAGGCTTTCTCTCTTTGTCCCCTACTAGAAATACGCACTGATAAAGTTGCAATTAATGTTTTCCTGCCATCTGGTCCTTTTCTTTACCAAGCCTCTAGATCAGGTGTGGGTATTCAGATGTGAAGAAGGTGCTGCTTCATGATTTTACCTTTTCAGTTTGGTGGCAATTGGATAGGAAAAAAAATCTCTGAAAAGGAAAAACTCAATAATGGAAATGTTAGCAAGAATTTTAATTTGATTTTATTTTCTTTTGAGGTTTTTCTTTTTGTTGTTTGTTTGTTGGCTAGGGTTTGTTTTTTTTTTGTTTTATTGGTTGTGTTTTTTGTGTGGTTGGGTTTGTTTTGTTTTAAATGAGATTTCTGAACTTCTGGAGGGTCTTATTTCTGAAGATGATGAAAATCAGACCTCTGGGAAATGTTTCTCTTTAGTTTGCCTGTCTGAGCCCTTTAATAATGTTACTGCATCCTAACTGGAACTCATTTGAAGGCAGACTAGACTTTGATTGTGATTGATTTAATGGATCCTTATTGCAGTTGGTCTTGAGAAACCTATATCTAGCCATGGAATAAAGTTATTAATAGGCTCGTGCTGTATATTTGCTGATCCTTGGCTGTGTGGAGAAATAGTTCTCAGACTTTAATTTGACTCTGTGGTGTCTTGGGGTGATTTATTCTGCTGACTGGGTGCTGTCATGAAGGAAACAGCAACAGTTTCTTCCACAGGACATGCTGGTAGGGCACAGGGAGCATGATGCCAGGAGCTGCTGCTCCTCTGCTCCCAATCTGCCACTGTTCTGGGGCTCCAGGGACCTGGGGAAACCTGGAGCTGCAGCATCTCGTAGCCCCATCTTTCACTGGGGGAGGATTTGCTTAACTGGGGTGGACCCAATTATGTTCATGCTACTGCATTTTGCAGCCAGGACCCTCTGAAGGTACCTTTCCAGATGTGTTTAGCTGGTATTTTCCCCCCTAGGCCTCTTTATACTTTTATTGTGCTAGCTGATTTCCCTAGGGCAGCTTCCCTTACTGGCAGTGAAGTTGGGTCTAAACCAACATAGAAAGGGTCAGAATTTGACCTCTTAATATACAGAATGAAAGTAGGAGTTACTCTGCTCCCCTTTCTTCACATCCTGCTGGAGCACAAAACTTTTCTGCTCACTGGCTCAGTTGAGCTACAGTCTAACTCTGAACTGTATTCATTTTAGTTAATAACTGGACTCTAAATACTGGCCAGAGCCACAACACACTCTCTCTGATGGGCTCATGTTTTGAAGCTTAAGACCAAGGGATCTTTTCAGCAACACCATTACTGGCAAAAGCACTGAGGTGAGGGCAGGCTTGTTGGAATAAAACTGACTCCTAACCCTCTTCTTGCTCCTGACCAAACCTGAAACAACACAGTCTAATTGGAAAGATTTGTGCTACTCTTTTGTATTGCATGATGACAGCTATAATCCAATTTGTCCTCTGCTTGGGGTGAGCAAGTGTGCTGCCTGCTTCACCCAGTGGCTGGCCTTGAGGGATGCTTAGCAGCTCTGATCCTGAGTGTGAGACCTGGTTACCTGTGCTTTCCCTTATGTGACATGGGATGTGCCATTCCAATCACGTCAAATACTGCCTGACCTCTCTAACTGTGGTGTTCATCAGGTACCCACTTTAACATCTTGCTGAAATTTATAATGTTTTATTTTCTAAGCAATTGAGTTTTGGTTTCTCAAGACGTAAGAAAACAAACAACTTGTGTGAGGATCCTGGCTCTTACCTACAGAAAGCATTAAGGAACATGTCCTGGCCCGTGGGAGCCTTAGCTCTGACTTAAGTGGGTGTAAGATTTAGCTCTATGTGTTAAGCACTGATGCATTTTGTGCTGGCAGCCTCAGAGAGATTTCCCTCACACACATGATGAATGTTCACTGCTTGGCCACTCATCATTTGTACTCATTCCTCTCCCAGCTGTCACAGGGCTCTTGTGATGTGCCAGCAGTACCAGCTCCTCAGCATTCTTCTACCGTCGTCCCTATTGAAGAACTTGCATCTGTCTCCCTCCCTTTTGTGTTGGCTCATTTGCAATGGCAGTAAATAAAAAAACGCAGAGTGCTGAGTCATGGGGCAATGGTAACAAAAATGTCATTTTGCTAGACAAATTAATACTGTGTTGCCAATTGCATGATGACTGACCTCCTGTTCAAAGTTCTGTCAAAGACTGTAAGTGTTCTGCATGCTGAGACTGTCTCCCTCCCATACAGCAGGTCCTGCAGCATCAGCTGCAGCCCAGTTCCCAAAGTTACCATAACCAGCTGGCTCAGGAGCTGGGGCAGGGCAGTGCTCACTGCTGGGGCACTTGCTCAGCGCCTCTGTGGATGGGTCCAGGCAACCTCTGCCACATCTGTGCTGCCCTCCTCTGCCTCAGACCTGAGGGGCATCTCAGTTGTCTCTGCTGCCCCTGAGGTGCAGACTTTACAAGACTTTGTTCTCATGCTTCTGTGTCGATTCGGGGGAATGGTGGAAAGATGCTGCAAGATTACTAGCAGAATCATGGCTTCTTTTCTGCGAAAACAGTGGCTGACTTCAGATACTCGTGCACGGTGCAGATGCAGAGTGTCTCAAAACATTGATCTCTGTGTCCTTGGCAGTGGTGTCATCTCTGGTCCAGCTCTTTTCCTGGTACTAGATAACCAGATGACTCAGATGGAAGGCTGATTTTACAGCTGGAGGGTCATGGACTCAGCCCTGGACCATCTGTACTTACACAGCTTCAGCAGAGCTCCAGCTGCTTGCTTTGAGCCCCAGTGACTCAGTCAGTCTGTACTGATCATGCAGCAGAGCCAACAGCCCAGCAGCAGGGTGCTGTGTGCTGGTGCTGAAAGGAGCCCGACCTCAGGTGTGGTGCAGGGGTTAGTGCATGGGGCTGGACAGGGCAGACCTTGCCCATCTGCAGGAAATGCAAGTTAGTCACAATTGATTAGACCTGGTGATATGAGGGGTAGAAAACTAACGTCTCTGAGGACAGGAGCTGCCTAAACATGCAGCTGTGGTGTGGCACATGGCCAGGACCTATCCTACCCTGCGTGGCCCTGGCACATGAGCTTGGGTGTGTGAAACTGTGCCCAGTTCTCAGGCTCTGAAGCAAAGACATCCAGCTGCCCAGGCTTGGCTCAGGCCAGCCTGACAGATGTGCCAACTGTGTTGGACCCTCCTGGATCCCACAGTAGTGGTCAAATGCGTCCCCAGTACTCATGTTTCTTGCCACAGCCTTTGACAAGGATGCACCCTGCCTTGCATGGAGCCAAGGGCTGGCTGGATTTTTGGTATAGCTCCCTGTGGGAATGGACAAGGCTCAGGGCTCATCAGAGTGAGTGGGCAGATCACACCCACCCACCTTGGGCAGTGCCTAGCCTCATTCGCAAGTCCCTTTGTAGAATGTGACAGCATCCAGGCATGCTGACCCTGGGTTTGTGTTCCATCTCTTCTGCAATACTTCCCTTTGTATGGTCTCCTCCTTGCTGTGCACATGTGCTGGTGGCCTTCTGGGACAGCTTTTGCAGAAGGGAAGGCATGAGGGGGGTGATTGCTGTGGGAACTGGCTCTGGCACCTGGGCTACCCCTGGCAATTCCTGAAGAACATCAATGCCTTTCCCTTGCCAGGAGGTGAATTCTGACCCTATGGCAGGGTAGGGAAGGCAGCTGGATGAACACTGTTGTTGCCTCCATCACTTTCAGTGGACATGGAGAGCTGGGGGAAGCAGAGTGCAACAGGACTGAGAGTGAAGCAGTGCAGTGTGCTGCTGATACTTATGGCTCCTTCTCCCTTACTGTCAGTCTCTGTTACACTTGTTTATCTGAAAGGTTTAGAAAATGTCCTCCAGGGCTGGAACATGGCCTGGTGAAAGATCCTTTGCTGAGATGGGATGGAATGGCTTGCTATAGCCAAGAGTAGGCTGCGGTACTTGATTACTCTCTGTGGGTTCAAGTGCAAAAGTGTTGTCTTCTGGGTTATTCTCTCCATCTCTGCTGGGAAATCAGGCTGCTGTTTGAAGTTCACATGAGCAACAAACATGGAAACATCCCACATAAGTATTCATACAGAGGGAAAAACAACGTTAGCAAGTAGCTTATGCAAAAGGTCTGAGTGCAAAAATGTTCACATGAACCAGCAGCAGTTTAAGACAGACTGAAAGGAAGAGCTTGTCCTTCTCTCAGTTACCTGACTCATGAAACAATTCTATAAATCTAACTGGAGTGCCTTTATATTTTTGTCAGCAACAAAACCAAAATTTCTAGCTTCTCCTAGTTAAGTAACCCATCAAAATCTTTCTGCTTTTCCAAGCTTTAACCTCCTTTGCCAGAGACACCCTTCAGATGCTGGGTCACCACCACGTGCTGCACAAGCACCTGAGATCAGGAGCAGAAGCCTCTGAGAAGCAGAAGCCTGAGTCTGTGTTCCCAGAAGGTTTTAAGGGTGTAAAATCCTTGAGGGTCTTTCTGTCAAATCAGTTTGTTTGTTTTTTTTATTTGTTTGGGGTTTTTGGTTGTTTTTGTGGGGGTTTTTTTGTTTGTTTTTGTTTCATTTTGTTGTGTTTTTTAAAAAAATATAAGCTTACTTCGCAGTTATGGGATGTGCCTTTCAGCATGTCTGTGCCCTGGATTGCCCAGTGCTGGGGGGTGGTTTTCTACATGAATTGCTCTGAATAAGTAAACCAATGATAACAGGTTGAAAAATGTAGGCTTTTGCTGTAAAAATGCATCAACTACTTCTTATTCTAAAAGAATTCTTCCACCAAATCATTACAAATCATCATTCCTTCCTTATTGCCATGTTGACTGACAACAATCTTTTTCATAGAGACAAAAAGAAGATGCATGGAAAAAGCAGTAACTACATAGGGTTTTAAAAGTCTGTTGATCAATTGCCCTCTGGAAAGAATGGCTTTACACTATATGCACGAATTTTAACTCTTGGCTGCTTCAGTGACTGAGAGCCAAAAGGGAAAGCAGAGGATGGGAGGGTGTTAGTCTGAGGCTACAAATTAAGGTTGTATTGGTACCATCTCTGAACTAAAAGTGATAGGTGTGGAACAGGGTCCTGGTACAAAGTAAAATACTCAGCACACATAGAGGGTCTCCATGAGTGCCATTTGTGTGAGAGGAAATAATCCCAGCCAGACTACCCTTGCCTAGCAGGTCTGTCACATTGCAAGCAGCTAGGTGAGGATTTGGTTTCACCTTCAGTAGTCTGTGCGCATAGAACACAGAAATCTTTCACTACTGAGGGTCTGAGACTATGGGCATTTGGCAACGGGTGTTTGTGTTCTCTCTGCTGGTCTTGCCTTGGCTCAGCATCCTTCATCAGCCCTGTCTCAGCACCTGAAGGATGCTAATCTGCCACACAGTTCCTCTGTTCAAGCTGCTGCAAGATTACCAGCTCTTCAGCTGCTGTTAATAATAATGCATTTCTCATGTGCTATTTAATTAGCATGGAGCATGAATCACAATATAGAAGAAGAGAATGGAGGTAATTATCAGTTGATAGATCAACAATGTGGTTGCAAACATAAAATACCTCCATGTACTGGCCACACAACACCAAGATCCCTGTTAACATAGTGTATGGCTGAACAAGCATGGGGAGAGCAAGGCTACACTGACACTGCCTTTTCCCCACGAAAAGGACCTTGGAGGAATTGCTTTTTTCCCCTCCAGATTTGACACTCGCACAGCATTTGATACCTGTTATCTCAGAAAGGCAAATAGAGAGCATGTTGCCTGTCTTGCAAAAGCCAAGCCAATGGCAAAGCCTGCTGTCATCTTCATTGATGTGTGTTGGCAGTGTTTGATGCTGGCTGGATTAGCTTGTTTGCTTTGCTCTCTGTGTGGCTTTCAAAGTGATAACCAAATTGAAATGGACCATGTTTAGTTAATACAGATGTGCTTGATAGTCTTCAGTATTGGTTTGGGACACAGCTGCCCTGAGGGATGCACACCAAACCTGTGTTAGCTGTTGGGCTTGCTGGTGGCCAAATATGTGGTCAGAGAAGGTGACTGCCTGATGCTCTTCAGGCAAAGATGAGCAAATATTACATCCCTGCATTTCAGAGATGTTGGGATGAACTGATCATCCTAATGTCTTGTGGCAGATCCATGAGAGCTGTTTCCTGAATCCCAGGGGGAGCCGATGGTTATTTTCTGGCCAAGCACCTGGCATGCCAACTGATTGGGATGTTACAACTTGTACTTTGACTTGTCACTGTGCATGGAGCCTTGCAGCCTTCCTTCTGTCTATGTGCACACCCAGGTCAGGCCTTCTGTCTGTGACTAATGGTGGGTCCCTTCCCAGGACCTGCTACAGGAGAAAGCCCCTTCAGCTCAGCAGCTGAGGAACCAAGCCCTCCTTGATCTTTATGCTGGGATGTGCCAAGGTGATGCTAAACCAAAAAAACCAACTCACCAAACTTAGCCCAAAATTGTTCAGGTAAGAATTGTGTTATGAACGTTTCAGTGCTATTAACCTGTGCACTAGCTGGCTGCCTACACTTTTGCCTGCATATGAAACTCTTAGGGTTTACACAGAGGCTGAATTGGCATGCAAAGAAAGAGCAAAAATGATGATGACTAGCTGTGTGTGTTTTAAAGGGCATTCAGAAGTGTTGCCTGTTGAAACAACAAACTCTCAGTTAATTAGCAATATTTCAGAAAGGTGCCTGACTGAGTAGCTGAAACTTAGCTGGTTTTAAAAGTGTCTGACCATGCCAGTCTTCTCTTAAAAGTAGTGCACTGTTAAATTAAGGCATGGTAGTAAATTGATGGAGAATTAACCTTGCCTTTTTGAAGAGTCAGTAAGCCAAATCGTGGCCTTCTGTCTTAGCTCTAATACTGCAGCCACTTACCTCAGTACAATTACTCCCTGATTCAGCTTTGTGCCACTTGGTTGGAGACTTCTTTGATGTGTCACCACCTCAGTCAGGTGCTCCATGTGTGCTACTCACTTCAACAGGTCAGTAAGTACTACCCACTAAGCAGGCCAGTGCTTGCTTTCTGTCTTTCTCAGAAAGGGGATATGCTGAGGTTATTTTTCTGATTACTTAGCCTGGCTCAAGACCTTAATCTCATTCTGGTGTAAATTTGCAGCCTGTGTTGTTTTCCCACTATGCCATGAGTGTGGCTGCAGCCTTTCCTTCTGAGGGGGTGGCTCTTGGGTCCTGCTCCTTCACCCCTCCACCTCTTTCCACAAAGCATGTAGATATTCAAGCCTCTTGGAGATACCTGCATTCTGTCAAATGTGACTGAAGACAAGCTGATGGGGAGAGTAGGAGAAAAAGAACTGAAACATTTTTCCTGTGTGCACAAGGAGTAAAATGACAAAATCCTCATGTCTTACCAAGCCAGGTGGCACCATGTGTGAAGGAAGGTAGCACCACCCGCCCCGGTGAAGTCTCTATGCATGTGGCTGCCTTGTAAGCATGTGGAAATCTGTCCCAATTCAGCTATTCAAAACAAAATACCATTATTTTCATAGGGATGACAGTAGGTGGTCATCCCAGTTCCTGCTGTGCTGCTGTGTCCTGAGCAGAAGTAAAGTTCTTGCCAAGGCCTTCCAAATCATGAGCACCCAGGGCCTTGGGGCTTTGCTTGTGAGCCACTTGGGAAGCCGAGTCATCCATCCTCTGGTGGTGTGCATGAACAATGTCACAGGTAATTTTTCTTATTTTGTGACTGGATGACCTGCCAGCTGTAATTAGGGTGCTCAGCAGGTAGTGCTTAGATGGGGCTCCTGGCATAGTTCCTGCCCTACCAGATGGTGTTTTGCCTTTATGCTGTGGTGCTGACAGGATACCTGGTACTTTGAGAAGACATTCTCTGCAGATTGTGGTGGTGTTGAACACTGAACCCAGCCTGACCAGGCCAAATACTATAGCACACAGCAGAGCATTTGAAAAATGACATCACATGCAAAAGAGTGGCCAAATTGTGAAGGTTAGACTTTGCTTTTGGCAGGAAAAGAGGGTGATAAGACAAAGCACAGAAATGAGCTTTTAAAGTATTTTTTAAGGAGGACTAGTTGGGCAGCCAGTTTTGCCAGAGAGGAATCTCTCATGTGCATGTACTTGGAGTACTAAATAATCTGACTTGTGGATGAAATTTCTTGCTTCTCTGCATGATATTTTGGTGTGATCTTTTTAACACCATCAGTAGTGAGAGAAAAAAAAGCACAAGATCGTACGTTCTTCATCTGAGTGGTATCCCCTGCCAGGGAGAGGCTGGCACTGCCTTGCCTGATGGTCTATGCCCATGTAATAAGTTGTAGAAGGATGTCACAAATGAGCTCTCTTCAAAGCTCCCTTGAGGCTGCTAAATCCTTCCCCCAAGGATTCCACCAAGGGCCAGATTTACCAGTGAGTAGGTGGCTTACCGCCTATTTTTGCCTCCACTTCTCTAGCCAGCACTCAGCAGTGAGACAAAGGAAGATGTAGTCTGCCCCTGTCTTCTAAGAGAAAGAGTTTTCTATTATTTATGCTGCACTTTTCATGCTTTGTCTCTCATGTGGAAGAAATTTGGATATATTTTTTCAAAAATCTTTCTTTCTAAGCCTCTTGTGGTATCAATCAGGCACAAAGAAAAAGCTTCCAGAGAGCAGTTGTGGATGGTGAGGATGGGAGGGGGTATGCTTTCAATATAATGTTGGTTTGCTGGATAATCTTGTTTGCTGGTAGCGCATTTCTTGCTTGGCAATTGTGATTTTCATGTACTTTCTCTTCCTACATAAGTCCAGTATGGCTAAATACCCACAATCTGCCATTGCCGTTACCTGTTTCCCTCCAGTTCTTCTTTCTCACAACTTCTTTTTTCTGTTCTGATGTATAAGAAATTTGTAGAAGGACATGTGCTTTTTCTACTTCAGAAGCTGTCTAACACAGTAGCAGATACTGAAGAACAATTGATGTCTGGTGATGTGTAACAAGGATCATTGAGTCCCTGAGGACCACGGAGGTGTTTGATCTCCGCCTTTCCTTTTCCTATGGAAGAAGTCATGTGTGATGGGGTCTTCTGAAAGCTGAGGCACATTCTTCCCTTGCTGACAGACGATTTTGGTGCTCTGAGCATCTGGCATGCAGCTTGTGAACTTCCCAGGGCTGAGGGCTGAGCTGCAGGCAGCTGCACTGTGGAATCACACTGGCCAGGTGGGTGCCTCTGTGTGCAGGAGAGGCAGGATCTTGCTTCCCTTGGGTGAGCTGCCGTCCTGGTGGCCCTGGAGGGCTTTTGCATGAGGGAAAAGAGTTTCCTTGAGTGGTCTGGTTGCTCCAGGTGTGGCACATCCATTCGACAGATTTTCCTGGGGGATCGTGAGTGGTGTCCTCTGGAAGCGAGTGGTTGGGTTTGGTTTGTGGTGAAGAAGTAAAGGCAACCAGCCTCTGGGGTTTGGAGGAGTCTGCAGCCTTTAATGCCAGGTTTCTCAGCTGAAGTGGAATGTGGACAGGTTTGTAAACCCGTAATCCCCCTAAGGGTCCTTGCAATGTGTCCAGAACTTGTACGTCCATACTGGTTTCTGAGCTCAGCTTTGGTACCATTCACAGCAGATACCATGCACATGCTCTTCAGAGGTTCCTAAATGCACTTTCTACCCTACTGCAAAGGTTTAGGGAATTCTGTCTGCAGGGCAAGGTTATGAAGCAAGGTGACAAGGTTGTTTCTTTTTGGAAGCCCTGTCTGCAGGAAAGAGTCATGAACCAAAATGACTGCTACAGTTATGCATCTCAGAAGAGTTTCACAAATTCCAATGACCATTTTCCCACTCTGCAGGCTCTCTAACTTGTGATCACAAGAATGATGAGAGATTATTTATAGCAGTTGTGGCCACGCTTCCATCTTTGGTGCTAAAATTAAGGCTTAAAAGCCTTTGTGTATCTCACAAATGTCAGATCTGTTAAGAGAGTCTTGTTTTGAAGCTGCAAATATAAATGCTTCAATAAAAGGGACACAAAAAGATGTTGACATGGTTGGGCAACCACTCAGTCAATGGATGAATGTTTTCACTTGTTTGATGGGGCTTTGCATCAAGCATGAAGTCTTGAATTTAAAGACTGATGAAGTCAATGACATACTCTCCCTGTTCTCCAGACTCCTCCTCTCTCAGGTTCTCTCTTCAGACCTGTTCTTTCATCCCATGGACAGAATAAAGCAGATAGAGGCTGAAGAAGGTGCTTAAGAAGCTGGGGTTGTAGCTGCAGCAGGTGGCTGCAAAGGAAGGCTTTGGGGCACTCATCCAGGAGGTGCAGCCAACCTTGCCCAGCCAGGCAGCAGAAGGATCATGGAGCCACTGCTGTATTTCTGGACTGACGGCCTCAGGAGGGTGGTTGGTGTCCTTGTGAAATGCCTGAGACCTCTGAGAGGGGCAGCACTGTTGGGATTGATGGTAGCTCAGCCATCAAGATCTGGAAGCTACTTTTGGCACAGCGTTTTCCTCAGACTGCTGTGGCCAACCCTGTTGATTCACCTGCAGTCCCCATGACTCTCATGGCCATGCCACTGGTGGTGGTGTCAGCATGGCTCACCCAGAAGGGTAGGTGGCAGGGCATGGTGGTGAGGAAACCAACACCCCTCTTCCTCCTCCTCCTCAAGGAGTAGTGATAAGACAGAGGTTGTGTCCTTTATTTCATTCCCTACCACCTTCCTAGCATCATTGACTTTTTAAAAACTAGTTTTAAACATTTTATAATCTACATTAAAAAAAAAATGGAAAATTTTGTGAATCCAGGGGCTGTAATCTTGTCCATTTCTGTGGGTTTGTGAACAGATCTGTGAAAACACCCATCCTACAGCGAGTCAGAGTGTCGTCTCCTTTTGGGCAACTTCTTACACGATAACAGAGATTTCACTGGAATGTCTCTTCTTTGGGGAAACTGTGCCTCTGAAATAAGTCCTCTTCTAAAGGCTTCTTGGGAAATTCTCTCAAAACAAATTAATTAAAAAATTATTTTCCTTCATGATATAGGGAGATGAGGGAAAGGATAGATTCCCATCAAATTTTGGGGAACAGTGGAACTTTACCAAAGGTCAACACTCAAGCTTCCTTAAGCATTACTGCTAGCCTTACACAAGTGGGTCTGTTGGAAGACAAGAGATCATGCTTTTTACAGCAACACCATTATAAGTAAAAATAATGGTGTAAAATTGTGTGTTGAACTTAAGTGCACAGGCTTATTTTGGTTTTGTATAGTTTTTCACTTTTTATGATTTCATGGATTGTATATCAAATTTAGTTTGACTTCCTACTAAATTTAAGTAGTCCTGTAGGAATTGTACGCGTAGGAATCATAAGAATCGTTTGGATGTGTTGATTGCATTTCAGAGAGACTTTTGAAAAAACTCTGCTTTGGGCTAACATGGTTTCTGCTGATGTCAACAGCAGAAGCCCTCTCTGTATTGCAGAAGCTGGAGGGGAGGAGGCTTGTAGAACCCCAAAAAGAATATTTGCCTCAAAACAGCCACCCTGACAAAATGGACATTGTGCTTGGGTGGAGGCCTCATTCAATAGCCATCTGGACTCTCTTCTCTCAAGGAGAAACCTCCATTTGGGTAAGCACCCTGATAAATGGGGCCCTATTCTCACAAGAGCAGCCCCTCTTTTAGTGGCCATCCCGATAAGCTGAACACTGTCCTTGCAAGGGGAGCTCTGTTTGATGGCCACCCTGACAGGCAGGACACTGTCCTTATTCCATAAGGGACAGGGGCAGGCAAGCCGTACCCTGCGGAGGCAGAGTGACATCTTGTGTGTGCCCCGGGTAAAGCCACTGGAGAGGGCACCTGCACAGAAATAGGGGTTATTGCTGTGTCATCCCATCTCGAGGGGCTCAAGTGAACATCTGGCTTTGCAAGACATGTCAAAGGCCCCTGCAAAAAAGGTGGGGTCAGGCAGCATAAAAGAGGCACACTCAAAATGCTGGATGTGCGCCCGCCATACAAGGACCACAAATTCCTACCAAGATCATTGCTGGATCAAGGGTGGTGATCCTATCTCTCCTTTATCTTTCTCGCTCTCTCTCCGTGTCTCTGTTTCTAACCTTATCTCAGCACATGAGGGTAACATAGTTTCTACCTTTGTTAAGTTTTACTCCCCATTGCTTTGTTAAGTTTTGTTAGTTGTAACCTGTTGTTTTGAAAATTCCCTTAAGTTTTGCTAAATTGTAATCCTTTGCTTTGGAAGTACCATCATGTCTAATTCTGCTAGTTGTAATCTGACATGCTTTGTCATCTTACTCACTTTTAAGTAAAGTTGTGGTTGTATACAAACCTGCTGGGTAATAATCTTACTCCTGAGGATCACACAGAGGATTCCCGAACTTAAGCTTACGGAATGGGTTGTTAAAAGAGATTAATTGGAGAAGGAGGATTGGGTCCAGCTGCACATGGGCTGCTCTCTGAAGGAGTTTAGAAAGCAAGTGGGCCCAGTCTGAATCTTCCTGGGTTGACCCCCACTCTGGGGAACCCTACCCGTGCCCACTCTGTGGGATGTAACACCCACATTGTACCCACTCTGTGAGAGGTGATATTTGGTTTGGCCCCCACATCTGGGGAGCTGTGCTCACTGTGTGGGACATGACAGTGCCGCATCCACCTTGTGGGGTGTGACAAAGCAAAGCCCTTCAATGCTTTTCCAAATCCTGTCTTTAAAACATTGCTGAAGAGTAAATATCCACAAATACTCTTGAACTAATGCTTTCCCATTGTTTGTGCAATGGCTACTTTGCAATGCTTTTGCAAGAACTTGCAGGAAAGTGCTCCCATTCTCCAGACTGTTCTCCTTAAATATTGTTCCCCTCTTCTATTTCTTTTTTCCCCCTAACTTAACCCATATCTGGTTCTTTCTTTAAGTCAGGCACGTTTTTTTTTTTCACACCATACTGTCTGGGTGACTTCGTTTTTCATATTTGCACTGATGATTTCACTGCAGGGTTAAATAGCTGACACTTAATAGATGGTGCTATCTTGCCAGCAATTGCACAATAGATGTAAAATAGAGTTCAAAGCAAAGTGAGTTTCTAGTGGCTTAAATCAATAGACGTTGGGAGGCGTATGGCATAGTGTTATAATTCTCCAGAATCTTTTTTTTTTATTATTTTTTGTCCTACTTTGTGAATTTCTGAGCAATAATGATGCATATAATATTAGGGATTTCCTCTCCTTTTCCAGGTTTGGCTAATAGCATTTTAGACTCAGCTGCAGATCTGGGCAACAGGTTTTAAAAGGGAGCGGATATAGATTTGGGGGGTATTTCTTATTTAAGACAAAGCTATTTTTTAATTTTATCTGGCAGAAATGCTTACTCTCAGGCTGTCCTTCTAGAGTCCAGGACCAGCTTACCAAGGTTCGTTTGTGATGTGCTTGTGATACTTTTACTCCAGGCTGTTCTCTGGGTGAGATCCAGTACTGCCCCACAGGAAAGGATGCAGCACCTAAGATGGTGCTCACATTCACATCCCTTATATCCTCCCAACAGTTGTTGGGTTAGAACTAATGAGTCTATTGATCCTTTTAATTGATCTAATACCAGTTTCTTGGCTCTGTGGAGCAAGGCTCAGGTGCCTGGGGCAATATGGACATCCTTCTGCACAGTCACACCTTGAGTGGCTGGTCTTGAGCTCTTTGACATAGAAGGCAGAGCCATGGATTCAGAGCTCGCATCTTATTCATGTTCAGTGTAGCCTCACAGCAAGTGTTACCATCATCCACTTCTTTTTCCCACCATAAGTTGCTGAAAAGTCCTCCTGCTTGTTCTACAAGGGAAATAAAGTTTAACTGTTTTAAAATAGCAAAGTCTTGCAGTGTATGAGAGGTGGCAGAGCATGTATTCAACTGATGTGAAGGAGAGAGATGGGATAATGATTTCACTTTCTGGCTTTGGTCTGGGAGGCAACAAGGGGTGGGACAAGTGCGTGTGAAGAGGGAACTGCCATAACTCCTGCAGTTTCATTTCTCCTGCTGTTTCATATCTCCTTGAATAAATTTGCCTACAAGTATTTGTCTCCCTTCTGCCACAATCCCCCTTTCTGCATGTTTCTGGGGCTCTTCTTTCCTCTACAAAGCAGGTCCCCAAGCCATCCTATGGGGCTGCAGCAATTTACTGTGTGAAAACCCTGGGCAGACTCTGAAGAAGGTGTGTAAATTGAGTTTAAAGCAGAGTAGAGATTCACTTGTGACTTGGGCTGTGTTAAGGATTCTTTGGAGTTCAAACAGTAGGTTAAACGGTGCACGCAGATACAGCTTTTCTACACATTTCTTTTTGTCAAATCAACAGCAATCAAAATGGTAGTATGTCCTTTTTGTAATTCTTGCACATTTTTTTCCTTTAATCTTCTTTTGATCAGAAGATTGGAAGGACCCTTTTAGGCTCCCTTTGACTTTGGCTGGTTTTGGATTAGCTTTTCAATGCTATCTCTGTGTAGGGACCAGAGGGTGCATGGGATCCATGGATGTGCTGGAGGCCCCACCATGCAGATGTGGATAAACATGTAGTGAATGGCCACCAGAAGCTCCAAAAGCTCCTAATTGAAACTGATGACTCTGGGAAACCCACTACCCTTCTGTGGCTGAGAGGGAGCAGGGATGCCAGCATATGTAGGAGGTCTGTAACAAAGCTGTGGCTTAGCCATAGTTATCCTGAGGCTCATCTTCATTTGGAGAAGAAGGATTGTTTTGCAAATTGGCAGCCATGCTGTCTGTGACAACTGACTCCCTGGGGCCTCTGTTTGGGCTAACAACTATCAGTACTCTCATCAGTACTCCTCAGCAGCTTAAGTTTCTGCTCCAGGGCAAGATGCTGTTTCAAGTGGTGAAAGAAAGGAAATATGCTAAGGAAAGAAGGAATGGAGAAAGGACAGGAAAAAGACTTCCAAAGCACCTACTAAAAATTAATTACAAAATCAGTTTTTCTGACCCCCAGCATACACGTCCACTAGAAGCAATGGTGCTGTCTGGTTATTCACAGTCTTGTCCAATCCTTATTTCATCCCCTATGTGGTACAACTATGTGTGTCAAAAGAACATTCCTGATTACCTCCTGTATTGAAAACGGGAGAACTGAGAACCACTCTGAAGATTCTTTTATTAAAAAAGAAAAAGTTAGAGGCTGTCCGTTCTGTTTTCTTCCATGAATCTCAAGATGCTAGTAAAGTTGATGCAAAGCATCAATGAAAAATATACTGTTTTATTTTAGTGGTGAATATATCCCTAAACATTACCATACAAAGTGTACCGAAATGCAACGCAAGGCAAGCTGACACCACTTTCAGGAATATTTATGATGAGACACAACCAAAATGGTAAGCAGAAACAAATAGTGTAGGATTTCCCACTCTGAAAAAAGAATTCTCACTTGCTGATGGTCCATTTGAGTTGGCTTAGCTTCTTGAATTGGCTCAGCTCCTTATCTCCATCTGCTAAACAACATTTAAAACAGATTAAAAAGACATTGGAGATGTTCCTTATGTTACTCTTCCTGTAAACAATGGCTTTTCCAGTTTGCTAATGAGAAGCTGCAGATAACACCAAGATTGGCAAAAGGGTGGTTTGTGGAATTCTGGAGGAAGGGGATCCTCCTTCACATAGGACTTGGACTTATAATTTGGTTTTTTTTTTGTAGGATGGTGGAGTTGGAACACTCCAATTTGGAATGAAATTCCTAAGTGTTTAAATACCCACACAGAAAGGCAGTGGTGAAGACCCCTGGAAGGTCTCTGGCTTCCATTTCTACAACACTGCCTGGTTTCTATTATGAATTTGTTGAAATCCAACAATTTTCCCAAAACATTTGGGTTAGGGAATCTCCAAGGGAAATTCCAGTTCAGCACTTTTTTCCTGACTGGCACTGGTAAATCATGTTGAGGATTTTTCATCTACACCGAGCAGTGTGAATTACTGTCTTAGTGTGCACAAATCAAAGTATGTTTTACAGACAATTGCAAAGTAGTGAACATGAGGAAATGCAGACAAGCCTTATACAATGAATAACAATATTGTAGAAAGCAGCAACCCATGCAAGCCCCAATCTGATAATGTGGCAAAAAGTCACATGAGGCTCTTAGGCATATAGACAGGAGGTTAAAGAGCAGAGAACGGTGACTTGTGATACTGGTGGGCATAACCCTGAAACAATATGTCTGGTTCTGTTAATCTAATTTAGAGAAAATATGTGAAAAAAGGTGGGCATAAAAATGCCCAGGAAATTATTCTTGTGTTTGGAGAAAATACTGTCCAATGAGTACTGTACTCATCCCACTTTTCTCATTAAAAAATAACATCAAGAGGATCCTTGGTTATGATGTATAAAGCAAATGCATGGGGAATATAGTGGGTATTGAGACTAGACAGATACAGAATTTAGTGGGAAAAACATGTAACAGAAACCACTTACTAAGAGCTGAGGCCACTTAAGCTAGAACTTAAGAAAATGTTCCTACTGATCTGTGTTGATCAGTCACTGGAAAAACTGCTAATGGTCTTCATAACAAGACAAGCTGTCCTTTAGGAAACATTTAAATAAGTATCAACTCTTCATATGGACTAGTGGGTTCATCAGACGAATAAATAACTGAATCTGAAGGAGCTGTGGTAGTTTACAAGCTAGTTTTAAAAAATCAGATGGTTTAAATAATCTTAAATTTAAACACTTGTCAGATGGGATCATGAATGGAAGAGACGTTCGAGGCACCATTCCTGCTTGTCATGATATTGCTTGCCATTGCAATATTAGATAGTTACCACACTGGAAAGTAGAACAATAGAAAAATAATACAATAGGGACCAATTCCCTGACTTTGGAGTCCTGTTTCATGTGAAGGCTGGTGGGAGATGAGACTCAAGCTCTCACATACACTGGGAATGGGATGTGGGCACCTGAGGAGTTGCAGTGCTGTCCCTGTGATGCAGAGCCTGATGCTGCCTGGTGCTGAGCAGCCTCATGCTTGTTCTAAAACAATGGGAACAAACCTCATCTTTGTGTAGCCTCAGTACACACCAGACACGCTTTTGCTGGTAAGCCATGACATGCTCTCATCATTAGCTTCTGTCACTGCTGGTTAAACAGCAAACAGCAAGACAAATCAAGGATGAGCAGGAATGGGTGATGGAGATTTAGCTGCTGTGACCTTGAGACTTGCAAATAAGCTATAGCAAAAAGTCAGGAAAAATGCTTTTGCCTCATGGGGAAAGGACATTGTTTTATGTCTCTTGATAACTTGCCAATGAGTTTTATTAACAGTAGCCTCACAACAAGGTCAATCAATCAGTCAATTTCCATATTTGCTGCATATTTACAAGAAATGCCTTAAAGCACTTTCCAAAAATACTGATGTCCCTGTGAAATCTTTAAATAAACAGAGGGTTCAGGAGGGACAAATCAATGCAGTTCTTATATATGTATTGATATTTCATATTATATATAATATGTAACTGGATAATCATATTTTACATAATATCTGATAGGTAACCTTGGAAAAAACATATAGTTCTGATGCAGTCCTCTACTTGCCTGTTCTTTTGCATCTGCTAAAAGGTCATTTTATAAATGCTGGAGTGCACAAATCCCAATCCTGATGATGTTGCAGTGAAGTAGCTATCTAGTTTTTAAAAGTACTAGTCAAATGGACAAACTGAGATGTCAGAGCAATATGCAGTAGAAACCTTTAAGTGCAAGCCATGTATACAGTGGTACTAGGGTGGGTCTTTAACAAGGCAACAGCATATGGGGAAATCAGCCATCTGGAACTTGCAATAATTCATATTCTTAAAAAAGTGGTAAATGATCATACAGGAGTGAAACAAGAAACCAAAGAAAGAGCATGGGATTCAGACACAGTGTGATTCTCTTTCGTGGTCCCAGTAATACCTATTTTTGTGTATACACATCTTTCAGAAAGGGGCAGGAGGTGATAATTGAGCCATGTGTAATGGTAGCAGGGAGCTGAATAAAAATTCTATGCTCAGTCAAGCATTGCTTAGTTTCTGTCTGAATTTCATTTCCAGCAATTGCTAGACAGTCAAGATTGATCTCCAGACAAGCAGAGGTAAGACCTGGATTGCATCAAGAATTATGTGTTAGTCATGAGAATTACAGAATGATCTATTATTAGAGCATCAGAAAATAGCCCTGGGAAGTAAGGGAGAGGATGAAAAGCATGGAAGCAAGACCTAAGAGGGAGGTATCTCATGATGTCAAAATGAAAGGAAAACAGCAATCTTCCGTTGTAACAAATGAATTTTTAGGGACATGGCTTAGTAATGGACTTGGCAGTGTTATGTTTACAGTCGAACTCAATGGTTGTATAGGCTTTCTTGACCCTAAATGATTCAACGATCCTATTCTATTCTATGAATTGCTGCCTCTTAAATAGGAAAGCTGCCCTGTATCCAGATGTGTCTGAACTACTTGCCTCCTTCTGAGTCTGTTGATCCAGAACTTCCACCTCTCCAAGTGGGTTGGCTGTGGGTTACTTCCCTACCTGGGTGAGCTGGAGGCCTCAGTTTCGTTTGCTTGGGAATATTTACTTAGTCTTCTATTGACCTTGCTCTTCTCTAACCAGGTTTCCTCCTGATTTGGGGCCAGATCTTGACCCATGGTCTCAACTGTCCAGCTTGACTTTGGAGTTGTCTTTTCACTATGGATGGGCTTGGTGGTCTGGCCTCTTGGCATGCCCTGCTTACAACTTCAGGATATGCTGGAGCCAAAAACATGTTTTCCTGGTGCTGTTGGCCTTAAGGATGTGTGGCTCACTGCATGTGCAGGATCCTCTGGCACAGTGACAGTATACAACAGTGGTGATGCATCAGGACGTGTTGAACTGGCTGTAAAATCACCAGCTTTGCCAAACCCTTGTACTGGCACAGCTCAGCACAAATTATCTGTCTCCAGAGCTCCTTTCCCTGATTGATTAAAAAAAAAAAAAAAAAAAAAAAAAAAAGCAGAAGCGGCTTGTAAATATATTTTTTACAACTTTTGCCTTTGGCAAGAGTTTTATGAGTCAACATCCAACATGTGTGCTGTTGTAGTGTTATGGACTTCCTGATTAGGAAGAAATAGTAGATGAGGCCTACAAACACCTGAAAGAAGCCTCACATTCATAGCCTCACTCCTTCTTCTCATGGGCGACCCACCCTAATATCTGGTGGAAGGGTACAAGCAAACCAGGAGGTTTCTGAAGTGCATTGATGACAACTTCCTTCCACAGATAATCAAGGAGTCAGTAGGAAAGTGTGATTTCCTGGACTTGATACTTAAAGACAAGGAAGAACTGGTCTGGGACATAAGTCATGGGCAGCTTTGGCTGCTATCTATGAGAAGGTAGAATTCAGGAGTGTGGCTGGAGGGAGCAGAGCAAAAGTAGACCTGGGTTTCTAGGTAGGAGACTTCAATCCCTTAAGAGACCATACTGGAAAAATCCCATAGGACATGGCCCTGGAGAGAAGAGGGGTAGAGGTGAGATGGGTGATATTCAAGGATCACCTCTTCCAAAGTCAAGAAAGGTCCATTCTGAAAAGTTGGAAATAGAGCAAAGGGCAGCAGGAAACATGCATGGCTGACTGAGTATCTCCTAACTGAACTTGTGCCTAAAAAGTAAGTGTACAAGAGATGGAAACAGGGGCAGGTGACTCAGGAGGAGTGCAGAGTTTCTCTCTTGATCATGCAAGGATAGGATTAAGAATGCTATGGTCAGCAGTTGAGTCTGGCAAGAGATGTGAACATCAACAAGAAAGACTTATAAAAGTATATAAACAGCAAAAGGAAGACTTGGGAAGACATGGAGCCACTGCTGGGTGGGGCAGGGGAGCTGGGGATAAATCGTGTAGAGAAGACTGAGGAACGCAGTGCTTTCTTTGCCTCAGGCTTGACTAGTAACACTAAACTTTGGGAATCCTAGGCCTCTGGGACCAGAGGGAAAGTCTGAAAAAAGGAGGATTTACTCTCAGGGAGGGAGAATCAGATGAGGGAGCATTTAAACATACTGGACATGTACCTTTGAGGGCTGACATGTTGCACTCATGAATGCTGAGGAAGCTGGCTGATGTCATTGAGAGGCTACTCTTGATTATCTTTAACTATGTCTAATGGTTATGGTGACTGGGAGAGGTTCCTGAAGACTAAAAAAGCAAATCTCATTTCTGTATTCAAGAAAGGAAGGAATGAAATCTAGGGAACTTCAGGCTGGTCAATCTTAATTCGGACTGGGAAGGTGACGGTGAAAAACTTTCTGGAAGTAATTTCTAAACCCATGACAAGAGAGTGATTGGAAGCTTTCAGTATGGGTTTGTAAAGAGAAGATCATGCTTGTCTTCTACATCTTCTACAGAGATGACTAGCTTGATAGATGATGAGAAAGCAGCAAATGTTGGGGGTTTTTTTACTGTGAGGCTAGTCAAACACTGGCATAGGTTTCCCAGTGGGGTTGTGGAATCTCTGTCTTTTGAGATGCTCACCACAGAGCTGGACACCACCTCAGGCAAACTGCTTTAGTGGGCCCTGCTTGGATTGGGGGGTGGACTAGATGATCTCAAGAGGTCTCTTTCAACCTAAACAATTCTGTGGGAATTAATACACTCTCTGTACATTTTGCGACTGAATAGCCTCTCAGTCCGTATTGCACCAGTCAGCAGCAACGATGAATTAAAGAAAAAAGGTTGTTTTCTATAGCTATGATGCAAATTCCACTGAAGTCATTAAAAAGTCCCATTGATTTCAAAGGGCTTTGGCTTAGTTCCAATACTCCTTATTTAAATAACTTTTTTTAATGGCCTGATTTTTGCCAATATAGGGAATGCAGCTGCTCCAGAGGGCTTCACTTGGCTTTGATCAGGCTCTAATTAGTTGTTCTTGTTTAGAATGTTTTTAAAAAGTTTGAAAATTTGGTAATTTTTTTTCTCCTCATAGTCAACAAAGTCAGTTTAAACTTTCCCCAGAGCTCAACCTTTTATATAAAATAGCTTTGGGTAAAAAAAATATTATAAAATGCAACTTTCGGTATGAAAAACGAGCAGCGTGGTCGACAGACTGTTCTATAATGATGATGTCTCAGACTTGTAAGGCAAAATTCTGGGACAATGTTGAAGGGTGTAATCCAGCAAATGTGAACCGTGTTGGAAATCAGAGATGGGAATGACTGGAGACTGGGAAAGAAGCATTGGATCAAATGGCAGCTGAGTGGGAGATAGTAACTCCAGTGATGGATGGTTTTGCCTTCTACTCAGTAGGTGCAGGATACATGAATGATGATGTTTCTGAAAAAGACTGGTAATATAATGTTCTAGGTTGAGTAGAGATCTGAAAATTGTTATTGAAAAACTCAAATGGGAATGCTGAAACTGTTTTATGAATGCTGGAAGTCTGAGATGCCAAAGGGAGAGTGATAGCAGTGACATTCAAGTGAAATGTTCATCAGCTATTGTCATACTTCATTAAATTCAATTATTTAAATACCCTCAACAATTATGCCGCTTATTAACAGCATATGAATGTGTAAATCTCATTCCTAAAGAAGGTCACCTGGGCACTGTTTCCTCTTCTGCTACCAAAATATGTGTAATTTCTGTATAGATTACATTGCCTTTTCTATAATTGAAATTATACATTGGTTAAATGATTATAATAAAAACCAGACCTTTTGTTCACAGAGATCTATTGTTATTAGGTATGCTGTAGTTTCTACTAAGAGTTCAATGTTTTTCTTACATAATTACAAGACATTACTCTTTTCCTTTAAAAAAAAAATACTTATAGGACTATATTCCATTTCAAATTATTACCATGTTTGAAGGTTGATGTAGCCAGAACATCTTATGTGGTGTAGATTTCTTCTTTGGAAGCACTGATGAGCAAAGCTTCATCTATATTTCTTCCCTATCTGCTGCAAAAGCAAGAAAAAAAGCTCTGATTGATGCTTATGAATATGGGGAAAGACAAAGGGGAAATATCCAGCCTGGTTAAGTGCAAACTAGAAATATGAAACTAGACAGCTAGTTAAGTAGACAGCCAGGTGAAAAGAGACAGGGATTTTGACAGAAATACACTGAAAGTTATACTTAGCTCACCTGGGGAAAGGCACTGAAGAAGTAATAACCCTCCTGAAGTTACCTGAATGTGTAAGCATGAGATAAAGGATGGAAACATACACCTGCCCACTGCCACCAGCTTTACTCTCCTATTGAAAAATCGGGGTATTAAGATAACCTTAAAATAAATACTTGTGTTTTTCTGCTGTAATAGCAGCAAGTGGAAATGATATCAAGTGCCAGAAAAGGAAAGAGTTGGTTCTTTGAGTGGTCAAACCAGGGCTCTAGCTGTGACCAGGAGGGACCAGCCATGAGGTTCGTGAGCAACAGTGAACTATTCCTCTTCCCTAGAGACCACTTGTCACACCAGGGCTGTGCTGTTAGCCCAGAGCAAATAACTTGCCTACAACCCACCCAAACCCATGCATAGTAGCACAATGAAGCCCAGTGTAGTTTGAGAAATAACTTCTGAGCCTCCTCAAGTGAAAGCATGTTATTCTGTAAAACAATTTGTTCTTCTTGAATGAAAAAGACAAAATTCCGGCATTCATTATTTCCACCATTGTAAACTCCAACAAAGCTATAGATGTTTCAAATTTACATGAATGTACAAGAGTAAAAGATTCAGACCACAACTCACATTTTTGGCTCACAGACTTTAAGCTTGTTAAGAAGGCACAGATGCAAAGACTGATAAAACTAAAGCCTACGTTTTCTTGCTTTGCCATGAAGGAGAGGAAGTGGTTTTTCATCTAAAATGTGAAACCACAAAGAACTAAATTTTTCCATGTCTGGGTTATACCATGTTCTTTGTAGCTAGATTCTTGGCACCCATCAAAATACGACTAATAAAAGAGACTACACTTGAAGAGATATGTGCAGGATCCAGCCACCAAAAATGAAGTCACCTTCATCTTAGAGAGGGCATTCCTTATCAGAGTGCTTCTGGGTTTCTTAATATGGAAGGTTATTCATCCTCTCCCTGTCATTAGCTGCTGATTTGCTGCAGTAGCAAGATACTACTATGTCAGGTAGCTGTCAGTACATTTAGCTGAAGTGAAGACCTGACTCCACAGGGTGCCTATCTGCAGTGTAAGTCCATACTTCATTGCACCCTTTCATCCCAATGGAAGGTCTGGTTGTAACTGTTGGCCTCTCTTTTTGGGAGCAATTGGTAAGTCTTTTGGGGTGAAGCTCTTGGATTTAAGGAGAAAGCAGATGCTGTGGCAGATATTTTTGCTATGGTGATCCTGTATCTGAAGATAGTAGCATACACTGTGAAATTTCCTCGGGAGGATGAACGATGAGATATGGGCAAAGGCCTTCTTTCTGTACTATGGATTCAAGAATGGGCTGGGGGTACATGGAATTTGGGGAGAGAACCATAGCTCAGGGATTGCTCCTGGCTCTGTTATAGCACCCAGAGCAAACATGTATCCCCAGCTGTTGTGTGTTCTTGGTTCTAAATCTCCTTGAGTGATGCCTTCTTTCCAAATATGGTGACAGAATGGAAAAAAATTGTGCTCTTTCAGTCCCTGATCTGGCATAACCACTCTGAGGGACCGTGAGTCAGAAATGTTCTGTAGGTGCCTCACAAACCTGGTTGGAGCATGCTGAAGCTGCCTTCTGGCCTACATGACTGGCTTCCTTTCCCACACAAATTAGACTATTGAGGGGATGAAGCAGAGCAAATTCTACATATCTGGGCCCCTTCTAGCACGAGGTGGGTCATATATGGTCCTGCAAGATCCCAGGTCCCAGACTTTAGATGAGGTCAAAGGGTTTAAACCTTCCATTTAGTTTTATTTTGTTACTGAAAACATATTAGATCTAATTTTAATTGCAGTAAGGCCTCATTGCACTAGTCTAAAGGGGTAAAGATACTTCTTAATGTTATAAATTAATTTTAGTTTTAAAGCACTGCATTAATTCGTTCTTCAGTGTTGAAGCGTGAAGAATAATTGCATTACCTTCTCGTTATCTCTGCTTGATGTATTTAGACCGTCTATGTGCATAATGCCATATCTTGGCAGTGGCTGGAGAGCACTTAATACATGCTGCAGATTTGTGGCATTGACCTGAGATTTCCAGAGGGTACTAGAATTTGGGTTTTTTCTCTGAACATCATTTCAATTGTCCTTTCATTGATGTTTTAAAAGCTAAAGTTTTGAAAGATGCAATTGGAAACTTTCTGAAAGCAAAAATCCCCTGAAGACACACACACCATTTCTCTGGATGCCTCAAGAATTTCTTGTTCTTATACCAACCTACTGAAACAAGGCATTGTAAGAGCTCTCTCCCATCTTCCCTTTACTTTCCCAGCTCTTACAGGGGTGTGGTGATGTTTGGTATTTAAAATTGCTTTGAAATCCCTGATGAAAGGTGCTGTATAAATGCACCATTTTACACTGAAAGAATACAGTCTGTAAGGACCCTGTGTGTGTGCATGTACATATATATAGATATGTACATGTATGTATATATATACATATTGTTCTCATGTCCTGGATGCCCATCTAGAATGTACCAAAAAATTATTAGGTGACCTCCAATGCTAGAGCAAGGTGAAAATGAGGGAGTGCTGGTGGCTGGAATGCAGCAACCTGGTACCTGCTATCTGTTCCTTAATGATGTGTTTGCTTTGGCTTTGTCTCAATGCTAGGGTGACCCCCCCACCCTGTGTGGTGCTTTCTCTGTGTGTCACTAGTTGCTAATGGCATATAATCAGGCAGTTTTTCCAGCAACATGAAAAAAAAAAGTGTGGAAATGGCACATATTGAAGACTTACAGTGCCAACGGAAAACAGCCTAATGGAGTAACTACTACTGGCCATAGCCTGAGTGTGTACATTAGACCTTCATGTGTCAGAGAATGATCTTGAGGTGATGGGAAATGGAAAAGCAAAGGGGACAGGTTAATTGGGTGGCTTTTTCAAATTCTGAGTTTCTATAATTAAGAGTTCCTAAATTTCTCCTGATATCTGGCTTTGAGGAAGTCAGGGGAGTGGGATGCATAAGCTGAGGACTGGCTTTCTTTCCATTGCTCTAGGGTGTACCCAAAGAGTTGTGGATATTTCATGCTCCAAGGGCATAAAGGATGTAGAATTTACACCTATTTACTATGCTATAATACTATAACCCCTATGCTAGGGGTTTCTTATCATACTCCTCTCTGGTCCCCAGATTTAAGCTGACTTTGTCAGGTAGCAATATAGGAGAATAACAATCTTCTTGCAGGCAAAGAGTGAGCACAGTTTTAGGAGGGAGACTACACCCTAACCTATGGTTAACCACATCAATGCTCAAAATGTCCCCATGCTCCTATTAATAACAAGATCATGCTTGCCATCCTACTTGATAAAGCATTTTTTACTGATGCATTTCCTGTTTCTGTCTTTACAAAGGATGTAGAGCCTTGAATGTGCTGCAAGGGAAGTCCTATTCTGCTGCTGCTGTGCCCTTGGGTCCTTTCAGACTGGGGTGGTAAGCACAGAATGGGCCTGAGTCTCCTCAGAGTGAGCCAGCTGCTGGATCTGGATCATGGGTTCTCCAAAGCAAAGTCCCTTGGCTTTGGATGCTCTGATAATATGGGTGTTTGCTAACTTTTGTCCTTGATTCTAAACATAATAGTCTTTATAACATCTTACATGTGTAATGTACTGTATGTAGAATGAAGGAATGGTTTGCTTTTCTGCACTTGCAAGCAGCCTTCCCATAGGAGGGGAGGGACTTTTCTTTAACAGTCCATAAAAACACATAGAGCAACTGGAAAATAAGAAAATAAGGAAACAGGAAGCAAAACTTTTTCAAGAACTAGAGAGGCAGGACTATTATTTAACACTTTGGAATGCTCTCTGTCATTTCGGATGCTCCCATGGGCTACCCTTTCTGTTCAGTGCAGTAAGTCCCCAAGAGATTTGACAAAGGCTACACAGCATGTCAAGGGCAAGATTGCAAATTGACATTTTTAGCTGTAGCACCTGATTTCAGGCTGGCACCACACCTGTACTATAGAAAGGGCATCAGTCAGGCAGCTAAACTTGTACTTCCTTCTGATATACGATGTTATAAACAATCAGTCACTTATAATCCTCAGATGACAGATGCAGTTTCTCCTCCCAGAAAATAGATGGTCATATTCTCTGCAGCACTAAATTGCTTTCTGTATTATCAGTCCCTGGGTGTACTTATTGACTTGGGAAACCTGCCATTTTGGTGGCCCTCCAGAAAAAGCGATTACTTATTTTTGCATCTGTTGCCAAACCTGTATAAGTATGTTACCATTAAAAAGTCAGTATTTCACCACAATTACCATAAAAGGTTATTTGATATGACAGTCATTTCCTGCTGTGTTGTGGTTCTCTGTACACAAACAGCAAATGGATGGTTTTAATTAGAGCAGGGGGGCCTTCCTAGCAATATCTGCACTGCTTTGAACACAAAATACCTTTTTGCTTCTTTATCAGTGAGTGATTAAGCATTTAAAAGTGCACCCCCTCCAAAAAAAAAAAAAAAAAAAAAAAAAAAAAAGAAATATTTGGGCGTATCAAATGTCACCTCCTGTGAGTTAACTACCTAAGGGTGATGCTAGAAGTGGAGTGGTCATATGGTTGTGGCATAATTTACTGGAAGAATAGCACTATTCACAGCATTTGCCTGTGCTATGGCCTAATACAGAAATGTATGCATGGCAGCGTGCTGGACACTCCAGAATTGGGCATATGCCTCTGTGTATAGAAGATCTATTGCCTTAATGATCCAACCTTGGTGAGTCAGTGAAAAAGTTCCTATTGAGGTGAAAGGGGTTTGGATCATACTGTAACACTTTAAAAACCTTCCAAGTCACTGTGCCTCATGCCTAGCCTTGCAAAATAGGGCACTTTGTGCCCGTGCTTATTAATGAGGCAAAGCTTGTTGCATTTTAAGAGCATCCTCCTAGGCACTGGTCCAGATTGGAACTCCTTTAGTGGCTGTTTATACACTTTACATTGATTGCTCATTGATTAAATTGATCTGCATACTAATCAGAATACTTACTGATTTAGAACATTTAATGTTTCTCATCTCACTAATAGGAATGTCTTCAGTTGCTTTTTTCCTTCATAAACACTTCTTCTAATGTCCAGTGTTCTTTTTTGCTATGCAAGTCCTCTCTCCTGAATCTGAAGTACAAGATTAAATAGGATGCTTACAATATCACATATGAATAAATAGGTCAACACCATTAAAAGCAGAGGGATAGTAAGTATTGCAAAACCAGCATCTTCTTGTACTTTCAACCTGAGCATAAATGAACTTCATGACCTGATGTACCATCAAGTACAGGTCTGGGATAATGTAAGTAAGTGTGGAGATCCTATAGTTTGTTCCGAAACCAAGGAGAATAAGAAATCACAAACCATTTACACATCAACTGTATTTTTCCTGCACTACCTTATAGCTGGGCTGCAGCACCTTATCAGCACTTCCTCCTGCCATTCCCTTATCAGCACTTCCTCCTGCCATTCCCTATTGCCAGACACCTACAAAGTGCCTGCAAAGCCTTTGACATGAAGTAAGAAACATGATGCCTGTCTCCCAAGCAATGAAGATTGTTTATAATCCAAATATTTGAATTTGTTGCTAGTTATATGGTAACCAGAACCTGGGTAACTCAGTGCTTTAATTAAAGGTTTCTGTTGACTGAAGCATGGATGGAAGCTGATTTGAAAGCTATTGCTGCAGCTAGGTTTTATCTACCTCTACAATCCACACCAGAAGATGTGTAATTAAGAGCAAATATAAATAAAAAAAAACAACCAACAAACAGATGCTGACTGGTTGCTGTGTAAATGCAATCAGCTATTGGTAGTTTGGCATGATAAGAGCATTTCCTCTGATGGAGAAAACTGCACCATCCAGGAAAGCTTGATTCTTGCATTTTCTTCCATTTTGTTACTCTTCATGGTTTTAATCTCTCTCAGGACTCTGTTCACAGAAAATGCCAGTGAACAGGATGAACAGATTTCTGTGGGCTCTTCACAGCTTCTGACCTCCTCTGTGGTTTGGCCAACATTGTTACTAGTAGTACTGGATTTGGAAATGGTCATTGGCATTAATGGGAATCAGAGTGGGGAAGCAGGTAACAAAGGACTTGGGTTGGCAGTTCAAGGGAACAAGCTCAAATCTTAACATCTTTCACATTTCTAATAAATGTCAGCAAAAATCTTCCCCAGGGAGGTTTTAAGAAGGTATCAGCTACTCTGGAGATGTATCCAAACCTCTGGACCTTTTGAGGTTTGCCCAGCACTTCCATATAGGAATTGAATGCATGAATTTGTGAGGAAGGTATTTTAAGCTTATTTTCTTTAATCTTCTGGGTTCTGTAGTTGTGACTCCCCTGAGGTCACATAGATATTTTTAAATAAGTTCTTACCGCTTGAATAACAGGGAAATAACATCTTGGTTTTCAACTTCTGTGTTCTGCAATGTCACAACTTTGGCCACTCCTCAAATGAAGCAGAAGTTGTCAGGCTTTTTCAAGAGTCCTTCTGTATTTACATTTACAACAAACCTTCCCCCTCGAAGAACATTTGCCATACTTCAAATGTTTATTGTTCATGTGGGCAAGCTAACAGCTGTATTGACTAAAGCCCCATGTGACAACCAGTGAATTCCTGGATGATTATAGAAAACTGCCAATGATTGTGTAATGTGTACGTTGTGGTAGTATCTGCATGGCCCAGAGAACAGCTAAGGGGGAAAAAAAAGTCCTTGCAGTCTGAGTATAAAATCTTTACAAATTGATATAAAAAGCAAGGAAGAGGTTGTTGAACACCTGTTAAATTGTCTTCTAAATTGTCCCTTCTTACACTGAATTTGTACATGATTTCTGACAGGAGAGTGCTCAGCTCCAGCCTCCTTGGTATGGAGGCTCTGGAGCTGTTCTCTCCAGAGATGTCTCAAAGCTTTTTTCTGAATTACATTTGCATCAGAAAATAGAGTCTGTCAAAATTCAAGTGTGTTGTGGGAGCACACCAGCACTCAGGGGATGGCAGGAGGGGATTCATGGTCACTTCAGCATCCTCAGTTTGTTTGATCGGTGCCAGACTACATTGATTTGACAAGACAGAGGCATTTCATTTCAACCTGCAATGCTCCTGTTCCTTTTCACTCAGTCTATTTACACTGAAGGAAATGTTATTATTAAAACTCATCAAAGGCAGCAGTGCTTTATGTTGTATTATCATAGAAGTGAGGTATTTCCACAATTCTGAATTTATTTTTTTTAAAGAATTTATAGCTATCAGGAAAATTTGAAACTTTTACTTTTTGGGTTTTATCACAACATGAACCTGGAAACACTAGAGGAGACTATTGCTTCGTAGCTAACTTAATTGTGTCCTTGTGTCCACATAATTTCTTGCTCTGACCCATGCCAGATACCAATGTGTGGGGAAAAAAAATTCCAGAACAAAAATTTAGGAGTTTTTTATTTACTGGCTTCATTTATAAAATTGTTGTTGTAAGTAACACCATGGAGTTCCAACAGAAAGTGCTGGTGCTTGCAAGAGGGAGGGGAGTGTTTCCCCTGCCTGGCACAACATGAGCCTCCTACAGCCATCCCCATGCCCTGGCCACTACTAACAACCCTAAGCAAGCCCTTCACAATCCTCCTGCACCTGGGGCCCATATGAGGTTCCTGGTCCCACTTTAGGGCTTTTTTGAAAAAAAAAATACTTGTTTTTCTCTATTTCTGTGTGCTCATTTCCCCTTCTCACCCTTCCTCCATAGGCCCACATCAGGGCACAGCCAAACAAACCTGGGGGCTCAGCTGTGATCCTGTAGTCAGCACCAGAAGAGCATTCAGCAGGGTGGAGGAAGATTATGGATTTTCCCCTCGTTTCTTCCTCATTAGCTGTCTCTGCCACAGTGAAGAAGACAAAGGCAATGGAGCAGAGCAGTTCTCAACTTTCCTAATGATAGAAATTTTTAAAATCATCCATGGTGTTTAGATTGCTTCCCAGCCATGAGCTAGTGTCTTACTAATGTCATCCAACAGGCATTCAGGGAAGAATGAATTACCATGACTTGTTAATAAAAACAGTTTTAGTGCTTGGCATTGTTTCAAACATGTTCCCTTCAGATGGATTTTTGTTACAGGAACAATGTTTCTTGCTTACACCACAATCTTCTAAAGCAAAACTAAGGGCTGTATAGCTATTGATCATGTTTTAGCAGTTCTCAGATAAAGAGGGAAATTATATTTAGTCAAGCCTTTTACATTGATTTGGAGATCTCATCTGGACTTGTTTTGCATGAGAGCACTCCACTTTGCTAGTCTCTGCAGCATGTGAGCTGGCTGTTCTCAGCTAGACAAATAACAATTTCAAACGTAGATTAAATGGACAATTGGCTTTTTTTTTAAAAAAAAAAAAGTAATTTTTAAACGGCTGTATTAGAACAAACATTTCCAGCAAGTCCACAAAATGTCACGGGGACATTTGATCTGAAATGAGCTCCTTCTGATTATCTTTCATGCAGTGGGCTATCACGATGCCACCCAGACTCTTCCTGTTAGTAATACTTATGCAAGGGGCAGAATAATGACAGTCTTGCAAAATGCCTGTTTTTGCAAGATTGTCAGTATAATTTTGATGACTCAAAATGATCAGATAGGATTATTTTGTATAAAGCATGGCCAGTGACTGCTACCATATTTTTGTAGAGTAATAAAGGGTTTTAAACATATTCATGGTAATATTTTTGTTCGGAAATGAAAAATAAGGCTTTGCAGGCCGTCACACTGTGCAGAAGTTTGGTGCAGGTTTTGGTTTCTTTCTGGTGTTACTTTCTGCACAAGAAAATGCTACTTAATGCTTTAGTTCATTTAACATTAAAAAAGATTTCCGTTTAGGAAAAAAAATTCTCCAAAGCCTAGATTACAGTGTGCCTAATCAACCCAAAGAAGTGTTTTGTTTGGGAGAATTTACCTCAGGTCAGGTTCTCTGGGACTTGTTTTCATGATATGGAGAAACTGGGAACAGAACTGTTATTCTGGGTGCAGACCTCTGGATTTTTTCTCATTATCTTGATTTAATTGGAGGTATTTACAATTTTCCCCATTTCTTTTTCCTTTCCTGTTACTATCAAGGCTTAATTATCTCAGAAGTATCAAGGGGATGTAATGGCAGGGAAGTTGGTTTCCATGTAACTGATATCTTTGATGCAGAGCAGGAAGACAAGAGATGGAAATGGCAGTGAGCTGAAAATGTATCTTTGAGCCCCTTAGAAGTCTGAGGAAAAGATTTCAGGTCCTTCCCTGACTGAGATGGTTTTAATGATTGGCCAAGAAGGCCAACAGCATCCTGGCTTGTATCAGGAATACTGTGGCCAGCACAAGAAATTAAGTGATGGTGCACCCTGATCTCTGCATTGGTGAGGCAGCACCTTGAGTCCTGTGATCAGGTCTGGGCCCATCACTGCAAGAAAAACACTCAGTTGCTGGAGCAAGTTCAGAGAAGGGCAACCAAGCTGGTGAAGGGTCTGGAGAACAAGTCCTATGAGGAGAGGCTGAGGGAATTGGGAATGTTTAGTTTGGAGAAGAGGAGGCTGAGGGGAGACGTTATTGCCCTCTACAACTCCCTGAAAGGAAGCTGTAGGGAGGTGGGTGCTGGCCTCTTCTCTAAAGTAAAAACTGATTGGACTAGAGCAAATGACCTACAGTTTTACCAGGGAAGGTTTAGACTAGACACTAGGAATAATTATTTTACTGAGAGAGTAGTTAGGCTTTAGAACACACTGCCCAGGGAGGTGGTGGAGTCACCATCCCTGGAAGTATATAGGAACTATGTATATGTGGCACTTCAGGACATGCTCTAGTGAGTGATATAGATATTGACATATATTTTATTGGGGGGAGGATGTTGACAGTTAGACACAGTGATCTTAGAGGTCTTTTCCAACTGTGACAATTCTGTGATTCTGTATAATGTAAACAGGCCCAACAGGCCTTTGGCTAAGTGAGAAGATGTTGATGCTTGAAGATGTTCCATTGCAATGGAGGCATGAGATGTCAGGGCTACCAACCCCAGGGATGGGAGCAGGTATGCCACTTCCAATGTCTGATGTCTGGCGGGACACTTCAGCTCCTCCACAACACCACTACAGAGGAGGCACAGTTGCAGCAGGGTCTCAGGTCTGTGCTGGACCTTGCCCCATGAATACTGTTGCCTGTGTATGTTTTCTGTCGGTAATATTTAGGGGGAACTGTGGTGTGCCAGTGGAAACCAGCTGAAAATGATGTGGCTAAATCTGCTTGGACCTGCAGTGTATTTCACCTCCAACCTTTAATATCTCTTGTTGCCACTATTTCGTGTCTTCCTTTGTCAGAGACTTACATTCTTATGTAAGTCTTAAGACATAGGCTGTAGGCTTTGGGCAAATATTCACTGGAGATTAAGAGGAGACTCTAATGAACACAGTGCAGCAGAAGCACTTGCACGACAGTGGCTTTCAAAAAAACTTTCACAGGGCAGTTGCAGCAAATCTGGGGCATGCTGTGATTTCATTCACTTGAGATGTCAGCTGCAAGGCATGTTATTCATGTGGATTTTCTTTTGCGTTTCACCCACTCAAAATGTCCACTTTGCGGCTGCTGGGGGCTTGAAATGAATTTGGGAATGCATCCAAAAAAATGGTGTGTGGGTGTGTTTTGTGAGTGAAGCCTATTGGATAAAAATCCCTGCCAAAGAAGGGGATATGAAGAAAAGAAAATTTCCAGCATATAGCCTGGCCAGAGCCAGGGCGGAAGGGGGAGGGAATATTCATTTCCATGGTATGTGTCAAGATGCTGACCCAGATTCCTGGTGCCTCAGTGGTGGGATTTATGCAATGCTGACTGCTCATGCAGCAGCTCAGCAGGAAACAGCTTGTGCAGCATGAATGCTTCATCACATCACTTTCAGGGTGGGAACAAACTACCTGGAAGTCCCTGCAGCTTGATGGTTGGATTTGGAACAGCCTCCCCTCTGTCTCTCTCTTTCCCTCCATAATTACTAAAATTCTGTAGAAAAGCTGAGCAATGGAGTCTGACTTCAAGGTCGAGTGCATCTTTGAGGCCAGCCCTGCTGTGCCTGGGTGGTTTCTCTGGGCAAACCCCAGAGATTCCACCTGAATCACTGAAATTTGATGGGGTTGTAGCAGTGTGATGTATTGGAGTCAGGCCTCAGGGATATAGACAGTGTTGCAGAGCTGGCTGCAGAGATGTCATTCAGAGTTTATCCCTTTTAGCTTCATCTTAGTTGCTAAATGACCAATAAATGATTGCTGCTTAATCTTAGTGTTTCCCCACCATCGGTCATGTAAGATTGTCAGTATTATTTTATGCCTGATACAGTTCTGATAAAGAAAATAGTGCTAATCAAGGACCTGCATGATTTGGTCTGACCTAGAGCTTATTTAATAAAAGTTTTATCTGTCAAGCTTGAGTTACAGGACCACAACCTCCTTTCACTTTCACATACCTTCAGAGGTCCAAGCTCAGACCTGTAGGAAGCACCAGGGAAAAAAAGAAAGTTGGACTTGGTGCTGAGGTCTCAGGTCTAACTCAGACCTCCTGAGGCCCATTTCTACTGTCATGGACTTACACTTCCCATTTTTGTCCTCTTTTCTCCCTCTAGAAATTGAGAATGATTGCACTGGCCTTTCCTATTAAAGTATTAAACACAGATCCAGGAGCTGAGGCCTAGAAAGAGCTCGGAGAGTGGCAGATGAAGCTCAAAGTGTGGCAGCATTGTGTAGTTCCAGAGATTGTGTTCACTCCATCACACAACAAGGCCACCGAGAAGGTCCTGGCAATTTGAGTTCTTGCTCAGTTCTCCTCCCTAGGGCTTGGAGGGAGATTCTCAGCCTGACCTTAGCATTTTGTGAGCCCTCAGATCCGCAAACCTGACTGCATGCAGTCATGAGGCAGCAACTGTTGGGATAGCTCAGGTTTTTTCAGTTTCCTTTTCTGATGAGGTAGAAAGAAAAGAAATGGTGCTGTTGCTCCTTGCAGTTTAGCACAGAAATATCACTGCTCCTCTAGTTCTGTCAAACAAATCATGACAGAAGTTGTCTTATGTGAAAATTATTCTCCTTACATCCCATTAGTAGGTGCAATGCAAAGTTTCCTGCAGATCTGCTTCCATAACAGCTTGGCCAAGGAGTTGTGTCCCTCGTGCAGGACAGCTTCAGTCTGGCAGCAGCGACCTGGTTTTTAGTACCACGCTGGGCCCCCCTCCATGCATGGGATCATATCACATTAACCCTTTATGAGGGGAGGAGGCTCCTGAAGGCCAACACATTAGTGCTGCACAGTGCTAGCCACAGGTCTGCCCTCAAACATGCCCATCATGGCTGTCAGCATTGATTTCCTTGAAGGGAAGACCTCAGTTTATCTGGATAAGTTCTTCTTTCTGCCAAGATCTGCTTGGCACAGGGGAGAGGGGCATTTTTCAGGGTCTGGAGCTATCCCTGAAGTTTGCCGGTAGCTTTTCAAGCTGCTGCAGTCTGTGAATGGCCATGGCATTCACATGGTGGCTGCAGCTACCAGGCCCCTGAAGCAGTTGTGGATCACCCCAGGCCTTGGATATCTGCTGGGCTGCCCCTTCCAGCCAGCTCAAGGGGATGAGGGAATGATCCCACCAGCTCTCTGTGGGTTAAAGCCACCTCTTCACAGCAGAGTCCTTCACCTAAAGGAGCTCTCCATAGTCAAGCTATGTTCCCTTTGCCTGGCTCACACTGCAGAAGGGCTGGGAGCATGGGGAAGAGATGAGTCTGATATGTCTAATTCTCCCACTTGCTGCCTCTTCAGTCTGATCTTCCCCTTGCCCCTGCTAGGACAATAAATACTGAGGCATATCTAATTCTTCCCCATCTTCTTCAGCCTGCATTTCTTTCCTTATCTGAGTCACCAAAAATAACCCCTGCCTCCTCTCCTTTCCAAATGTTCATGCAAGATTTGCCTCGCGGTACTCACAAAGGAGAGTGAAGCACAAGGCTTGGGTTTTGAACATAGAAAAAAGAGACTGAACTGTAGTGAGTGGGGGATTTCCAGAGGCTGGGCTTCATCTGCAGCTATCAGGGATTTTCCAAGGAGGATGATACAAAGCGGAAGCCTTTTCTAGATCTCAGAGCATCTATTTGGCTCGGTTGCATTGCATGGCCCATATATCACAAGGCATTGCAGGATAAAGTTAAGTGGTTTTTAGTAAAGATTTTTTTTTCTTTTTTTCTCTGCTGCAATAGGTTTCTTCCTTTTGTTACGTTCTTATGTGTTTGCTCGTGGTTGCTAGATGCTGTCATGAAGAGGGTGACTGAAGCACTGTCATAGAAATGCCACGTGTGAAGACAGAGACCTCAATATGGACAAATAGAAAGGGGACAGATCCTCACCAGAAGATAAATGGGTACAGAGCTTCTGCCTACAAATGCAGTCGTTCCTGTTTATGCTGCTTTAAGGACCTGTCTTGCAGAAAAAGCTGAGCTAGGAAGTTAATGCACTTGCCAAGGAAAGTATGATGAGGTACATGTCTGCATCTCCCTGCCACCTCCCAGTTGCTTTCTTGACTAACTGGGGTGGACAACATCTTACGGACTCAGAGGTTGTTCCCCTCCATAAGTGAACCTTCCCCAAGGCAATAATTCAGCCCATGACTGTGAGAGCACTGGGGAGCTGCTGTGGGAGTGTCAGGGTTGGCAAGAGCCTGAGTGATGCAAGCATTGCATGTCTTGCACGCCTGGTGCATAACATATGGGAAGCACGGGGAAAATTCTTGAGTTTGTAATCAGCTTCATTCTGACATATGCCCCAGATGAGGATGGACTGTAGTGGTGGTTACAGGTAAACATCTCTCCTCTGTGTTGCTGGGAAAGCTTGTCACATTTTCTGGTTCATGTTCGCTGTATTTGAGAGCTTGTATGGGACAGAGGTGACACATGGACCTTGTTCTGAATCTCTGCACAGCCAGGAGTCTGAAAAGTCTATGTTGGCCAGATGCATGTGAGAGGTGGAGGGAAATTTAGAGGAGTATGTGAAATGAATATTTGTCCATTTTGAGCTTTAGGCACTCAAGGAAACTTTGCAATTAAAGAAAGAACAAAACTTTCAGCCCTCCACCCTGATAGTTTATGTGCATCCATACATATGTATCTATATATAAATGGCTATTTTAGAAGGCTGTTCAGTTGTCTCCCATCCTCCATCTCTCATTCATTCAGAAGGGCACTGCTTCTTCTGGCATACTGGTAAATGAGAGAATGTTAGTGCAGGCCATACCTTAGGTCTAACAAGTGTCACTTGAAAGTCAGGATTATATCCAGGCTTTTGACGTGGCGATCTCCCAGTATGATCATTTAAAAAAATTTATTTTTGTCTTGCTCCTGCATAGTGTTCAGTTCCTCCATTCAACTGGAGACTGGTGACAAATCCATGGTATTTTCAGAAGGGTCAGGATGCTTATTTCACTGCCAGACCTAGAACAAAAATTCTTGAATGCTGTGCACAGTTGAATAATCCCTGTAACTGTTTCCCAAGTCTTTTCTTTTCAGGATACAAATATCCCGAGAATATATTAGTGAGTATACTGGAGTATTAGTAAACTGGAGGCAATGGCTCTGTCATCAGCTTAGTCAGGTGAACCTGGATAAGCAGCTGGATAGATAGGTGCTGTTGTGCCCATCACTGTTGCTGAACTGGCCCATTGATGGCAATTGACATAGATGGGATAGAAGAAGCTCTTTGTTGGAGTCAGAGTCATTCAGCAAGTATCATCTCCCTGAGACTACCAGGAGAGCTGTACAATATCAGATCTTGTCATTTGCTTTTCTGGGGCAACAAAATGTTAAATATTTGGTCCATCAGAAATGTTTGAAGCATGTGCTTATGTGTAACAAAGCCTTCAATCAGTAGGTTGTTACTGCTGCATCTGGTAGTAATGGCAAAGTATCTGCCCTTCTTTGGGATTAGTAAAGGGATTTCTTGAGACCTTCCTCCCTTTGTAATTAAGGGCATGAGCCTCAAGTGGCATAAAAAGACAAAGCTCCCCTGGTGTCATTGGGCCTATTCTGACCAATGTAGCAGGAGATATTTGCCTCAATGTAGTCACTGGCCTTGGTTTCTAATTTCTTCAGATTTCCACTTGGAATTACTCAGACCAGTTTTTCAAATGGGATATGTGTGGTGAATAAGCTGGGTTGTATGAGTCTAACTCAGTTCATTATATTTTATGTTAACATGAGTTGTTATATGAAATGTACTGATTTATGAAAATAGATATTGGGAGAGGCTGGGTATTTTGCTATATACACAGATCTCTCCTTGTAATATCATATCAACTTTCAGGCAGTTGATGATGCTTATTATTTTGCATGTAGCTGTAGAATTTGATTTAATGCTCATGAAGCTATGCAAAATGATGCATCAAGGGAAATGGGAGGCAAAAAGGCTTTTAAATGCACTGTACTATCTAGCTCTCCATGTCTGTACAGAGGGGAGCAGTCAGAGACATTTGGCAACACGTGCCCACAGCTGTCCCAAGAAATACTGTTTCTGGTCTTCCTACTGTCAGGACAGTCAGACATTGGAATGGTTTACCCGGGGAAGTGGTGGATTCCCCCACTTTGGAAAGTTTTAAGTCTCCAACGGGGTGATTAAGTCTCATCATGCTGGGACATACCATATAAACCATAATATTAGGCGGGTTGGACTACATGATCCTTGAGGTCCCTTCCAACCTAACATTCTATGATTCTATGATACTGTACAGTGAATGTGGGACTGGAAAGAATTTTTCAGATGACACAAAATTGGGAGGAGTGGCCAGCTCCCTCGAGGACAGTCAGACCCTGCAGAGAGACATAATCAGGTAAGAGCAATGGGCAATCACCAACCATGTGAAGTTTAGCAAGGGCAAGTGCTGAATTCTGGCACCTAGCACAGGGCAACCATGTGTGCAGATACAGACTGGGCAATGAGTGGCTGGAGAGCAGCATGGCAGAGAGGGACCTGGGCGTCCTGGTTGGTGGCAAACTGAGTAAGAGCCAGCAGTGTGCCCTGGCTGCCAGGAGGGACATCCGTGTCCTGGGGTGCATCAAGCACAGCGTTGGCAGCCGGGCACGGGAGGTGATTGTCCCACTCTGCTCTGCTCTGGTACGGCCTCACCTTGAGTCCTGTGTGCAGTTTTGGCCACCACAGGATAGAAAAGACATCGAGCTGTTGGAGAGCATCCAAAGGAGAGCAACAAGGATGGTGAAGGGTCAGGAGGGGATGAATTATGAGGAGTGTGTGAGGTCACTTGGATTGTTCAGTTTGGATAAAAGGAGGCTGAGGGGTGGCCTCATCACAGTATAGGGCTTCCTCACGAGGGGAAGGGATGGGACTGGTGCTGATTTCTTCACTCCTGTGACCAAAGACAGGACTCGGGGAAACAGTAGGAAGCTGAATCAGGGGAGGTTTAGGTTAAATATCAGGAAAAGGTTTTTCATCCAGAGGGCAGGTGAGCAATGGAACAAGTTCCCCAGGGAAGTGGTCACAGCACCAAGCCTGTCTGAGTTCAAGAAGCATTTGGATGACACTGTCAGGCACATGGTGTGATTCTGGGGGTGCCCTACACAGGGACAGGAGTTTGATTGATGATCCTGATGCGACCCTTCCAACTCAGCATATTCTATGATTCTATGATACTCTTGGATTATCATGGGACTCTGCAGGATCTGGAATAGCAGTCCCTAGCTTTACCCCCTCAGTAGTAACTGCTCTCTGGTATCTGTTCAACTCTTAGAGCCTACAAGCCTGGAAAAAAAGTCCATCAGCATAGTAAAAGTGAATTAATTCTTCATTTTCCTGTCAACAAAGAGGTATCTGCAGAGGAAAACAAAAATAAACTCGCTGATTTGCTCAAGTAGATCTGAGCTGAAAAGCTGAGGTCCAAATCCTGCCTCTGAATTTGTATGTATGTATTAAGTAAGCTCAGATCCTTTTGCTAAGTAGCAGGCTGAAGGGGTTATGGTGCTGTGGTGCTGCACCACCAGGATGGCGTTTTGCAGCCCAAGGAGTCTTATTCTTGAGATCTCTTGGGTCCCAGGGAGGACTGCAGCATCCAAAGGGTAGGGACAGATTTTGTAGCACAACCACCTGACTACTGTTAAACTGTGGCATCATGGGTACCCTCTATTGGTGGTGGCAATATCCACTCATGCTCACATCCCCTGGCCCACAAGAATTACATTTAATTCTGCTGAAAAATAATGCCTTCTCTTTGTGACCTGGAAGAGTGTGAGCTGCATGCAGGTTGGAACATAGTCACTGAAAGTATTCACTTCTTTTTTATACGTTGTGCCACCTTTCCAGTGTAATTGCCAACTCCATGTCAGTTTTGATTTGTAAATAGTTAAAGCTCATGAATCATCTTTTGTTTCCCTTTTCCACAGCTTGATAAGGAATGTTTTTCCCTTATACTGTTTCCTATATATTTGACTGTGACTGATCAACTCCAGTCATCACTGTTCCTTGAACGATTGCAAATTGTGCAACATTGTTCCTTGAAGATGAGTGAGCTCATTGTTCCAACATGAACATGACTCTTCTCCCAGGCATTATTTTTTTTTCATTAGCAGGGGAATAAAGTCATAGAGGAGCAGGAAGGCTCCTGTAAAGGGAAAGATCAAACCAAAAGCTTAGGGAATAGCACACTAAAACTGCTATTACAGTTATATCCCTTCTCACTCAGCTCACTAGCATGTGAGTTGGGGAAGTTAGGTCACCAAATTTTTACCATCCTTCTTGCAGTGTGTGAGTTTCCCAGAAAAATTAGGATGCTGCAAATGCGTGAGGAATAATAACACTGTTTTAGACAGGGCTTAATGAACACACAGAAATTCCTTTCAGGGGGAGGCTCTAGGTCAAAAGGCATGCAAGATTAAGAGAGTGAACGAAACACTTAGAGGCTAATGAGACTGCTCCTAACAACTCTGCCAGAAGGAATCAAAAGCACTAATCATTTGCTGAATCTCTGTGCTCTCAGAAGCTCAGTATCAGTGTAAATGGGTCACTGGGATTGCCCATAATTCCAATGTGTTTTTATAGCATGAAGGGAATCACCAAAAGCATTTATTTGTGTCTGTGTAAATATACCTATGCACACTATGTAAATTGAAACTATTTAATATGCATAATTATTCAGACTTCACTAAGTCTGATGGCTGGAAAGCCTAGAGGCATGACTTTGTCAAGGACAAAAGTTGTGTTTATCACCTTTTTCTTGCAGGCTCCATTTTATATACTGACCTCAGCAACTGTAGTGATGAAGACAGCAATATCAAGGAAAAAAATCAAAACAAAGCCTCCCAGCTGCTTACCCATGCATGTTCCCAAATCCTACAGTAAGCTAGGTTTGAATTTTGCAAAACCTTTTTTTTATAATGGGCTGAATAAGCAATCAGATTTAAACAACATCCTTTTCCTTCCCTCTCCTTGCTCCCTTCACAGATCTGTACTGTGAAAGATCTTCACACCAAATACTGCAGTTTAAAATTTCTGAGCTCTTCCTGAAATCCATGTTTCTTTGGAACACTGCAGTGGAATGGTCATGTCCTCTGAGCAGTAGCTTGAGTTTCTTCAGCAGGCTGGGCTATGGGACATTGATCCAGGCAGAATGACAGAATACTTGGAAGCCTCTATCCTTCTCCTGAGCCCAAGCTGAAGTTTGTTTACTCAAAGTTTGCCAGAAACTCATTACTCATTAATGAAATATCCATAAGATCACACAACTATCCTCCTAAGCTTTTCTTTCATCTATTCTGAAAGGATGTATAATTTTATAATACAATGAAGTCTTTTATGAAACGCTGTGGATGATAGATGACTTATATTTGCAGTGATGAACGGAACAGATGAAGAGACATATTGCTTATCATCTGTCGTGGCAGTTGCATACATTCTAGGACTGATAAAGTAATTTCTTGTTTGTGTATTGAGTGCCAATTGTGTTTAACACACAGGACATTGCTCACTCCTGTGGTATTTGCAATTAGTGCTAATCACAGGCAGTACAGTCAGAATTAGGTGGTATCTAAATCAAAAGCCAAAAGGCTTCTGTTTTTCTTAAAACTGTAGGTGGGAACATCATTATTTCCTTCACTAGAAGCTAAGTTTATCCCTACCATGGGCGCCTTGTGATATCCCAGCCTCTTCTGGGAATGAAGTTGTGATCCAAGAATTGAGAGTGGCCCAGTCAGTGGACAGGACATAAAAAATAGGATGCCTGGGAACTACAGGACCTCTCTTCTCTTCTAGTCTTGACACCCTGACAAGAGAGCACTGAGAGGATAAGTGCAGAGGAGAAGCAGTGCTTAGGCTGTGCTTGGGATTTGAAATGTGTTCCCTGGCAGGGCCTGAAACAATTTTGCTGCAGATTTCTCAGTCCCCATTTCATGTGTCCTGCAGATAACTAGGTGACAAGCAAAGACACTTTTGAGAAAAAAAATATGTTGGAAGTGAGAAACAGCATCAGAGCAGCAGCTGGCAGAGCTGCTGCAGATAAGAGCTTGTGGTGATCTCCATTACTCTGTGGTTTGAGTGCTTATGGTTCAGCCATTAAAATTAGTTTGGAGCTAAAAACTGACATTGATTTGCTCATCTCTAACCCTGAACAAACACAAAGTATTGTTTTTATAGCGTAGGCTTCCCATTCTTGGCAGAATTTATAGTAAATTTATTTGCCTTCATCTGTTAGCTGCAGGCACAGAGTTACACATGCAGTTTGCAGGTACAGGGCATGGAGCTACAAGGGAGATTATCCAGGTGCGGACCCAGAGCTTGTTTTCTGTTCTCAAAATGGGCAGGCTGTCTCCTAGCTGAACATATAACAATCCTAGAGGCAGTGGGGATAGCACACAGGCACGCTGGTGTACTCAGCTGTGTCTATTGATGCTCCCAGACATGTGATGGGCTGAGTTGTGACATTTACTGTCCCGTTTGGCCACAACACTTGAAAGAGTTGTTTGTTTGTTTCCTTTTTGAAGGTAATACAAAACATTTTGCATTTTTAGTTTTGGAACCTGTTTAGCTGATGATCTGTGCCTTTAAAAGTGTAGTGAAGCCCCAGTTCCCATCCCTTTCTGTCCTCCAGCAGCACCTGGGCAGTGCTGCTACTGCGAGTACTTGCTGAATTGATATGTAAGGCAGCCCATGTGGGCAGGGATGTACATCTTCAGTAATACAATGGGACAAGTCCCTTTGAAGTTCTTACTTCTGAAGAGGTCATTCTTCACTATAGGAAGTAAAGAAATAAAGAGGACAAATCTTCCTGAACATGTGTTGTGCTTGTACAGACATGAGGGGATCTGGAAGCCACTGTTGTACATGCATATGTCTACTGCAATGCCTCTTGGAAAGAATTCCTTAGTGATTTTCTGTGTTTTTTCCAAAGCATCATGCATGCCTGACTGCTGCTTGTTTGGGTGGATTTTCCCTGGTCAAGCAGCAAAGCAGAATGAGGCAGGGATGTGGAAGGGAACAAGGATATCTTACACCAAATGAAGGGTGTAATCATCTCTTTGGGAAGGGGAAGAGCTAAAAGGGATCAGGAGATGGTGGGTGTCATTTTGCAGAACGAGTGCAGCAATGGTAGCTGCCCCTTGCTGAACATTAATCCCATAGTGGCCACAGGAGCAGCAGACCCATCTCTGTTGCCCCACCTGAACACCAGAATCGGCTCACAGCTCCCACGGTGACTGTGTGACTGTGACTTAATTAACACTCATCAAGAAAGAATCTTTCACTTCATTATATCATCACATTTTATTTTTACACCCCTTCAATTGAAACATTAAGTAATCACTCACACTGTTGACTTTGGCATCTCCTCTGAGATCTCCCACGATAAGCAGTGAGCAGAGGGCTGACTCAGAACACTGGTGTGATCTGGAGGTGGCATCTAATTTAGGCAGTGACAGTGGAGTGCCTCATCTAGGTGGTGTGGATGCTTCATCTGGATAGCATGGCAGCCTGGAAAGGAAAAGGACTGAAATCCTGAATGAAGGTCCCTTGACAGGACTCAGAGCAGCCCCAAGTGATACCTGCAGTTACAGTGTTAGCTGTAGTATCACTGTGGAACATGAGGAAAAAAAAGTTATTTACTTTCTTGCTGGCCAGATGGGATTTGTCATCTTTGAAAACTACTTTAATGAGACTAACAGCACTCACTCGGATAGGAAAAAATCCTTTTGAGGAAATCTGCTTGATTTGCCTGATGGAGCATGAATGATTGTGCCAAGCTCAGAAATATTTGCACAGTGCTCCATCCTAGTGTAAAGGTGGTTCTTTTATCTGACTTTTCTATCAAAACCTTTTTCTTCTGCTACATTACAGCAACTTACTCAGCTGCATTTCAAAGCCTAGTCCCCACCTCATAATAACATACGAAGTCCTGCACATTTCCTGTATCTTTATTTTTAGCTCTCTGTAATTAATGGCCTTATTTTGGAGAAGAAGAAGGGGAAGCAGCTTTCTTTCAGCACGTTCGTAAAGTCAAAATTGAGCAGACCTTTAGGAAAAAGAGCAGAATTTGAAAACAATGGTGAAAAACACGTCAGCATTGTTAATGCCGTCTCAGTGTGTTGCTGCTACTGCTGAGGATTCACATGGGATTGAAGTTCTGACGTGTCCTGGCACGCTCTTACTGGTTTGACCTTGAGGCTGGGAGACACCTATCCTGGATTCTTCCTTCTGTGACTGCTGCTCATCCTTTTACATCCTAAACAGTCTAGTTTTAAGTCACCCAGGATCTCTAAGCCACCATGTGCCTCTGTCCCTTGGTCAGGATCCTATCACTCAGATGCTCACTTTGGAGCTTGTAGGGCAGCTTCTGGGTATAGTACCATCAGACTGGCTTACAAGGTGCCAGGTCCTCTTTCCTCATCTCATGCAGGATGGATGGCGTGGAGGACTGGTCAAAGTGCTGACAATGAGCCGAAGATGCACAAAGTCCATTACTGTGAACAGTTCTTCAGTGGTGAGGAACAAGGCCATCCTTGGGGTTGGCGTGGTTGTTGCCATGTGGGTGGTGTGGTCAGCACTACCTCAGCTGTGAAAGACTCCCAGTATTTTCATCTGGAGTGGCTCTTTCCAGCCAGAGCTCAAAGGATGACCCATGAATTCCAGAGATCACCTACAAAGGGCCACCATGGTGGAGTGATGGAGCAACGTGGTGTTGAATGCTACTGACAGCCAGCCCCACACCTGCCTGAGTACCACCATGCATATGAGTTCAGGTGCTGCTTTGAGAAAGTGAAGGGGGTTGTGACTAGGGCTTGCCCATCCAGTTCCAAATATCTGCAGCTTATTGCTGAACAGAGAAACAAGGGCTGAGCTGACCAAAACAGACAGCAGACACTGAAGTGAAGCTACAGCTGTGTTCTGAGAGACCACCATAGCCAGAGCAAAACTATGATGTGAACATCTCACTAAGAGATGTCTTTCTAATACAGTGCACCTGCTGTAGGGCAAATTGCTGCTGGGGTCTGGAGTCAGAGCTGCTGCTTGCTGGTAGGTATTTTATAGCCATTTCAGGAGAAGCCATATAGCTGCCTAGTAAGAAAGGGATATTTATAAAGACTGAAGGAGCTCATTAGGGGTCAGGAGAACTACAGGAATTGGACTGGAGTAAGAAAAAGAACTGGTCAAGTGTTGGCTGCATGCTGAATAGCTTTCAGGGTGTAGCAAGGTGAACAATGATTATTGGTACAACCAATACCTTAATCTCTCAAGGGGGCATCTTAGTAGTTAGTAGGTGTGGTGATAATCCTCAATGAGCTGGGTAAAGCAGCCTGTAGTGTGTCATCTCCACAGCTAACATCAGTTGTCTGAGACCCTGCACTGTGGTTTCACATTTCATCAGCTGCAGGATCATCAGTGTGGGAAAACAGAAGTCGTAAGAAATGCCTGGGTCATTAATGCTAACCCTAAATAAACTTGGTTTTATTTTTTGTACCTTGCTATATAAGAGAAGGGCACTGTGATTTCATATTGGGAGCAGCCAGCCTAACCCAAGTGTGGGTATTCTGACTCCTAAGCAACACTAAGCATTTTGCACAAGATCTTTATTTACTGCCAAATACTGCTTGCTTTACTCTCAGAAGCAGGCATGAGGGAGCTAGCATCTTCTTCTGCCTCGATTACTTCATGTTGTTTTCTTCCTACTAAAAGCTGGAGAAGTCCCTTAGGAAGTCCCTCAATCCCATGAGTCAACTGAGTGGGATTTACCTTAAAAATTTCATCAGTTGCAAGCACTGATTATACTGATTAGCTGGTTATACTGTCACACTGCTCTGTTACCTGACTGGCCTGTTCTGATTCATGTGTTCGGAGTGTAGTCTGCCTGCTTAAAGTTTGGTCTCAATTATTGAACCGCAGACACAGGCTCACCTGGTAAGAGCCAAATCAATCTGCAGTTTTCTTCTACCATCTTTAACCCTCAAAGTCCTTTCTTCATCTCTCATACACACCTCACAAAGGAAGATGGGACACCTGAACCACGGGGAGAGGATATCCTGTTCCCCTTTAGAGCAATGTCCTTTTCAGAGGCTCAGTGAAGTCAGTGCTTCATGCTAAGTGACAGTGACCTCCCGAAGAAAGAACTGGTCAGCAGCAATCTCTGAGCTTTTGTCCCTCATTGCCTTATCTCACCTGTAAGGATTAGGTGGGACTTGGCCTCCTGCACCCCCTTCAGGAAGTCCTGGAAGACCCCAGTGTCTCAGTCGATGGTTCAAAATTAAGGGGGGGTCACAAGTGAGTTGAGGGATCTGGATGGCAGATGTGAGAGCAGAAGGAATCAATGAGTGGTTTTCTGGTGGGCGGGTGGTTCTGTGGAGGCAAAAGATGCTTCTCATTAAACTGTCATCCCTTGCAAAGGAAAATCTCTCCAGTGAAACCTGCATAAACCTGTGTGGGACTCACAGGCATTTGGTACAATAGACTGGAAACGGGAAGCACCCTCTGTAGTTCCATGTGTTTGCTGTGTTGGTGTAAGGGCGATGGTGAATGTAATCATTTCTCAATGCCTCAGGGAACTGGAGGAGGAGAGAGACAAACTTGTCCTGTGACCCAGAGCACTTTTCTCATTGACTAATGAGAAGAACATTTGCAACCCATTAATACAAATTCCACTTTGCCTATTGCCTGACTTTGGCTGTATGGGGGTGATTGCTGGTCACTTGATCGTGCTGGGGGCAGAGGATTATTGGGGGCAGGTACAAGTGCTGAGGAGACTCTGCTGTACCTGCTTGCCCAGCACTGGTGATCAAGCTGTGGCTTGCACTGTGGTAGTCACAAGTAGAACAAGGTCAGCTGCCTATTTCAGTCAACATGACAGAATTAGAGTTCATCTCAATAAAATCCCAGCTCTCTCTTCCTGTCAAATTCTCGGTTCCAATTTTAGGATTTCTGTGATCAAGCCAAGGAAGATGCTGTTCATCCCATGGAGGGGAAGTTGTTTTGAAGCCCAGGCAGGATGAGGGGAGTCACTTGAAAATTTACTTTAGGAGGGTCTGTGTGATTCAGGAATTGTTCCTGTCCAGTCATCACTGTGGCCATGTGGAAGGTACGTGGGTCAGAAGAGTGCCTGTTCTCCTTCCTTTCTGGCAGTGACCACACCAAAGGAATGAAGTGGTTAGGCTGAAGCATCTTGTCTGGCAGAACAAAAATTTCCAGGTTCATAAATCTGCATATCCATTAAACTGTTAAAACTCTGGTTTCACACAGAGACTCCCCTGCCTGCTGCCAAAGAATATTGATGCTCTTTGTTGGAGTCAAGAAGCTGACAGTTCTCTCTAATACAGACAGAAATGGGGTGGGATGGAAACTGGCAATGAATGGTAATCTAAATGAGCAGCGACTTACAATACAAACCCTCTGCCATAAACAAATTAGTTAGGATGTTCTGCTAGGACAACCATTTGGTGTGGTTTTGTGATAGTTCAATTAGTTTCCTCCAAAACACCTGCAAACACTGGAGTGCAATGCTGCTGACCGATGCGCTTTGCCTTGCAGCCTGACTACAAGCATCACTTGTCCCCTTGTCTCCCCCTGGCTGGAGAGAGGGTTTGGAGCCAGGGGTCCTTCTCCTTGGTTAAGCAGGCAAGTGAGCTGTGTCGTTCTTGGCCCTGAGAGAGGCTGATGCAGGCTCAGGTGGTCTTGGAACAAATGAGTGGAGAGGATGGCTTCACCACACTGAGCGGTGCGGCTTTGCTGGTGAAGCTGCTCTGCTCAGTGCCTCTGAGCAGGGGCAGAGATACCCATCCCAGGGGCTCCCTCCTGCCCACCCACCGTTTTGGCACAAGTGCTGGTGCAAATTCAAGAAGTGACCTGGTGTGAAGAGAGGTGGAGGAAGGGGGGGGATCCATGCCTCTCCTGCTGGTTCTTGCCTTAGTGGGATGAGCTCCCCAAGCCCCATGTCAGTGCACACATGTGCAGGCAGCAAGACAGGAGCAGCAGCTGGAGGTGATGCAGGCACAGAATGCTGGTTGTAAAAGTTGCTTGCAAACCAGGACTCCCTAGTAATCTGGGCTGCAATTTCTCTCACAGTAGCCAGGTCATTCAAGGCTGTAAGTGGGGCTGTAAGAGCTCTGCTCTGCTATGGACACATCTGCTGTCTATCAGGGTTTCATCTGGCTGTGCAGTACTGCATTTTTTTCACACACCTGACCTTCAGAACCTGCCTGGTGTTTGCAGCTGTGGTCCAGGTGGAAGGTCTGATGTGGAAGCTTGCTCTGGAAGATGAGCACCTTCTCACCTAAGACAGGAGCTGCCCCTACCAAGGTGAAGCCGTACAGGGGCTGCCACTGAAGTAGCTGCAGCAGCAATTGAAACAAGAACTTCTGAAGATCTGTTCTGGAAAGCTCCCAAGTGCAGATAAGCTGTAAAGGTCATATTCCTGTCCCACTTCCCCTTTTGTTTATGGGAGTGGAGGCAGAAATTTGCAAGACAGAATATTTTGACTCTTGTGTCTCAGAAGGAAGAAGCCGCATTGGACAGTGTAAGAAAAAACAGGAGGGAGAGCACAAAAAAGGCAAGAGGTGACACTTCTGGTAGATGGGTAGCCATCCTCCCCAGCATGAAGAGGAAAGGACTTAGCCTCACACAGTTTTACAAATGGGCACTAGGGCGAGGGTTTGCCTAGGAGGACACCTACAGCATCTCTCAGACAGGGGCCTGGAAGGTCCTTCAAAACCCCCCTGTCCCATGGTGTCAGACGTGGCATGCCCTTGTTTACCCTGTGCATGTCTATCTGCGGTCCCCAGACTGCCGGGACAGGACAATTGGATATTTGCCTCTGGGAAGGAGACCTTGTGCCAGTGTCCCGAGGGGCAGCGTTTGCCCTCACTGGATCAATAGGGTGGTTTGGGTGAGATGTGGAGTGGGATTCAGCCCAGCTGGATGTCAATAGTGCTTCAGCTTTCTCAGCTCACGGTTATTGTCAGGGCAGCAACTATTCATGCATTTATTTTCCAATAGAGCTGATATGAATAATTCACCTTCCCTGCTCTCTTTCTGAAGCCAGGAGGTACTAGCCTTTATGACCCCGTACTACTGAGCAGAGCTGTAGGAATGACTGGAACTGGGCTTTCTCCAGTCCTCTTGCTTCATGGCTCTTCCCGCCATCAATAGTGTCTTCCACTTTGGTTCTTGAAAAGACAGAGTGAGGGATCTCACCCCATCTTTATAAAAAGGAAGTAAGACTGTGACTGGTCTGAATGTGATTTATAAATACCTTCAGAAGGCAGTTCCCTTTTTCTCTTCACATTCTCTTACTCCTTCCCTCCCCAGGCCCCATGTCCCCTCCTGCATGGCACAAATGTGCTGCCTGTCCCTTCCTCTTGACACACTCATGGTGTTGCTTTTTGTGGGTGGTGTGGGGGCTCCAGGAGCACACCTTAGGAGTTCTTGCGACTGGAGTCTGTTCTGCTCCCTATGGTACAGGTGCCCTGGGAAGTCAGGTGCTCACCAAAACAGCTGCTTTATAAACAGTGAAATCATAATGCTAAAAGGACTGTAAAGCAGTAAATCTCTGCCTGTCCTGATGAAGTTCCTGGCCAGGCTGCAGCCAAAGATGGTTGGAGAAACCTAAATACAAATGAGTGAGATAGATCCAGGCAGCTTTGAGAAACTAGCTGACTTTACCAAAGCAAGCTCCTCTGTAATCATTCCTCTGTTGCTTTAATGGTGGCATATATTGCCAGATAAGTAGAAATATGTTTGTTTTGAAGCCCTGGATAAAGGTCCCGTAGAGGTATTAAAATGTCAGTCTATAGCTACCTTTGTTCAGCAGAATTGTATAAATAAAGATGTGAACAGAGATAATCTTCTCACCCAACCTCTGCATCTTAAATATGTTGAACCACTTCCTGCTCCTCCCAGCATGCAGCCATGCCCAACCTGAAGGGTCATGGGGGTGTTTATGGGGCTAGTGGAGGCAAATTCTCCTGAGTTAGCTTGGCTCCTGCTTCAGCTGCTGTTGAACCTAACCTACCACAGCTGCAGCAGCCCAGGGTGTTTACAGGGTGGTGGTAAGCCAAGATCTGCAAGATAGCACAAGGAAGGCAAGGATGTCTCCAAGGACATCTGCAAGGACATCCACAAGGACTAGAGGTGAGTACACACACACACAGCCCCACATCAGCAGCTGAGACCTAAAATGGAGCAGGCATGGAGGTCAGCAGACATGGGTTCACTTCATCTGTCTAACCACCTGTGTTGTTGCTGTATTTAAGAAATGCTGCTCACCGTTGTGACCTCCTTGCCTGAATGGTCCCATGGTATGCCACAAGGAAAGGATATCCAGAATCATGGAGTCCAGTTGGAAGTCTGTTTCTAGTTGTGTCCTTCAAGTATCAGTACTGGGACCAGTACTATTCAATATATTTATTGACCTGGATGAGGGAATAGAGTGCACTATCAGAGAGTCTGCTGATGACACAAAACTGGGTGGAGTGGCTGACACCCCAGAAGGCTGTGCTGCCATTCAGAGGGACCTGGACAGACTGGAGAGTTGGGCAGAGAGAAATTACATGTATTACAACAAGGGCAAGTGTAAAGTCTTGCATTTGGGAAAAAAGAACCCTAGGTACCAGTATAGGTTGGGGACTGAGCTGTTGGAGAACAGCACAAGGGAAAGGGACCCGGGAGTGCTGGTAGATGGAAAGATGGCCATGAGCCAACAATGTGCCCTTGTGGCCAAGAAGGCCAATGGCCTCCTGGGGTGCATTAGAAGTGGGGTGCTTAGTAGGTCGAGAGAGGTTCTCCTCCCTCTCTACTCTGAATGTAGTGCATGTGTATGCAAAATGAAGTGCATTAAAACCTATCAGGTATCAAAGACTGCTTAAAAAACCAAATGGGCAAACTTAAGTAAACACATTTAAGTTCAGTCTGGCACCAGGGACATCTCTGTTTAGCCAGTTCATGCGATACCTGCTGAAGCACAAGATGCTGGTTTGCAATTTTAATACTGTTCTGCTTAACACCTTTGCTTTCCCCAGGTTTCTCTAATTTCTGCTCTGTTGTATAAGTGGTTGGGTAGCTTTGGGCAAGTCATTTGGGTGCTGTACATGGCTGTGTTGGAGAAGGTAATAATTTTTTTTTTAATCCCCAAAAAGAGAAAAGGTCCCTGATAAGAATGGTTTATTGTGGAAGTAATCTTTCAATAACACAAGACTCCAGTTTAAGAACACTTAAGGAATGTTGCACCCATATGGGTGAGAATTTTGATGGCTTTTTTTCACATCTGTTCAATATTCAGCCTGTGTTTTCAGTAATCTTTACCCTTCTTGTGAAGTTGAACGGGTCTGATTGGATTTTGTGCAATTAGTAGACTGTGAGAGTTTGTGAGGATTTGCTTCAATTTTGAGATGATTTCTCTTTGTCTGCTTGTGGTTTTCTATAAGTGTCTGAGCAACTGCACCGTGATGTCAAAACATTTGAAGAAAATGAATGTCAAAATCCTGTGTGCGGCTACTGCTGGAAGTGGGAATTTAACTAAGATCTGCCAGCTTTCATTCTAAAAATTCTTGTATGCTTTTCAGAAAGCAGAAGTTTAGTTGTTAGGGGATAGATAAGTCATGTTTCTTACAGGTGTTGAATTACAGAAAGCAAAAGTGTTTATAAAGCTGTCCATTGAATGTGCTCAGAAAAAAATCACAGCGGGATGTGGTTTCTGAGAGCAGGAAAAAGGCCAATCTTAATGTCATAATAAAATATATTAAGGATGAAGTCAGTAAAAGTTATGTAGGAAATTCTCTGAAACCAGAGACAAATACAATCTTAAAGTCAACATTCTTAGAAAAAAAAAATTAAGTCAAATATGATGCAAAATTACATTTGACCTCCCTTTGTATTGTACAAAAACTTGGCAAAGGCTGAGTGTCCTTCAAAGGGGAGTAGTGCTTGCTGTGGGTGAGCTCCCCCATAAACAAATCACGAAGCATGTACTCTTCAAAGATCTACTTGCAGGAATCCCCTGGGCTAAGACTCTGGAAGGAAAGGGATCCCAAGAAAGTTGGTCAATTTTTAAATACCACTCCCGTCAAACCCTGATAGGAGCATTCCTTTGAGTAAAAAATTGGGTAGAGGTGGTAAGAGATCCTTGCATGGATCAGCAAGGAGCTTCTGAAGAAAATCTCCTGGAAGAAAGAAATTTACATCTCATGAAAGAAGGGACTTGTCACTTGGAAGAACTATAGGGATGTTGTCAGAGTATGTAGGAAGGCAACAAGAAAGGCCAAAGCCCTCCTAGAACTAAAACTGCCAAAGGAAGTAAAAGGAAAAAAGAAGAGCTTGTTCAATTATATCAGTAGTAAAAGGAAGAATAGGGAAAATGGGAGCTGACTGCTGAATGAGGCAGGAGCCCTGATAACAGAGGATGCAGAGAAGGCAGAGTTGCTGAATACCTTTATTGCTTCAGTCTTTACTCCCATGACCAGCCCTTGTGAACTCCAGGTGCTGGATATAAGAGAGAAAGCCTGGAGGAGGGAAGAGTTACCAGTGGTCAATGAAGACTTGGTTAGAGATCAGGTATGCAAATTGAATATACACAAGTCCATGGGCCCTGATGGGATGCACCCAAGAGTGCTGAGAGAGCTGGCTGATGCTATTGCCCTACCACCCCCCATCATTTTTGAGAGATCGTGGCAAGAAGGAGAGGTGCCTGAGGGCTGGAGGAAAGCCAGTGTCACTCCAGTCTTCAAAAAGAGCAAGAAGGAAGATCCAGGCAATTACAGACCTGTCAGCCTCACCTCCATCCCTGGAAAAATGATGAAGTGGCTCATTCTGAAATTGTGACTGAATGAGTAGATGCAGGGAAACCAGTGGATGTAGTCTACCTTGACCTTAGCAAGGCTTTTGACACAGTCTCCCGTAATATCGTTGTGAACAAGCTCAGAAAATGTGGGATAGAAGAATGGGCAGTGAGATGGATTAATAACTGGCTACACAACAGAGCCCAAAGAGTGGTGATCAGTGGTGTAGAGTCCAGCTGGGAACCTGTAACTAGTGGAGTCCCTCAAGGATCAGTGCTGGGTCCAGTCCTGTTCAACATCTTTATCAATGACCTTGATGAGGGGACAGAGTGTCTTCTCAGAAAGTTTGCTGATGACACAAAAATGGGAGGAGTGGCTGACACCCCAGAAGGCTGTGTGACCATTCAGCAAGATCTGGACAGACTGGAGAGCTGGGCCAAGAGGAACCTGATGAGGTTCAACAAGTGCAGAGTCCTGCACCTGGAAAGGAATAACAAAATACACCAGTACAGATTAGGAGGTGATCTACTAGAGAGTAGCCCCATGGAGAAAGACCTTGGAGTCCCGGTGGATAACAAGTTATCCATGGGTCATCAATGTGCCCTTGTGGCCCAGCAGGCCAATGGTATCCTGGGGTGCAATAAGAGGAGTGTATCCAGCAGACCAAAGGAGACTCTCCTCCCTCTCTCTTCTGCCCTGGTGAGACCTCACCTAGAATATTGCATCCAGTTCTGGGGTCCCCAGCTCAAGAGGGACAGGAATTTACTTGAGAGAGTACAATGGAGGGCTATGAGCATGATTAAGGGACTGCCTTATGAAGAAAGGCTGAGAGACCGGGGGCTTTTTGTCTGGAGAGAAGACTGAGAGGGGATCTAATTAATGTGTATAAATATGTGAGGGCTGGGTGTCAAGAAGGAAGGGACAACCTCTTCTCACTTGTGCCCTGTGGTAGGATGAGGCATAGTGGATTCAAGATAGAGCACAGGAAGTTCCACCTCAACATGAGGAAGAATTTCTTTACTGTAAGTGTTAAAGCCCTGGAACAGGCTTCCCAAAGAGTTTGTGGAGTCCCCTTCTCTGGAGACTTTCAAGACCCATCTGGATGCATTTCTGAGTGACCTGCCCTGGTTTTGGTTATGCTCTGGAAGGGGGGTTGGACTTGATCTTCAGAGGTCCCTTCCAACACCTGACATTCTGTGATTCCTCAGTCCATATTGTTAGTGGTGAGAAAATTAGTCAGAAGGTAAAAGATAGCTAAATTAATGATGCTAAGTGTTTTCAAGGAAATATTTGCTTTAGGACATGTCTTGCTTTGGGAGGATTCCCAAACACAGAAACACCATTTCTGCATCCCCTAGCTGGGAGAACCATTTCAGGAGGTGAATAGAGAAAGAAGCCCATGGCAAGCTCCTTCCCCAAGGCAAAGCATGGCTTGAAAGGACAGTTTTGAGGGAAGCACAAGCAAACCCTCCTCTCTCTGGCCTGCTGCTGACCATGGCAAGCTGCAGACAAAGAGGAATAGAAATCATGAGAAAGATGCAGTGGTGTCTCACACTGGCACCTCCAGGAATTTGAGACCAGTGCATTTCTTCATTTATCTGTCTCACTGGGGTGGGCAACTGCTAGTCCAGTAATTACCTGGAAGTATTAGAAGCCTAATTTGCCTTTTGTTGGGTATCATGGTGACTTACAGTTTACAAGCCTTCAGAAGGTAGTACCTCCAGACTGCAGTCTTTTCTAGCGTGAGAATGAAGTCACTCCAAGACTTGCTTGCTGAAAGTCCTTGCCTGTGTTTGCTCTTGGTGGGAGCAGGTTACTGGAGGTGAAGCTGCTGCATGTGAGAGCCTTGCCCTGGCTCCCCTGCTCTCTCCAGCACACGGGAGACTGGGTGCCCTACTCTGTCACTGAGACTTGAAACCAGAAGTGAGGAACAATTAGGGAAAAACAACTGTTTGTTTCAGTGATGGCTATGAGGAGCTGCTGTTTAAGTTGGAACTATTAAATAGATAATCAAGAATTGAGTTGTTCTGAAATCTTATCTGGGTTTGTGGAATTTTTAAAATCAGAACTGCTGAATTGTGGTATTATTGCATTTTACACTATTTCTGGTGTAAAGTCTCAGTTGGATTGGTAATCACAGCTTGAAAATCCCAGCTGACAAATTAATTCTCCATGTACTCCCCAGAACCCAAATCTTTGGGGACTAATTTAGGTTCAGTGCCACCATCCTGACATCATCTTATCTGCTCTACCCGCACCTTTCCTCCTCTAGGTCAAGGGGTTTGCATTCCTGGTTGTAGGTAAAGCTCTCCAGCACCCCCCTCATCAGAGAGGACACAGTGGGATGCATTGTTCTAGAGGTGCCACTTTCCCCATTTCTGATATGGTGGATTGACACATGAGGAATTGATACATGATTACACGTGGCTGCTGAACCAGGATATACTAAAATGGGGAAGGAAGGGGTGCCAAAATCTCATGCTGCTGCCAGGTACCCTCCTGGTGCTTGATGAGTGATCCATACAGCTTGAAAATAATTTTTCACCTTTTGTAGCACACCTGTAACAACAGTAAGAGCTCATTGTTTCACCTGTGTCAAGGTCTGACAGAAAGGATCAAAGGGACTTATACTGATCCCTAAAACATTGTCTTCAAGCCTCTATTGCTTTCCTGTTTCCACTGGAAGAATCCAGCTTAATCCAAATGCTCAGGATCTTTGCTGGACAAGTAGGGACTGAGAGTATGGCTAAAGCTGGGTTTGATCCGAATCTGCATAACGCGGATCAACTGGATCCATTTCTAACCTGGAGGTCAGGCAGGCAGAGCCCTAGGGGCGCAGCCGGCTTCAAGCTGCGTGTGGGGGACATCTGCCCTCCCTGTGGGTTACAGCTGCCGATCAGGGAGGTTTTTGTTTTTGTACTCAAAGTACCTTGTTTTTGTTAGAAGCAGATTGCTTGGAAAAGAGTCTAAATAAAAGCCTCCTTGATTTGTTGCAACTTGCACATAGCCAAGCTCCTTCTTTGGGAGGGCTGGGGAGGCCACCCAGCACCATCCCACCTCCCCAAAACTCCAGGAGCGTGGGGCTTTGCTCTCCCAAAGCTTCGAAGGGGCTCAGTTGCCTCGCTGGCCCCCGAACCCCAGGACCGGGGGGTTTTTCCCTCCCTCCCTCCCCTGCTTCCACGGNGTGCGGGGGTAGGCGGGAGGGAGAGCAGCGGGACGCGGTGCCTCCTTGGGACCCGGGTGCTGCGGGAGTTCGGGCAGAGCTGCCGCGGCGCGGAGCACCGGCCTGAGCGGGCCCGCCGTGCGGGGGGTGGCGGACCCGTGTTCCTGCGCCCGGGGGTAAAACTTCGGTTCTCCTCTTATTTTGCGCTTTCCCCCGGTCCCTGGCTGGGGGCGTTGGGTTGTCTCCGCCGTTTCTTTCATTTATTTTAATCGCATCAGGCGGAGGCGCTCGGGGCTTGTTTGTCCTTTTTTCCCCCTGAACAGCCAAAAGGGGCGAGGGGAGCTCGAGAATACAAGAATAGGCTGGAAAACCTCCCAGGTGAGCCGGGGCCACTCCGCCCGGCCCCGGGACCGCTTCCCTCGACGGGCGGGTGGGTCGTGGACCCTTTCCGCGCTCCGGAGCTGCCCGCGGGGCTGCTCTGATGATGGCTCCTGCAAAGGGAAGGCAGCGTCTTCCAGGCTGCCCGGGGAGGGGGTCGCGATGTTCGTGCTGGGACATCTCTGAGCCCCTTACTCTTACGCCCCCGGTGCGAAGCTGGATGGGGGGGGGACGACGAAGCGCTGTCTGCAAGCGCTCGCTCGGTTTTGGGAATTTGGCGGAGTTGTTGAAGCTGCTGTGAGGATGTTTGCTTTCTAGCGAGAGCCGCGGCTTCTCTGAAAGTTGCTGGGGGAGGGGAAACACCGTCGGGGCTTTCTTAGGTTGTTCTGTTCTTCTTGTCTTCTCTTCCTTCTTTCTCGAGTGGAGCATGGTGGGTGGTGGTGGGGTTAATTCCGCATGATGTCTCCTAGCAAATGGTAAACCAAAGGTTGGACAGGCTGCAGCCTTGACTGGGGCAGAGAGGACCCTTCTTTTTAGAACCTGTGAGATGTGGTGGGGAAAAGGGAACCGCTGCTCCAGGACTGCTGAGCAACAGCAGCCTGTCCGGGGTCTGAATGGGAGCTGGATTAGCCTCTCTAATGGAGGGGGGAATGGATGTGCAAGGCACATGCTTTCATTCTGTAGAGATCCCCAGAACCCAATTTTCCTGTTTGTTTTCTTTTGGTAGGTTTTTCATGTGTTTAGCTTAATGTGTTAAAGTTTGTAATCGCCTTGGAGATTTTATTCACAAGCTAATTTGGTTCCAACTTGCGGGAGAAGTTGCATATCACAGCTGACACACTGAGATCCTGCGTGTTCCTCGGAGTAGTAGCTGCTTCCTTTGCAGTGAGCAGTAGGAAGGAGATGTGCCTTTCTGTCATTATCAGTTGCAAGCCTTGCAGCTCGGGGTTTCAGAATAGCTCAGCACCATCTGCATATAGACAAATGCCTCCTCCTGGGTGTAGCAGCACAGTCCAGGCAGGTCGCATGTATTCTGTGTACCATGCGTACACGTGCAGATAGCTGAAGTATTTGCTGCAGGATTGGAAAAGGTTTTTTAGCAGCTACTGTTAGCTGCTAACTGTCAGAAGGGGTTGTTAGACTGTCACCCATGGGCTGTATCTGTAGACTTGTGTGATTTCATGACCTGTTCTTCCCATTCCCCCTCCCTTTTTTCTTTTGCAGGGTGATCTTGAGTTCTTCCTAACTTGCTAGTGCTCAGCCTCCTCATGCCTCCATCTCCTTTAGACGACAGGGTAGTAGTGGCACTTTCAAGGCCTGTGAGACCTCAGGATCTCAACCTTTGTTTAAACACTAGCTGTCTTGAATCTGCCTCTTCTGCTGGTGAGAGCCACTCCAATCTGCTCAGCGCAGCTGTTGTGTCCCTAAAGACTGCTAATCTCACGTATATGCCCTCATCTAACGGCTCTGCACGCTCCCTGAGTTGTGGATGCAGCAGTGCCAGTTGCTGCACTGTGTCAACGTACGACAAGGACACTCAGGCCCAAACTCAAGCGAGCACCAGTGTCGGAGCCTCCCCTGCCTGTCCTGCCAACCAAATGGTCAACAGCAATGAGAACGCTGGCAGCTTGAGCCCCCTGGGTGGAGTGGGGAGCCCGGTCTCGGGCACCACCAAGCAACTCGCTAGCATCAAAATCATTTACCCCAATGATTTAGCAAAGAAGATGACCAAATGCAGCAAGAGCCACCAACAGAACCAAGGGCCTGTCATCATTGACTGCAGGCCATTCATGGAGTATAATAAGAGCCACATTCAAGGGGCTGTCCACATTAACTGTTCCGACAAGATCAGCCGGAGAAGGCTTCAGCAGGGAAAGATCACAGTCTTGGACTTGATCTCCTGCCGGGAAGGCAAGGACTCCTTCAAGAGGATCTTTTCCAAAGAAATCATAGTTTATGATGAGAATACCAATGAGCCAAGCAGAGTAATGCCCTCCCAGCCACTCCACATAGTGCTGGAGTCACTCAAACGAGAAGGCAAGGAACCTCTAGTCCTAAAAGGTAATCCTTCTCTTTGCCTGTGTATGGTGTCATGGTTTGCTCTGCAGTGCCTGTTCTCTGGTGTCAGCCTTGCTGATGACTCTCTGAAAGTGTCTTTTATCTCTAAGGAAGGCTAGTGTGCCTTGGGTCACCAGTGGCCAAGCAAATATCAAAAAATGGAGCTGGTAGCGGGGAGATGCTTGCTCTTCTCTGACTGCTGTCCTTGAGTAGTGGAGAGGGCGGTAACTGGGAAGAGGAGGAAATGTGCTTCATGGTGTCTGTGCAGACAAAGAATTTCCCCTGTTACTTGGTCTGAGTATTTATAGCCCAAGGGGCAGAGGTCCAGTAGGGTACACTTCTCTTTTAGGTGGTCAGACTGACCTTTACTGAAGGTAAACAACTCAGAGGTGCTGGAGAGCAGAAGGGAGGAGGGAAGATGAGGGAGGCCACTTGGTCTGAGGCATTGCATCATGGACTGGTCAGCAAAACTTGGAGAAGTCAAGCCTTGATTTAGTGGTATTGGGTCACAGTAACGAACAGAGGAAGGTAATTAATTTAAAAACTGATCTGAAAGTGCTTTGTTTACATGTAACTTATGCTTATTTATGTATACGGCCTTTCCTGTAAAAGCTCCTATTTAAAAATCCAGTGGTGTTTGGTCTATCCCTTAATCCTCTGGGAGATATGAGCCCCACCAATTAAGGCAGCAACCAAGGACACTTCCCTTTCTTCACTTCATTCTGTAACTCCTATTTATAACAATGCTGCCCTCTAGATTGAATCTCCTCTCCCCTGGGTGTTCGTGCCTTGCAGGGACATGGTTGGCAGAGCCTGGCTGTGGCACTGATAAACTACAGAGGGATTTATTGCTTAGCTCACACTGTCTGCATTTAATTCACTTAATTTTTCTGTACAGCTTGTGACTTCCAACCTGCATAACGTGGCAAGAAAATGGGTAGGGCTGATAATTGATCCCTTGCCCTCTGTTTAGATTCAGAGCTTTATAGCATCTAAGGGTCCTGTGAAGTACTCTCCTGTGTGTACATCTTGTGGAAGTTTAGAATTGCCCTGAGCTTGCTCCTAGCTAGTGTATGGTCATGCTGGGCTTTGTTTCAGATTCCCTGTGTGCTTTTATTGAATCTCTCAGGTTATGATGGTGCCCTTTATTTCTAACAGGGTGAGAGGAAGTGCTTTGCAGAGTGAGGTTTCCACTGAAGTCCCACGTTCCTGGTGGCAGTCTTTGCAATTAGATCTATGGTTGTAGTGTTTCCTGCCATTAGAAAAATGGGATGCTGAAACTTTTTTCTCAGTGTTTCTTTGAAAACACTGAGGCTCCTGAGAACTGGACCTCAAACTGGAAGTTTTGTAGTACATGAAATAAAGATGTCCTGGCTGAGATGGAGACACAAAGCCCAACTAGGGGGCAGCACTAAACTATTGGGCATCTGTCTCAAAAGACCTTCCTAACAAATTCCCTGCCCAGAATGCTCTGCCAACAGATCTGTAAATGTGCTAGAAGACAGAGGAAGCCCAAATGCTATGATTTTTGGATGTAGTGATGGGCTAGGCCACAGCAGACCTCTCATGGGGAAGCAGGCTCCTGGAGGAGCTACCCCCATCACCTTAACTCATCTCCTGTCCTTTGAGGTGGGGCACAAACTGGGGTTAAATGGAGCTGAGTGTGCACTAAAGCAGCATTTAGAAAGGCTGTGATAAAGTTTCCGAGCTGGAAGAGCAGTGCTGGAAGTGCTGGTTTAGTTTCACCTATTTAGTTTTTACATCATGCTTCAGCATCTTGGGAGCTGGTGTGTGCGTGTCCCTGGGTTCAGGCACTGAAATGAAACTGGGCTAGCTGGGGAGCCCTCTTTGCCTCCGTTTGTTATTTCAAGCAATTTCTCCCCCTTACTGTGATCCGATCCTAATTTATTGCCAGCGCATCTGATCCCTGTGTTGTGTTTGCAAACACTGGTTGCTAGCCTGGCTGTCCAAGCTTATGTCCCCCTGATCCGGTGCCATCTTCTCCATGTTTGGTGCTGCCTGTCAGCCCGTGTCCCTGTTGCTGTTTTCATGGCACAGTGTCATGCTGCGAGGCGAATCCGATCAGCGAAGCTGAGAGTTGGGTTACAGCTCTGGGTTATGGTGGGCTGGGGTAGCGATGTGGCCCTCTGTGCAGTTAGGTTTTAGGTGGATGAGTCTCTTTAAGCAGCAGAGAAATGCTGTTTCCAAAGCCCAGTCTGTGATCTACAGATAAATATATGTATGTGTGAGGCACCTTATTGGGCTCAAGTTAAAAAGAGGTGTCCTGATTTATTTTTAATGTAGCAGACCAGTGTATAAACTAGCACTGAGACAAAAGAGTATTGAGGTTTTATGTATGCTGTGCTATAGGGGAATTTTAAGACCTCTGTTCCTTCTTTCCTATCCATGCCTCTTTGTTGTTCCCTTTAATGTGGAGCATTATTTTTTTTTTTTTGCTCATAAATATAACATTTACATAATTTCAATTTAAGCTTTTTGGAAGCAAAGATTTGCTTATTTCTCTGTTCATGAGGCACAACAGAACTTGAGACAGGCATAAACCCTGATTTTTACAGAACGAAGAATCATACTTAAAAGTGCTGCTACATGGGCTCTAGCAGCTGAAGAGCTGCTGCTCAGTCTTTACACAAACCTGGAGGAAGTCATGTTTGCCCTCTGTATGCACGTAACTTCATGCTAGACCATGGTATTGCGTGCTTACTGAAACCAAAAGGTCTCCCTTCTTATAGATTTGTTGGGTTGTTGTGTTTTTTGGTGTGGGGTTTTTTTTTGGGTTTTTTTTTTTCTTCTCAGTGGAAGGAGGAAGGAAAAAAACAGTGTCCCTTCTGCCTGGTGTCAAAACTGTTGCTGAATTTTGGGCAGGCTCAGCAGCCCTGGCCCTCCTCAGTGATGTTGTCCCCCTTTCCCTCCTGCAAACCCAATGGTGAGGAACCTGTACCTTCCCTGAGCACCTCATAGTAATAGTGGCAGGGAGCCTTGGGTTTTCGTGTGCTTGAGTTTGCTATTGGGACCTAAAAATAGACGTGGGAAATGGATTTGTGTGCAGATGAAAAGAAATATTTTACACAGAATTAAATGTTTAGGTTTTCAGTTCAGTGTCTCTTTTCTAAGTTAAATATAAAAATGAAACAAAAAATGAAAAATTGAAGCTCCTGTGCCGATACATTTCAACAGTTACCTTTTTCTCCCTGGCCCATGTCTAGCAGTTTATCATCCTGCCCTTCCTCTTCTGCCTTTGAGTAACAATGGCAGGAGCCTTGTGAACCCACTGAAGTCTTGTGTTTAGCTTTTACATGAGTCTCTGTTTGACTGCAGGAAAATACCAAATTCAAAAGCAGATGTGCAAAAGGTGCAAAAATTTTCCCTGGCATGCTGTAATCTGATGGCTTGACTGCTGCAAGGGGGATGGGGAGGAAACGACTGGTGGTGATAACTGGTTTCTTCTCTGTTCTTGTTTCTGGTCTGAGGAGCTTATTTATACTCTGGCTTTCAGTCTTCTCATTGCTCATCTATCAGGGAAATAAATAAAGTGGCTTGCTCCCATTATAGCAAGGAGTGTAAGACCTGCCAGCAAACCACTTCATGCTTTCTGCTATGGTTTAATAATAGCTTCAGATCTCTTACCACACTCAAGTCTCATGTCAGTGAAGTTGAAACAACTACAGAGGGACCAAATCACCTATAAAAGGAATGTTCCTTGTTTGTGTAAAATAGTTGACTGCCTTTGGAATATGTGACCTGGTTACAATCTCTTGCAAATACTTTATTAACTATATAGTTTAATAGTGTCAGTGTGACTTTAAACCCTAATTGGATTATACTGCACAAGTGCATTTGACAGTAGAAATTGATGTAATGCTTGACAAATCCAGCTGACCAACAAAACGTGCCTGGCACTTCTCTCCATCAAAGATCTTTACTGAATAATTATTAGGTCATGGTTCTGATAGGGAAATGTGTATTTTTAAGTGTTAAGTAATGCATGTGAAACATTCAGTGTGTTTAAAACTAAAGTGTGTTCCCTCTGTGCTGTAAAGGAAATCTGGCCCCATCAGTCACTGGGGAAAAAAAACTTCTGCTGGCTTTGTTAGGGCTGAGATTTTGCCTTCAGTTTTTAGACTGATTGCTGGAGCTTAAAGTAATATCTCTTTCTCCACTTGAATAGATAATCACGTTTTCCATAATGCCAACCAAATTGGTTACATGTGGCTGTCCCTTTTGCATACAGATAAACTGGAGCAATAGCGTGGTTGGAGACCAGTGTCTTTTCTGTACTTTGAGGGGATGCTTCTGTGGAGGAGTGTATCTCAACAGTAATGGGAAGTGTAGCATTTCCTCTCAGATGATGCCATCTGAGGGCTTGAAGTGCTGGCTTGCACAGTGCCTATCACGTTTTCACTGTTGGTGATGCTGCTTTGGAAAGAGAAGAACAGGAAAGAGAATTTTGGTTTTTGGCTCTCCATCTCCTTATACTGTTGGAAACCAGGCTAAGAGTCAAGAAACAAATTCACATTAGGCAAGTATCTCTGATGCTTGTAAAGAAATATCTGGCTCCACTGGGGGGAACGTCTCCTGCAATGTTTCTGGTAGGTAGGTGTTGGGTTATAACTGGCTGAATGCCCCATGTGATGCCCTTACCCTGTTGGGGGTGAAACACTCTACTAGTGAAATCTTTATAGCTGTTTGCTGTTGTGTCTTCTGGCTTTTTACTATTAAGGTAAGCTCAGCCTTTTTGAGAGGCTCAGGGTGGAAGAGTAGCTATGTTTAAGGTTTAAGTGGCACCTGGGTATTAACTAATACAGACAGACCTTTTTTAGAGCCTATACATGGATGGTTTTTCTTTCAAATCAACAGCCACTGATTTTATTATGCTTAGGAGCACAAAAGTTTTTGGTGAGATTACCTTGGCTTTGCAAAATATTTCAGATGTGGGATCAGCCCATAGTCTTTAGGCTATGACTTTCTTACTCTGTGAAAAGCCGCATTATTAATAATTTTTATTTATACAAGCAACTCTGAAGTGAAGAAGTTCTATAAATAGGAGCAGTGTTCATCCATTCTTTGTCTGTTTTGTGTTTTTACCAGCCAACCAGGAGAGAAATATTTCTGAAATATTCAGTGTGGACCTGCAGAGCTATAGAAGTCACTGTTTAAAGAACTAGATTACAGTAATCTATGAAGATGACCTAATGCATCGTCCCTTTGTGTGTAAGATAAGCTTATGTCTGGTCTCTTGGACTTGTTGCGAAGACTCTGGTGGGTCTGGGAGGGTGCTGGCTACAGAAATCACAGGTCTGACCTGAAGTATCAAGAGCACTTTTTTGCCTGGAGCTTTGTTCCTAGTTACTCACCTGAGTCTGCTTTCAGTGTTGGTTTTTGTTTGTTTTTTAAAAACTCCTCAACACTGTTTAAACTTTTTTTGAGGTGCTGCTTTTGGTAATATGGGGCTTAAAGAAGATGGGAAGATATTGTGGATGTCACCTTTCTCCCCGTCCCTTGAAAGTCAAAACTGGCAGGGAGTCCTTTTGAGGACTGGATAAAGTGCTGTATTGAGCATTGTGCTTTTTTTCAGCTGGCAGGTCTTTCAGGTGGCTGCCTTTCATCTGGTCTTGAGCTAGTGAATGTTGATGCCTAGGGTGGCAAGGCTCACACTTCTGGGTTTGGCCACCAGTCCTGGCTGTGTCTCTCAACTCACCTTGCATGGAGGTGGAACAGGGGGGCTGCTGTGAGCAGAAGACATGAAGGAGTTCAGCAGGGTTATTTTTGCAGCTGAGAAGTCCTGATGTGCTTGTGGTCTCTATGGGCTGACTAGTCGATGCTCTCTGCTCCAGTAGCTTCAGTAGTGGTGCTGCAGGGTTTTACTTTTTCTTAATGCCTTGTGACATTTTAGTACAGAAAACTCTTTATCATAAGTATTGAAGCAACCTTGTGCCTGGAAGCATCTCAGCCCACTGGAGGTGGGCTTTGGTGTGTTCTTTCCTTGCTGTGAAAGATGTGGGGTCTCCATGATCTCACATTCCTTCCAGACTTTTTCTCTGACCTGGTTCTGGAACTGTACAGCAGCATTTTAGAGCTGGAAGCAGAGTAGGGGGAGACTGAAGAAGTCTCTGTCCCATGTGATTCAGGAACAGGGTAAGCTGGCTAGAGGGCTAACTCAACTTAGAAAGCAGGACAGTCTTGGGGCCAGGGATGCTCTGGCCAAGGCAGTGCAATGCTTATTCTCTTGCTCTGTGGATGAGCGTGCACAACAGGCTTGGCCTTGGACAAGTCATTTTAATCTGTTCAAGGTTTTCTTTTTCTCTCCTTTGTACTGTTTGTAACACTGAGCTCTTGTTGTTATCAGTCTTTAAGTGTGGTTGACTGGGTTCATCCACCGTTATGAGGTTGTCCTAGAACAACATAGCTGCCTGTTGGAGAGAGTCTTGCTAGTACTCCCTCGCCCTCCTCTCCTGACAGTGTTCTTTGCTAAGACACTCTAGGGGATTTTTGTCCTTTTAAAATTCAAAGTTCATTTTTGTGTCTTTCTCCGCTTGGGAGGGATGACCTCCATTCTAAAGGAGAACTCTGCTTCCAGTGAGACCAAAATACAGAAGGGGCAGAAGCTTGAGATCCTGAAACTTGTTTTTAGCAGTACCCCTACAGAGGGACCAGAGCCACCAAGTCTGTGGGAAGCAACTGGGTTCTCCCAGGACTAGGTGCCACCTAGTCCCTCTTACCCTGAAGGAACCAGCATCCCATTGCTGCTCTTAAGGGCAATCCTAGGCTTGTCTAGCTCAACTACATCCACAGCTCCCTTGGCTGGGCTCCAGACAGCCCGTGAGTCTCTGCACTGGGTGGTCCCTACTGGGGGGGTCTGGGGTTAGCATGGTGGAGGGGACTGTATCACCTGTGTAATCACCTTTTGCTGCCCTCAGTGGATGGGAGAGCTTGGGAACCACTGCTCTCACTAGGGTTTTCTAGGGGCTGCTTTGCAGGTGTATGTCACTACATATGTTTTGAAGACAATGGCTTTGATGGAGGAAATTGGAAACAATAAATTAAAAAATTAAGTTATGTGGACATGTTGGTTCCTACTCTTTTACTATGCTCTAACTTCAAAGAGTCTACAGTGTGCCTAGGTTAGCTCCCACTTGATTCACTGTACAGCAGCTTCTACTTAAAGAAGAACAAAAAATGTTAATCCTTGTCCACACATGGATATGTATATTTTTTCTTACAATGGCTTAAAGAGACTTAGAAAATAAAAGATAACTTGCAAGCTTCTGTCATATCAGTCAAATTTGTTACCTTCAGTTTGTTTTGCCAAAGTGTGATACTAAACCTTATGTAAGCAGTTGACCAGTAACTTTTTAAGGCAAAAGCTGTTATTAGAGCAATTGACCTGTGCTGTGTTGGTAAGGGGCTCTAAGCTCTGCTAAGATATTGGGTGGGTATCTCTTCAGTTGACAGAAACTCAGAATAATACTTTTGCTAGTGTCTAGAACTTGCTGGCTTATTTGACATGCAAAACCACTTAATGTGATCGTTTAACATGAGGTTAATCTTAGTTTCATAGGTGTTCATGTTAGTCCTGTAAGGCAGCATGACATCTCTGAGGGATAACACAGTGCTTGTGCTTTCTGGGAAGCCTTAGTGTTAACCCTCCTGTGGAGACTTGGTGACCCAGGATGGTTTTGATCTGGATAAGGAGATTCTTTGTTTGGTTGCTATTTAGTGCTGGGTTCTGTAAATAAGTGTAACTTTCTATTTTTTCTTTTTTGATCTTTACCATGACTCTGGAGTATATGGGTACAAACTAGGTCAACTTCCTCTTAACCTTTGGGGGTTTTTGGGTCTAGGCCTTGCCTCCCTGACCATCAGGATTGGTATTAAGTGCTGGCAGGGCTGGCCCTGAGGTTTCTGTGAGCATGGGGCCTGTTTTTGCCTCGTGCTAATTCCAATAGTTTGCTGCTATTATTTTTGGACATTGTATTACTGGGATAAGTCAAGACAGCACCCTTAACTTTCTCTGGGGCTTTCTTTGTGTGCTTTGAAATTCCTTGCTGGAAAGTGTCAGATTGGAGTCAGATATCTCTAGCCAAAAGAATATAAACTCTCTGCTTCGGAACAAGTTTAGATCCAGCAGAAATGGATAGCCTCAAATGCTGATGCAGTATATCAGCACCTTGTTTTCCTTTTGTACTAATGCAAATGTTGCTGATGTTTCTGATGGGCAGGAGCAGTGATTTGAACTGGAAAAGAGTTTGTGTTCATCCTCAGGAGAAAGAAAGCAGCCTGCTCTGTTCTTAAAAAGAAGCTGTCCTGTAAAGGTTGCCCTTAAAAGGTTAAAGTGAGTAAGTGGATGGCTGAACCATGAAAATGTCAGTGTTCTCTAAAACATGAATTAAACAGAAATGTTCACTCCCACACATCCAGGATCAGATATCTGGCACAGTGCTGGGATCATTCTCCCTCTGCAGACGTGCTGGGCCAAAGCCCTCTGGCTGCTGCCCATCTCCAGGCCAGGTGCTTGAGGCATGCATGTGGCAATGGGCGGGGAAAAAAGTGGTAATAGGTTAAAAACCAAACCAAACACGACCTTCCGAGTAAATCTGGTCTGTTCTACCTCTCTCATACCTCTTTGTCAATATAAAACGATTTGTGGTATCTTTATTGCATTAAAATAGTTTCTCTTCCCTCCCCCTTTGCTTCCCCTGCCTCCTTTGTACATAGCTTTAGCATTTCTTGATGACCTTTTTGTTAATATGATTTCCAGTGGGAGCTTTTCACAGTAGAAGTATGTATTCCTTCAGGGTTTATGCTGACATTTCCAGTGATTATTTAATTGGACTTCATGTTAGCCTACATCCCCATGGGAACACATACTTTTGCTATGAGAAGTTGTAACTCATCTAATTTTAAGTTTCTGCTATAAATGCTTGACCTCCAGGGAGGGTAAGTCTAACCCTTGTCTGTTGCTGCAGAATAGGCACTGTAGTGTGTTTGGGATGTGGGGTTTCTTGTCTTGTTCCTAATTACATTTATATAGCTTAATCCTAGTACCAAAATTGAGAACAGGCCTTCTCCTCTTTCACCTTTGTGAGCTCTCCTGGAGGATAACTCAGCTCTTTGAAGGATGCTGTCATGTGGCTTATTTTCCTGTGAATATTTTTTTTTTTCCTTTCAAGCTGGCGGACTGCATGCTCACCCAGCATAGGGTGATGTCCAGTTACAAAGCTTCATCCACTGTTTTGCATTTAGCAATGTGGTCCTGAAACATTGTCAGTGGCTTCTGGATGGGCTAACAAGTATTCCAGAAGCAGTAATGGCATCTCTTGGAAGAGCTGGCAAATAAGGCAGGGAAGGGAGGTGTGTGACTTGCATGGGTGGTCAAACTTGAGAGTTGGAAGAAAAACTCTAAGTTGGAGACCAAAAAGAAAAAAAATTCCCAAGAAAGCTTCCCTTGCAGTAGGTTAGGGGGGCAGAAAAACCCCAACCAACCAAACCCAAAACTTAAAACCCCACCCTAACAAAATTCAAACATGAGTTATTGGTTTTTTTTTCTAATTTGAAACAATTTGTATGGTCTAGTGGTCCTCGGAAGAGCAAAGGGCTGAGGGCTGAAGGTGGGCAGAAGCAAGTCGTGCTCAGGTGTGGGAGGCACAAGGAGTGTCAGGAGGAACTCAGAGCAGAGCCAGCATCCCTGGGCACAGCCCAGCAGGGAAGGTGCTTTCAGTGGCTGTTCTCCTGCCTCCCTGGGACCTGTCCCTACGTCATCTGGGTGCGTGGTTCCTGGTGTCAAAGTACAACATGGAAGTAGATGAGACCAGGGGCTGCAAAGGCCAGTGGGAGAAGATGTGTTGGAGTGAGGGGTATCAGCCATAGCAAGATGAAATTAACATGCAAACATAGGCTCATGTGCCTCAATGCCAGGGGAAAACCATTCCTCTTTATCTCCCATTATGCTCTTGACTTTTAAAGGAACATCAAAGCAGTTGTATCAAGGATGTGTTTGTAACTCTTCTAGGCCAGAATTTGTGTACAAACTAACCTCTTGGATAAATCCCACATGGAAAAAAACTGACACTGCAAGTTCTCTGGAATGCAGGGTCTTGCCTCTTTTTGAAGTGCTCTTGGCAGCTTGATTAGAGGCAGAGATTAGACTGAGTATATCAAGGTGGAAGCTGTTCTTTGTCAACTATGTTTAGTTTTACTTTTTAATGTTTGTTTAAAGCTTAATCTTATGTGGCAAGGCTGATGCTGAATGCAGTGTGGGTGACAGGGAAAGAAACCATGTGATGGGTCTTTTGAACTTCCTATGGACAGGTGAGAAATTCTTGCGGGTGAGAAAAGCTTGCAGGACCAGAAATTCTGACCTATTCTACTTGCTAGTAGCAATAGAAGTAGAAAAACCTTCAGTTATGCCTTTCATTTTGGAAAACAGCTGGGGCAATACAGATTGTTGAAGTAAGTGTAGATACTTACGTTGTAAAAGGATGGATTTTTTTTCCCATCATCTCATTTAACAGTAGGAATGGTAATGTGGTAAAAAAGTCCTCATGCCACTGTGGTCTCCTGGCACTGCAGAAGCTTAGTCTTGTCTCGGTTGTGGACTTGAACCTCACATCAGATGAACACTCAGTGAATAAGTAATTGGTTGGATAGACACACCCAGAGAGCTGTGGCCAATGGTTCAGTGTCCAGGTGGAGGCAAGTGACAAGTGGTGTTCCTCAGGGGTCAGTACTGGGACCAGTGGTGTTTAACATCTTTGTTGGAGACATGAACAGTGGGATAGAGTGTATCCTCAGCAAGTTTGCTGGTGATTCCAAGCTGTGTGATTTGACTGACACCTTAGAGGGAGGGCAGACCATCCAGAGGGACCTTGACAGGCTGGAGAGGTAGGCCCATGCCAGCCTCATGAAGTTCAGCAAGACCAAGTGCAAGGTCCTGTACCTGGGTCAGTGCAACCCCAGGCACAAACACAGGCTGTGGGGAGAATGGACAGAGAGCAATCCTGAGGAAAAGGAGTGTGGGAGGCAATGAATGAGAAGCTCAGCGTGAGCCACCAGTGTGTGCTCACAGCCCAAAAAGCCACCTGCATCCTGAGCTGCATCAAAAGAAGTCTGGCCAGCAGGGAGAGGGAGGTGATGCTGCCCCTCTGCTCTGCTCTTGTGAGACTGCACCTGGAATGCTGCGTACAGCTTTGGAGCCCCCAGCACAGGAAAGATACAGACCTGTTGGAGAGGGTCCAGAGAGGGGTCACAAGGATGATCAGAGGGCTGGAGCAGCTCTGCTACAAAGACAGGCTGAGAGAGTTGAGGCTACTCAGCCTGGGGAAGAGAAGCCTCTGAGGTGACGTTATAGCAGCTTTCCAGTCCATGAAGGGGGCCCATAGGAAGGCTGGGATGGGGCTTTTCACCAGAGAGGGTAGTGACAGGACAAGGGGTAATGGATTTAAAGTGAAAGAGGATAGATTTAGGCTAGATATTAGGAATAAATTCTTCACCATGAGGGTAGTAAGATACTGGAATAGGTTGCCTAGGGACCTTGTTGATGCCCCCTCCCTGGAAGTGTTCAAGGCCAGGTTGGATGAAGCCTTGTGCAACCTGTTCTAGTGGGAGGTGTTCCTGCCCATGCAGGGTGGTTGGATCTTGGTGATCTTTAAGGTCCCTTCCAACCCTAATCATTCTGTGATTCTATGATCAGCTTCCCTACAGTGTTTTAAAAACAAGAACCACACACACATGATTTCTTTGAAATCTGAGGAACTCCTTTGTCACCTAGGTGAGTGTGATCTGATTAGTCCCCACCCCTTTTGACAGAAGGGAGTTGACCTTTTCATCTCAACTTCCTGCTGTGTGGACCAAATACAAAACAAATACAATAAATTCAACCATGTTGAGATGTCTACCTCAGTGAGGATGAGTCCCTAGTGCTGCAGAGCAGCAGCCTGGGTGGTGAGAAGGACACTTGTCTTGGAGGGTATGAGCACTCTCATAGTGACCTGCTTGGGTCACCCCCATTACTGTAGAAGAGGTCTAAAAAGCACAATTCTCTGTCAGAATTGCAAGTGGAACTTTGCTTGGGGAAGGAAAATTGCAGTCTTGTGATGTTCAGGAAATTTGGGCATCCTTTCTTTCATAACTTGGGGTGTGAAAAGAGTGATACTCAGTATACACTGTGAACCATTTTTGCAATGGCTAAAATGGTGCCAGCAACAGCTGTAGGGAAGTGTGATGGCTGGATCTTCCACTATAAAGTCAATTTAGCTGTGGTGCTCCATGGGTGCATCCTCAATCATCCATCCCATCCTTGCTAGTGCCTTTGGTACCCTGTAGACTTCCTCTGCTTAGGACTAGGAGGACTGCAGAAGATGTATAGTGAGTTAGGTGATTTTTTCCTGAATTCCATGTCATCTGGTGGTGTTAGTGGTTAGCCATATCTGGTTGGTTATGGCCCAGGTACAAGATGCTTTGTGCATGTCTGTAAACATCTGCAGATGTGGCTGTGTTAGCTGGTGGTATGAAGAGAGAGTCTGGGTGGTTGTCTGCATCCTGGGTGTGGCTGTGTTAGCTGGTGGTATGAAGAGAGAGTCTGGGTGGTTGTCTGCATCCTGGGTGTGGATTTGGCCTATACTGGATGAATTCTGCTTCACCCTGCACAGCTTTTTCCCTTGGTGGAAGCAATCAAGCTGTGATGGATTTGCTGCTAAAAGTGAGCCTGTGTCAGATGAGAAGCAGTGTTGCTCATGGATCTGCTGTGCTGGAGCTTGCTGGTGCTGTGGAAAAGCACTCTGATCATATAAACCTGTGGGGGACAAGCCTCTGCCTCCAGGTAAGCTCAGCCAGCTTTGGTCCTCTGCCTGCCTGTCATAGGAAGGTCAGCACAAGGAAAGTGATCCTGCTTTCTTGCTGAAGCCAGTGGGGACTGTAGCCTCAGCCAAAGCATAGGAATATGTGACAGTATGGGGGGGGAGGAAGGAGAGAAAAAAAAAAAGATAAGCAAGCAAGATGCTCAAAGGTGTGTCTCACTTAAGTATGGCACCATAGAAATATTGTGCCTTGCCATGGTACAGGAACAGCCCCAAATGCTGGCAGTAGAGGGGTGATGGCTCAGCACCATGCCAGCCTGCAGCAGGACCTCCAGGCACTGGTGGTGGCATGGCACAGGGGTGGCCCTGAGCCTTGGATCCTTCTGCCTAGGTGGGGAAGGGCTGCAGCACCAGGCAGGTGAAGCAGCTGGCAGTACCTGGCCCCTGTTTTTACATGCTGGAGTCAGGTTTGCTTAACCTTGAGGCATCCTGCACTCTGAATCAACTTGACACAAAGTCATCTGTTCATTAATAACACAGGAGCAGTTTAATTGTTGTCTTAGTGGAAAAATACATGAGACTGTCATCAGCTGTTGCTTCTGGCAGTACTTTTCTGTAGTAATGTAAATAAATGAGGTCACAGGCTTAAAGAAATAGGCTGTACTTGAACAAATTCAGAGTGTCATCTTAAAGATTCGTACCAATTGTCCAAATACCTGTTGTGGGCAGCAAATGCTCATTTATAATGTTTCAGCCTTAAACACACTCAAATGCAGCTGCAGGAGCCTGGTTTGCTGTGTGGCTACTGACAGAGGGGGTGCAGAATGGTTGGTTTAAAAGTTGGCTTCATTCCTAAATGAGTAAAGCATTTGGTGGCTAAAACCCCATTATTGCCAAATTCTGCACTGCTCCCTTGCATGAGCCCAGCAATTCAAGCGGAGGGAAAATTGCAGACAAAACATCTCTCTTCTGCTCATACTCCATAGTGACCTGGGATTTCTGCTCTTGTTGTGCATGTGCATGTCTGTGTTGCTTTTATTTTTCTTTGAGATGGCTTTGTGCTATTGTAATCAAGGATGAGTGGATCCAGAAATCCGCCTGGACAGCTTTGAAAGCTGTATAAAAGGTCTGTTTGTCTCGAGATCACGTGCTCTGTCTAAATGTGGACCCTGCATCTGCAGTCTGTCATGTATAAAAATATGTTCTTGTTTGTTATCATAACAGGAACATCCGGTACCTGCCATGCTCAGAACAAAGTATGGCCACGCTGATGAGGTAATGCAAAGGTATTGCCTTATTGTCAGGGTATTTCATGGTAACTGCCTTGCTAAAAGCTCTCTCACTTGAAGGGAACAAGGTTACATATTCTTTAGTGTGGGGTCAAAGCCTGTTTCCAGATAGGAAACATACTGCAAATCTACAAAAACATATTGTAAACCCAAGTCCTAGTTTATATATAGTCACACAGCCATAGGGCAGTAATGATGGTTGAAAGAGGTGCCAAAGATGACACAGAGGGAAGGCAGGTGTTGCTGTACTCCTTGTACTTTAGTTCTTGATTTGTTCTTGAAAAAAAAAATAATCACTTGTACAAAAGTGTGCAGGTGAGGTTTGTTATTCTTGCTTGCTTAGAAGATCATTAGTTCTATTGCAAGGTCATGATCCCCTGTACAAGCTGGTTGCCTAGTTTCTACCATGCCTTGTGTGCCTGTTTTGCATCGTATTTGCCCTCTTCTGTTGACGAGTGACACACACTACCATGTTTGGCATGATTTTTATGTAAGCACCATGCTACTTGTCTTTTTTTAGTTGTTCAGAGCTGCTCTGGCTCCTGTCCAGTTGTTCACCTGGCCTCGTAGTGCTGGTGTAAGCCCTGAGCTCCCATGTGGTTTTTAAGCTAGGAAATCTGTGTGCAGCAGCTGCCTGGGTGCTGCTCAGCAGGGGATTTTGATGAGCATGAAGCAAGATGTTTAAAAGCAGATGTCTGCAGAGAACAGAAACAAACGAGCACGGATAGCTGGAGTAGGTATAGCGCTGACTTGAAACTTCGTAAAAAGTTTTGAGGTCTCAAACAATTCAGAGTCTGTTGTTGCTCCCTAACTCTTCTGACAGGGCAGGATGGTGTAATATGTCATGCAGTGATAACTGCAAAAAAATCTGTTTTTTCACATCAGTGGTGAGCAAGAGCCCTTGGTCTTTTCTTGTGCTTCACCAGATAGAAAGCAAGGCTGTCTGCCACAGAGGGTTCTGTTTCATTGATACATTTCCTTACAGGGGAAAACTGTGTGTTCGTCAGTGCTGGGCATCCTTGCATACCATTCATCTGAATTTGGGTAGGTTCAGCCCCCCTAAAAACCTACACAGCAACTGTTGTGGAGTTAAGTGCACAAAAACACTTGGAATATTCTCCGCATCCACGTGTGGGCTGTGTCAAACTGGCTGGGCGGTTCCAGCTTTTCAGTGCATTTTGGTGGTTAAAACTCTGTGGTACATCTAAAGCTAGAAAAGACAGGTTACAAGCATGACCTATAAAAATGAACGTTAGTGGCTTATCTAGCTGCTGGCATTTTGGTTTATCATTGAAAATGGCTGCATAGCTGAGTTAGACTGCTTCATGGCTGCCCTTCAGACTGCACTGCTATGGTCTTTTCTGGTGGGTATGTTATGTTGCCTCAATCCTTAGGCTGCCTGTATGTGATAAAGCCATTTTGCATATTGCAAAGAGCAGCAGAAAAGTTAGTTTAAAATACAGTTTAGTTTTGTGCTAATGGGAGGCTTCTGTCAGGTTTTGCTTCTCTTCCAGGTTCCCTGTTACTGGCCTCTGTCCTTCTAACAGGTTTGGGAAGGCTTGAGCAGCTTCCATAACAAACCAGCTTTTGTTACAACCAGGAGCACAGCCCTGTTTCCATGCCTTAAACTTCCTCATGATTTGGACTTGCTTTCAGTAGCAGAGATATATCTTGGCCCTTACTGAGTTTAGTGAATCAACTCTAAGATAAGGCTTCTTGAAGCTTCTTGGCTTCTTTGGGTACAGCCTTGTCTTTTCCAATCCCTCTACCCCACTGCATGGAGACTTTAAATGCTGAAAACGCAGCTGTTTGCCAAAGGAATACAAGTGCATGTGAATATCCTGTATGTTGTATTTATCTTCATGTAGAAAATCTGTCCTTTTCTAACTGGTCATAATGAGCTTCCCATGGATCTTTTTTGGGAAGTCTTGTAAACTTGAAAAACGTCAGTATCATGCATGCAGGAGCTCCATTTAAATTAGACTAGTGCCTCATAAATCATCTAGAAGCAGGGATAATGTGTGGTGATTGTGGGAGGACCAGGTTAAGGGAACAGTGCTCATGTGGTGTCTGGATCCTGTGTTTGGACCTGCATGACTTGTATGGAAGTGCAGATCCAAGCTAGGATCCTACTCTTGTCTTTAGAGTTCAAGACTTCCTCCATGACAGCATCTTGCTGTATCCTTTCTGGGTATTGGTGTTTCTCTCCAGTCCTCTCTTGCTCACATGTCTGAGCCAGCTCAGATTAGTAATTCTATCTTCTGTATGGTGTTATTTCAGAGATCTTGCTCTGAGCCTTTCTTGAGTATGGTACTTTAAATATTGCTTGAATTGATGTTATTTTTTTTAACTCCCTACCCACATGGTGGAGGAGAAAAAGGAGAGGCAGGATGGCATTAGGAAAGGTGGCCTCTTTACTGGTGAATGGCAGAAAATAAATTTTAGATATAGCTATTGTATATGTGGCTACCCCACTTGTTGAATATCTTCCATATTGTGTATTTGGGATCTCCTTCCCATCCTTCAACTGGATGCTCCTGCTGAAGTGGTGGGGGTTGCCCTGCACCTCTTATTCTCTGCTGGGCATGGTTTTAAGAGGAGCTCTGCACATTGCAATGGTCTCTTGTCTTCTCTTCCCTGTTCTCATCTGGTGGACCCAAGCTAGTGTAAGAGTTTCCTTCTGGCCAGCAGGGCAGGCAGAGGCCCCAAAAGGAGGGCCTAAGTGGTGAGGGAAAGAGCTTGTTCTCTCCAGTGCTGCTGTATCTCATAAGGCAGCTGGTGAATCAGGATGGTATCTGCCACACCATGGGTCCACACCTGACGGATGAAGCATTGGGATCCTACCTCTGCCTATGACTGCTTACTCCCAGAAGGCTACATGAGAGGTGAAAAATGAGGGATGAATCTGGAATCACTAAATCAGCTTCATGGGTTCTCTTGGGAGCCCACTGTGCTCTGTTTATTCTTTAAATAGTGGTATTTAAGCTGAATGGATTGCTTGCCTATAGAGGAGGATGGGAATGTGGGTTAGGGCTTATCCTTTGGCCCACACTGTAGGCTGTCTGGACAAGACTTCAAACATCTGCTTGAGGACCATGGTCTTTGTTTTCTTGAGTGGAAGTCAAGACTTCCACTGAGAAAACTTTTCAGATGCTGTCAAGGCCAGGGGGAGGAATTTACCCTTGAGTTCAGATTTTTGTCCTTGATCTTCCTTCCATCCTACCCACTGTTATCACAACTTAGAGTAGAGATATTTAAGGCATATCTGTTTGTTTCTGCTGTTTAGAGGACTTGGAACAGCTGAACACGTGTGTTTTTGAGGCAGGGTGACATACTGTGTTTTGTGGGTGATTCAAGGATTTCTGGGATAGTGAGTTACTAGCAGCATGTGAAGAACAGAAGTCTGGATGTTAAAAAGGGCATTTGTATTAGAGGGGTTCAGATATTTGTGACCTAGTCTGAACACCTTGTGTCCATCACATACTGGAAAACACAATGAGATGGGTACTGAGCCTGTACCACCATGGGCAGGCACATGGACATTTGGAGCTGCAGCATTTATGATACAGGCATAGAAGCCCTTTGCTATATTTGATCCAGAGTTCATGTGACATTGAGTTTTACCCTGGTTTTTAAGTAAAAAAAAACTTTTTAAAGTAAAAAGATCTTTAGCAGATCACTGTGAAAAAGCACAGAAAAGACAAATAGCTTCTTAAAAAAACAAACAGAAAACCCCTAAACAAACCACTATCACCACCAAAAAAAATTAGCAGGATGGTGACATTCAGCATTTATTATGGCTAGCGTAGCTCTTTCTAGTAACTTCAGTGTAGTGCTTCCTCCCCTTGTGTTGAATTTTTTTTTTTTTTTGGCTTGCGTTTAACAAAGTGCAATTGAGTCTGAACACTTGACCCGTCTCTATGTGGTGTATGACTCCAAGTGCCCTGCTGCAACACAAAAGTGCACTTTTGTGGGCGAGGTGGGGGGGTTATATCGTTGCATTTCTCCTCTCTCTGCCTTTTTCTTTCAGTGGAACCACCTGTTAGCATTACATCAGCGGCTCCCAGGAACTCAGCCTCCTACCAAAGGCCTTACACAAAGTAGTTCTTCTTGTATTGTTTGTGCTCAAAGAGCTGATGTCATGCCAGCTGATGTCATTGTATGCTTTGTGTAATTGCTATGGAGACTGGGCAGGTGGGGAGCCTGGGGCTGATGTAATTGCTGAATGAGGTGTAGAAAGAAGGTCTGCTTTTCTTGCTCCAGTTCTGGGGAGCCTCCCTCCTGGAAGAAGCAGGCGGGGAAAGGGAGAGAGAAAATGCTGCTTGAAAAAGCCAGCAAAATGTGCAATAGAGCCAGGGGAGCATGAGCCAAAAGCATTACTTCTTCCTCCTCGCTTGGATCCATTTTCCAGTCCGCATTAATGTCCTAAAAATAACTCTTGCTAGATATTTTCAGGCAACCAGGGCAGAAAAAGGAGATCTGTTTGCCACATGTTGAGTGATCACTACCGTTCCTGTTAGATTACCAGCAGTGGGTTTCTGTTGTTCAGCTGCACAAACATATAGGTACTGTTCCCCAGAGCAATGCCAGCACATCTGTTGTGGACAGGTAAAGCTGTCCCAGCTGGCTTGCTGCTCTGCCTTAATGTGCTGCTAGTCCATTTGCTTGTAGTTTTGTAGTTTTGCTGATGTTTTCCTTCTTGGGAAAATGTCTTTTTTCTTCCTCTCCCCCCTCCCCCTGCCCATCTTTCCCTCCTCCCATGGGCTCACAGTGATGTAGCACAGAGGTGTGTTTGTGCCTATTCCTTGGCACTGTCAGCTTTGTGGAGGGGAGGACAATCCATGCTGCTGTTTCATGCCACTTTTGCCCTTGGTGGCGGTGCCCAGCTCCAGTCCTGATGGCCCTCAGTGTGTGCTCTGAAGAAAGGTGGGTCCAAAGTGTCGTTGATGTTGGGGCATCTAACCAAAATATCTGCTTTGTCTCTTTTTCCAGGAGGACTCAGTGGTTTCAAGCAGAACCATGAAAACCTCTGTGATAACTCCCTCCAGCTCCAAGAGTGCCCGGAGGGGGGAGGAGGGGGCGGCGCGGCTGCTGTGCCCCCCACACTACCTCAGTCCATCCCTACCACGCCGGATATCGAGAATGCTGAGCTCACCCCCATCCTGCCCTTCCTCTTCCTTGGAAATGAGCATGATGCTCAGGACTTGGAGAAAATGCAGAGGATGAACATAGGCTATATAATCAATGTGACCACCCATTTGCCCCTCTACCATTATGAGAAAGGCCTGTTCAACTACAAGCGGCTCCCTGCCACTGACAGCAACAAGCAGAATCTCAGGCAGTATTTTGAAGAAGCTTTTGAGTTTATTGGTAATTACTCTTGACTTGAAATACTTCTGGTTTATTTGCCAGGGTGAATGTTATGCTGTGCTAACTACCCTGAAGGCTGTTTAAGGCCATACTGCTCTTGTTTAGGCTGTCAGAAATGCCAAGTACCTCATGCTTCCACTTGGTCTTGTTTCTGGCATATCCATTTAAGTAGCCATGGGGTACAATTTTATCCATTGATACCAACCTCCAGACATCAAAATTCAGAAAGGACCACAAAACTGAGATTTTTGTTACCCTCTTTTTCATTCCTTTGCTTTCCTGCATTCCAGTGTCTTCCAGCCAGTTTTTCATAAGTACTTGTAATGGTGGCTGAGTCTTTCCTAACTTAATTTCATGAGAAAACTGCAAACTCTCATACTCCACTCGTTTGATTAGATTTATAACTTCAGAGTATATGTGTGGATAGTGATGAAAACTTGTATTAATGAGCCTTCAGGACTTGTAGGTTCTGTGAGAGCATTTACCACAGACATCCAGCTCCATCTGATGTTGGGTAGTTTACTGAAGAAATGACTCAGTCACATTACCCACATTGCTCCGAACCTCTCTGTGATCCACCTAACACAACCCTCAGCCAAGTTCAGGGGTGTATTCAGCTCTAGTCATTCAGGAAAAAGCCAGATGGCCTCTTTCAGCAAAGCTGGTCAGTAGGGACATCAGCACATGATACTGAAAGCTTCTGAGGAGCTTCTCTTGTCTGTCTTTGTAGGCACAGGCTTCTGCAGTGCATTTTGCAGCATTAGGAATGTTCACTTGTGCCTCTCTGGCACAGGTTATATGTCCTAAGATGTTTTCTAAGAAATGCTGGGGTGGACCATGTATGCTTGTCTTTCCTAATGCTGATTATTCTGATTTCCAATACTTCAAACTGTAGTGGAGGATGAGACAATGGAAACTTGCTGATGTTCAGTGACACAGTTTAGGTGAAGTGTTGAAGTAGGCACAGAGCAGCCTTCTTCCCTACCCTCAAACAGTTGATGTTTATGGCTCTTGAGTCAACATGTGGGTATGTGGCTCCTCTGAAAATCAAGCCTGCTTCTGCTGGCTTGGTAAGGGTGCTCTTGGGCTCAGCAAGGACCTGGGTGTGGGGCTGGGTCCCAAGGTCAGACATATTCCTCTGAGCTCATCTGCCTGGGAAGGGCAGGGCCTTGCTGCTGTGAAGCAGACAGCTCTTTAGCTGAGTCTGGCTGTGGTTTGGTTGGCAGAGGGTTATTGTGTGATGGTGCATACAGGCTGTAGTTATGCTTGTTAGTGAAGGTGGATAGGAAATCACAGCTTACACTGCAGTTAGGGGGAGTGTGGATTTAAAGCTTAAGTCTTACCATGGAGGGCTTCCACCACCAGCTCCCAGGCTTGTTCTCCCCAGTGTCCACTACATATAACCAAATTTTTCCTGGGGTTCCTAAGCCAGCCTTGGCTCTATTGGTAGTGCTGTCAGCTCTTCAAATTGCTGGTTACTGTGTGCATGGGAAGGCAAAAGCCACTTTTTGAGTGAAGGGAAGAGGTGGAGCCCTCTCTGAGGGCAAGAGAGAGAACCTTGCTTTGATCCTTTGGGAAGAAAAGCTGGTTCAAGAAACCCAATAAAACCTTAAACTTTGAATTCTGTAAGATGGGGTGGTGCCATAGGCTAAGTTTACATAAATAAATGGCAGAGCTCAGGTGAGGTCCTCTGGTGTAGGTGGAAGATTTCTACACCCAGCATCCCTCTGACCTGCAGGATTAGAGCTCTCAAAACCACTACAAGATAGAATTCAGCTTATGAACTTACTAAGGACAGAAAAAGCAGCCTTGCTCTGAAAAGGCTTAGAAAGTGTTTCAAAAGACATTTTACTTTTCAATAATTACAGCTTGAGGGTCTGTCTTTGTTTTTAATAAATATTTCTTCATTGAGAGTTTGTCTCTATAGCAAATCCAGCCAGCTAGGGAATTAATTAGTCAAAGTTTTCCCTTCTTCAGGGTAAACTTTAAATTGCATTTGAGAATATTTGGAAATGTTTAAACAGCAGATCATACGCCTGTGATATTTTTAAATATGTCTTGAAAAAACATGGCATAACCCAGGTTTAGCTAAGCCTAAGGCCATAGGAATTGAAATAATCAAAAATTCTCTGAGAAACTGTGTCAAAATGCATTAGAGTTTCAGCTTTCTAAAATACTAACTGGCAAAAATGTCTAGAGGGAAGTTGGCTTCATTTATCTTTCACAATACAGGTTGAGCATGTGGGGTGGGATGAACCATACTCTTGGAGGGGTTGGACTCATGCCAAAACTTGTGAACAAAATTCATGCTCCTCCTGTGGACTGAAACAAAAGAAATGCATTGAAGTGCCCTATCTTGAAAGTTTCTCTTGTTTTAAAAGAAAGCTGTGGGAGATGAGAATGGTAGTGAATCTCTTCTTTTCTCATTTTGTTAACAAAGAGGTAGTTCCAGAAACTCTGTTCTCCCTCAGTCCTGCCCAGGCTTTACCCCTCTAAGTGATAGATCTTGGTGGAAAGCCTGTGTGCATGATTGTGTCTTTTGTTGTTTGCCTCCCTCCCTCCCCACCTTGTCCTTTCCCCACCACTTCCACTGAGAAGTGTTGATCAGAATGTGATGCTGCACTTGCATTATGAAGACAGAGGGATGGCAAATCCCCTTTTTACTCTGCTGAAGGTGGCTAAGTCACAGAGCTTATCATGCAGCAACTGTGGGGTCAGAGTTTGAGGTCTCTTACTCCCGGAGTCTTCTGAGTTACAAACTGGATCCAGCTCCTGCTTTTGTAGTGACACTACAGCAGTGTCCTGTTGAAGCTCATTTCAAGAGTAGCTTTGTGAAATCTTCAAAGAATAGGTCTTTGAAACAGACACGCATTTATTAATTGAATCTAAAAATACCTGGTTTTGAAAAGGTGGTGTCCTTTGAAAGACAGGGAGGTTGGCATGCTGACACTGGCAGAGAAACAGAGGTGGAGATAGGATTCAAGCTGCCTCATTGAGGGCCTTCATCTCCAAAATAGATGCTCACTGGCAGCACATGAGCAGTGCAGCAGTGTCTCTGAATTCATGCTCAGTTCAAGATTTTTCAGTGTTAGACAGGCTTGTGTGTTTCACATTGAGCCACTCTGAAACTCCAGTAGAAGATGGACTGCAGCGGAAGGGGAGGAGATGCTGCTGTGCTTGTAATAAAATAGAGAGACTTTTCACGTTGTTACTCCTACTGCACTGAGCTTTTTCTAATTTACAACTGGCAAAAAAGCTTATTTTCTTCTGTCTTTCTTTTTTCCAGAGGAAGCTCATCAGTGTGGGAAAGGTCTCCTCATCCACTGCCAGGCTGGTGTCTCCCGATCTGCCACTATAGTTATCGCGTACTTAATGAAACACACTCGCATGACCATGACAGATGCCTATAAATTTGTAAAAGGCAAACGACCAATCATTTCCCCTAACCTTAACTTTATGGGGCAATTACTGGAGTTTGAAGAAGACCTAAACAATGGTGTTACACCACGAATCCTCACACCAAAGTTGATCGGCGTAGAGACTGTTGTGTGACAGCAAAGCTGTAAGGAGGTGGTCAATGAAGGGGTTAACCTATTCTTCATCTGATTTAGGGCAGTAATGGGTGGGGTGTGGATTTTTCTTTTTAGCTTTTTCTGGGGGGAGGAGGGTTGTTAATTTTTTTTTTTTAATTTAATAAAAACCTTTTTTTTTGTAAGGAAAGGTTTTTAAAAGAAATCTTAAGAATTTTGCTGTGTTTGGGATACGGTTGTGATTTCCTTCCCAGATGCTGGCAGAGCAGGGAGGCTTCAGAGCAAAAGGAGTACTTTTTAAAAACAAAAGAAAAAAAAATAATTTTTTTTCTCTTTTTATTTTTCCCTCCTCTGTAGCTACTTGTAGAGTTTGTGGCTAAGTAGTCTGTGCAGGTTCATAGACTGAAGAAACTCAAGTTAAAGACAAAACAGCCAAAAAAAAGCAGAAATAAACCTCCCTGAAACATAAGGGCCTCAGTTCTGCAAAGGCTTTGCTAAAGATAACCTAGTAAAATGCTCACCAATACAAAGGAAATTTGAGCAGCTTAAAAAGTCTGTAAGGCACTTTTAACACTCCTGTCTCAAACTAAAGAAGAAGAAAAAAGTTTATTTGGCGTGTTTCGTGTTCCAGTTCTATTTTTCTATTTTGGGATGTAAGGTTTTAACAGTAAGGGACTTTGATCATTCTATGCCATATGCCTTCACTGGCTTCTTGTGCAATAATAATTTGGGGTTTGTGTTGAGTGTTCAAACTGATTAGAGTTGGTTGCCCACTAATAATAAAATAATAATTTTTAAAGTTTAATAGCGCAATGGCAGCCAGCTTGGTTCAGAAAAGGATAAATGAGAGCAGTTATTTTGTTCCTTTATATGACTTTGATCCTGGTTACAGTGCCATAAAACTTGTAGCATATGTATGTCAGAATGTACAAAAATTGAGAACGAGCAAAGTTTATTTAAATATTTTCGCACAAAATATTGGTGTGTTTCAGTTGTCTATGTAAAAAAGAATTTTGATTATAAAACAAAAAAATCTTTTGGAAAATGTGTCCTTTTCTTTCTTTAGCAATTTTCCGGTTTTTTTATGTGGGGTCAGTTTGTGTTCTGTTTGGGGTTTTGTTGTGGTGTACATCTCCCATTGACAAAACTGATAATCTCTTGTTTGGCATCTTCAGTGTTTCTTTCCTGTCCTCTACTGGTGGAACATGTTTTCTTTGTTTTCTACTTTAGTCTTGGATCCTTCAGTTTCTGTAACCAGATTTTTCTCTGCTTGGAAGTGCATCAGTTTTGGAACTGTTCAGCTGAGTTTATACTATTGGTGAGAGCTCTTTGGGGCAGACCTTAAAAATAAGAAATAAACCTACTCCCCTGATTCCTTTTTGTTTTCCTGCAGTTAGCTTATCTTCCACGTCACAAAATTGTCCAATTCCTACAAATGTGTTGGTCTCTTGTGTGCTTTTCCTTGGCCTCTATATAGACTACTCCTTTAGCAGTTCCATGACTTCTGGGAATCCTCCTCCTGGGATTTTCCCATGTCTTTTGCATATCTTTCCTTCTTCCCTGTTTTTTCAGTTGTGTCACTGTTAAGTGTGGTGTGTTGTAGGGCTGATGTTCCTGCCCAATGGTGTCCTTTAGGTGGCTGACTTTTGCTTTCTTTGTTTGCATTTACTTCTTTTTAACAGAATGGTATAAGTTGATCTCTTCTGGACTGTTACCAACTCTAAAGCCTATTTGCATGAGCCTAAAATGAGAGAGAAAATATTTCTCATATGATTTTGTTGTGCAAACTGATATATCCCAGGAAGTCTGGTAGTAGTGAAGGTTTTTTCTAGATAAAAACATAGATGGTCTGAACCAAGTTTAAAACAGGACCTGTAAGAAAACTTATGTACAATCACATTAGATGTATATTTTTGTGGACATTTTACTTAAAATGTTGATACTATACGGATATTTCCTTGAAACTTATCCCTTTATTAAATTATTTTTCTACTGCAATTTTTAATTTTCTTTTCTACATTGAACATTGGTCCTTTTGCTGTGATGCCCTTGGTAGCAAGCATTTCCCAGGCAGCAAAACCTCTTGGACTTTGACTGCTCTAGGGACTAAAGAGAGTGGTTCTAGAGATTAGTCACTGCTGTTTATGCTCCAGGAGGTCCCTTAGGAGATGGTCTCTTTTCTTCCTCTCACCTTTCCTTGTCTTTGGGCTCAACCACTTCCAGCTGTTCTCCATGAACTGCAGGTGAAGGGAGTGGGTTAGAAAACCTCCTTTCCTGCGGGAGACGGAAATGTAGGACTGAGGGCTGGCTGAGAATTTGGTCCTCTTACTCTGTGTTTGCAGTTATAACCATAATTATGCCAATGCTCAATGAGGGAGATGGATTACAGAGCAAGGGGAGTGTGTAATGATCTGTTTACCTGGGACACTGGATTCTTAAGGGTGAAGTGGAAGAAAGACCAAATTCAAAACTGGTCTCCCCTGTTATTACTCTTTTCATGTTCCCTTGCTAAATGGCCTGATGTGAACATCTCTGCTCTGCTTTAGTCTTGGTCACCATGAGCTGCTGTGGGTCAGGATCTGGCTCACAACCATGTGAGTTCTTGCATTTGTTTGTTATTTAAGCCAAAAAGTAGCCCTGACTAAGTTACTGGTGGTGGAGGATCTGATGTTTTTGCCTTGGTAAGGCTGTGCAAATGCTGATGTTGCTGCATGGGTGAAGGTGGAGTTTGGAGAGATTTGCTCCTTGCTGCAGAAACCTCGTCAGCCTTTGTGCTTGGGGCAAGAGGTAGAGTTGAGCACAGGATAAATAAAGCCTTTTTGTTTTCCAGTGTGATGATCTTGAGAACAATGTGGCAGGGAAATGTGAGGTTGTGAGCAAGGGGAGTTTGCTGTGGGTCTGCTGGTAGTGGGGATGGGCTTGACCAAATCCCTCCTTTGTGTGGTCTTGTTCCCTTGAAGGGAACTGGGGCTGGGCTGGAAGAGAGGAGCTCTGGAGAGTTATATCCCACTGAAGGTAGTGCTGGGAAATGGCAGCCTGGGAATCACTTCACTGGGGGACAGACTGGGGAGAAACTGATTTTTTTTTTTTTTTTTTTTTTTTTTTTTTTTTGTATTGAAGCCAGTGAATGATTACTTGACATCTTTATGTCTGACATCAGGAGAAATACACTTAGGGTTTGCATGAGCTTTAGCCCACCTGGGAGCTCTGCTTAAGTGCACACACATTGGAGATTCCTCTTTTTCTAGTACCCAGTATGGTACACTGTGAATATGTGCCTGTTTAACAGTAGAAAGCCCTTGTTTGAGCACCACACACTCCTAGCCAGGGGGAAAAAAAAATAAAAAAATTGCCCTCATTTCTAAGAGGAAACAAGGCTGAAGGAGTAGGGGCTGCAGCCACGGAGTCTGAGCAGATACTGGTGTTGCTCTGCCACAGAAACTTCTAGAAAGGTTATTTCTAAGTCAGAATTCAGGTTCAGTCACCAGTCCCCTGCTCTTACTGCTGCCTCTAGCATACTCCCAGCCTCTTCCAAATGGGACACAGTTCACATAAAACATAAAGGAAAATCAACTTAATCTGTGGGTATCACCAAGGACAGGATCTGCTTTTCCCTGCTCAGCATCAGCCTTGTGTGCTTGTGTGCAAGGTATGCTAAAATAGGTGGTGTCCTGCAAGACTAGATTACCTCAGAATTTATTTTCCACATCTTTGCTTGGTGTAGCACCCTGAGTGCATGTTTCTGAGAACAATTCCCTCAAGGCCAGGGTCTTGGGAATGGGTCACTGAGGTAAAACTTGCAAATCCAGGCAGGGTATTCTGAGCACAAGCTGCTTCTGCTTTACAATCTGGGACCTCTACCAAATGGTGAACTGGCAGTGTGTGAGAGTTTTAAGATTTGCTGTAAATCTCTGTTAAAGCTAAAACCATTCACTTCCATAATCTTGCAAGCTATCCTCATTTTCAGCTTGAACTTTTAGAGCCAAGAGATTGTTTTATTTTTTTTTGTGTGCTTCATTCTTCTCGGTGATACTGGAGACTAAACCAAATCCCCCTCTTTGTCTTGGAAGCCAATTTTCTGAGGCTTCCTATGACTCTGGCTTTCTCAAATGTTGTAGCATCTATTGGGGAAAGGCAGATCAAAGGTCCCTCCCCTACCTGATTGACAGATACAGGGTAGGAGTGTTTCAAAATGATGCAATCGTGTAGGAAGTGCATCAGTACCTTATGGTCACAAGAGCTGCCACTGAGTTGTTGTGGGGAGGTGTGTTCAAGAGCACATGCAGGAGCTGCCAGGACTGAGATGGGGACACAAGGGATGTGGGAAAGTGCTGAGCAGACTGAAAGTGTTTTGGTCTGAAGTCCTTCTGGGCCATGATGGAGCTGGGTCCTGGTGTGTGAGGTGCCAGCAGCAGGAAAGCCTCTGGGAACTAAAGATGCTGATTCAGCAGGGTAGACAAAAATAAAATGTGCTATCTCCTGATTGAGTTAAAGAGCTAATCAAAGAGATAGCAAGTGGTTGATGGGTGTCTCATTGTCAGGTAGCTGCTTTCCTGTGGCCCATTTGCCTGCTGCTACAGTAGGTACCACAGAGAAGGTTATTGATGAGCAGGTTTCAAATGGTTTGAGCACAGTCTGACATCAGTAGCTGATAACTGGAGTGCTTGGTTTTTCTTCTGGGTGTGCTGCCGCTGGCCAACAAAGAGAGCTGGTTCAAGCCATGCCATGTTCCCAGGAACCATCCCAGGTGCTGTCAGTCCTCAGCATCATCCCACTGCTGGGTGCAATATTAATATCTCTGCTCGGTCAGATGCTTTTTTTGCTGAGAGGCTTCCTCTTTCTGCCATCTCTGCTTTCTCTGTTGGACTCTAATCCCTGTGGAGCATGAGATGAAGAAACAGACTCCTCGCTTGTCTTGGCTTAGCTGTCTCCTGTGTTTTTTCCAACCCTGTCATTCCTCAGAGGAAAACTATTTTGAGCCAGTAATTTTTGAGGTGTTCTGTAGCAGGATGAATGTTTTCGTCCACCCTCATGGTCTCCTGGCTTGATGGGTATTATCCAGGCAGCATCTCTCCTAGGGAGGCCAGAACCCAAGATGTTCTCCTGCAGCAGTGCCTGCTTGCTAGCTTCCAACTGCTTGTTCGCTGGAAACAAGGGGCATGAATGGGGTGACAGAATTACATATTGCAGTTCTCTGCTGAGTAGTGTGCAGTTCTCTCGCTGGTGCAGCCCAGGGTGGGGAGGGTGAGCTGTAGCAGAACTTACCCAGTGTGCAGTCACAAATCCTGCTGGTGGCTGAGCAGCTGATCTGATCCTGGAGTATGTAGAGATATGGTCCCCTGCCTCAGGGGCTGTCTGGTTGCCTGTTGAATTTGTCTGGATCCAGTCCGGCTTAAATCCTCCAGTATGTCCGTCTTTTCAGTGTGTTCCCAGGCTTTGATGTGAGTTTGTCAGCGTGAGTACAGTCTTTGAGCTCTTGCCTTAGGGCTGGGTTAATTTCAGTGATGAGTGGAAATAACCTCAGGTTCTATTCCTGGGGATAGGAATTGCTGTATCTGGGAGTGGGAGAGTTGAGTGCAGTTCAGAAACATTTTTAAAAAACCCAGCTAACATGAATCAGGGAGTTAAAACATGTAACAAACTATTTCTGGTAGATAAAAGCACTAAACTAGAGGTGAAATGTGATTTGGCTTGTGTGCTTTCACACTTCTACTTGGTGTACCTTAGTTTCTTTGATTGTCTATATATAAGATGTGACGTTGGAGAGCATGGATTTATCATGAAGATTTATTTGTCATGGAGAGATGAAGGAGCTGTCTGGCACTTGGAGGTTTTGTATCAAGTTGCATTTCTGGCAGATGTCAGTGAAGCATTTAAAGAAGATCACATGATAAGAGTAGAGCAGTAAGTTGCAATAAGGATGGGCAGAGGATTGACTGTGATGCAGGGACACTAAGTAGAGAACCGAAGGATTTGTGCACAGGGACACTAAGTAGAGAGCAATGGATTTTGTCTCTCTCTGGCCCAGGATGTGTGCAGATACCAGATGTCTAGCCAGAGGTGTAGACAGCCATTTCCTCAAGGGCATGTTCTGTTAAAATCCACTGGAGTGATGGAAGAGCATGCTGGAGTTAAAAAAAAAAACAAACATGAGATATTGGTGTCTGGGCTGAGGAGCTTGCCTGAAGCCATTTGCCTTTTCAAAGGTCTATCTAGCAGTCCTGAAGAAGGCTTTGCCCTGATAGAACCTATTTGAAAGCTCTTTCCTAGGTACCCAGTCTTGATGCAGTGCTGCATATTTGCTTTATCTTGCTTTGCTCTGTCCTGTAGCACTCCAGCACCTGAGACCAAACTTTTGCAGTTACTGTCAACAGCCTGTAGGGATTTGTTTCCAGCAGGAGGCAAATGGGCACTGAGGAGAACACGGAGAGCTTGTGCTCCTTCAAACCTTCCTCAGTTCTTAGCTGCACTCTTTGAGTGGTGAGTGCTATGGTGGCCATTGGGTCATGGCGTGGAGTACAGGTGTGCTTCACAAGTTGATCCTGCTAGTGTGTGGCCTATGGAGAAACCCCTCTGGAATGGGGTCTGAAAAGACTGCAGCCATAAAGGGAAACCCAAGTGCTTTGAGCAGGCTGTTGCTGCCAGCTGACTTGGCTGAACTCCTGACCTGGTATCATCAGAAAATATCTCAAAAAACTTGAAATGAGAGCCCAGTTGCTACTCTGAAATTTTGATGTGTTGAAGTTTTGGTGCACGGTTGTGAGCTGTGTCTGGGAATCTAGGCAGATTAAATGTTTACAGCTCTATAGGATCTGTATGAAACCTAGTGTATGTCTTCTGTAAGACAGGATTTAGTTTCTCCAGGAGTCTTCCTGTGCCCTAAGTATGATCCAGACTTGTAAACAACACTGTGGGAGCAGGAGACAAGACCTGATCCTTTAGATGGGTATTGTACATCCCATTTTGCAGCCGAGACAAATGAGAGGGATGTTCTTGGTCACAGAGCAGAGTGAGTAGCAGAACCCAGGAGTTAAAACTCTTCTTTCTTTACTAATATCACAAAAACATTTCTAAAAGCTTCAGCTGGCTGCTGTTAGATGTGGTGATTAGCTACAGCTTCAGACAGTAAGACCCTTCTCCTTGAAGCTGGAAAAACTCAGGTGCTCATTGTGTCTGGCTGTTCTGAGCAATTTTACCTTCAGCGAAGTGCCACTGAAGCTGTTCACTAAACCATTTTCTATTGCTGTACAAGGATTTAGCAAATAGTCTTCTGTGCCTTAGTTCTAAGTGAAGAACAATGCATGCCTATGGCCATTTACCATTCTGTATTTAATGAAGAGATGGAAGCGGCCTATAAGCCATTGGAATACTCTGCAGAGCAATGTCACCAAAATAGGCGTAGTGTTGTTTCTAATTGCAACAGATGAGCAGCCTGGCTCATTAATACTCCCTATCAGCAACACAGAGCCTGTCTGCACCAGAATAGCCCTGATCTCAGCAAACCTGCATCCAGCCCTGGCCCTCTGTTTTTGACGTATTTGGAAAACACAAGCTTCCAGCACAGCCCTGACAGAACTTCCACTTGGCCAGACTGCCTTTCCAGAGTGGATATGATCCAGGGCATGAGGGGCTTTGTGGTATTTTGGGAGACTGCTGGGGTACATGCAGATGCCTTAGCGTGACTGATGGTTTGGAAGGTCTTGCAGGGTAGGTGGCCATGCTGGTGAGCAGGGAAGTGTCACAGGGACATGTCCTGTAGCCCTGGGGGGGGTGGGTGCTGTTTCCCATGCTGGTGAGTGTCAGCTGCACAACATAAGCACCTCTGTGAGAGTTCCCTGCCTCCAGGAGCCCCAGACGTGGCTGGCGTAGCTTTACATTGCTTCAGCCTTGGCTTGAAAGCCAGAGGATGTAATCTGGAGAGAGCTGTCAGGCAAAGGGCCTGTGCTGTTGTGCTTCTCACCTCTCTTCTCCTTTCTTCCTGGTCACCTGCACAAAGCTTTTCCAGGGGCTATAACAAGGGCTGTCCTGAGTGACTGCGGTCTTAAGCTGTGTTTGCAGAAATTTTCTCTCGAGAGGCAGTGCAAACTACTCCTGAAAACTGAACCTGAGCCTTTAATAGCTCTCAGTATTGTTGCAATCATCTTGAAATCCTCACAGGCTGGAGTGAGGTGCTAAACAGACAAGAAAGCCAAGGCTGGGTTTGATGGTGTGTCAGGAGATGTTCCTGCTTAGGGCAGGGGCTATGCAGTGAATCATTAGCTGTATGTAGTATCAGTACTGGAGTGCTGATAACTCCTCCTGGAGTTACAGGATGGAAGAAAGCCTTGGAAAAACAAAGAACCTCAGTGTCAGGGCAAGCACAGGTGTAACAGTACCACTGCTTTGGCTGCTGAATGGGATTTACTCTTCAGCATCCATATGGTGTGCAGGCAGTAGATTTGGTTTTGGGACAGGCTTATGCCTGTGGGGGGCTAGCAATGGTTTCCTTATCTATTTTCTTCATTTTAAATGCATGCATCGTATTGGCTTTGGGTGCTGAACAGCTCAACAGCAGCATCTTACAGCATACCCTGACGTAGTGGGAATGTCAGCTGAACACTGGCAGCCACCTGCAGCCACTTGATTGGTACCAGCCTGGTTCAAAACAGCCCTCTGCAGTGCTGGGTCCTTTCCCACTCACCACCCTGCAAACAATTTCTTACAGGCTGTCCAGCCCAGGATACAGTGGACCTAATGTTCCTCTCAGATGAATTCCTGGGATGACTGGGCTGGATGTGGCTGGATAAATCACTGGGGAATTAAGTCAGTAAACTCCTGCTACCTTTGCCTTGCTTTCACTAGGATGACCACACATTGTACATGAGGAAGCAGAGGAATCATGACTTACTGCAATCTCTCAGAGTAAGGGTCATTTATGGAGAAACTGGGCAAAAGGATTTCTGGATCATCGTAGGATCCCAAGAAAATATAGTATAGTATTGTTGCTTCTTTAACCTCTCCTGTGTTTCCTGATGGCACATACCTTCAGCATTACCCCAGGCCCATGGTCTACATGCACAGAATAACTATGTTCTATTAAAATTCTCCTTTTTGTTTCAGCTGGAGATGATATTTCTCTTTGCTTCCTTTTTCACTTTTAGGGTGGAAAAATTAAGGCTTTTAATGATCAGAGGTTCAAAAAGGCATAGCCACCTTGCTGAAAAGCACCATGAGGGGAGATGTTAAATAGCAGAGGGCAGTACACACAGGGAGAGCTGGGCACAGAAGTGAGAGTGCTTCCTGACCTGGGTTTGAGGGACGATGCATTACCTCTGATGGGTGGTGGGCAGTCAGGAACACCCACTCCGGCAGTCAGTAGCTGGACCTCTTAAGATGAGCTGTTGACCAGGGAAAGAAATCAGTCCTGGAATCCAGGCTGGAGCAAAGCAGTAATTTTGCTTCATATATTTTCTTTATTGGTGTGTTTCAGAGAGATGGAAGTGGTGACCCAGATAGAAAGGGAGTTCCTTCATGATTAGAAGTCCACTTTAGTCCCTCTCTCTCTCTCTTGGCACTGGTCAGCCCCAGGTTGGGATAGGATACCTGCAGAAGACAATGGAGACTTCTCCATCCAAGGGTCTGAGATCCTTCTGACTCTTCAGCTCCCCAGGGAGGAGCCAGGGCTGACTGCATCCTGGCAACTGAAAGCTGATTGTGTCCAATTGGTGTCCTAATGCAGGGAGACCAGGATGGACATCCAGCCTTTTGGCAGCTTTGCCCACCTAAATACTGTCTTGGCTTCCCTGCAACCCTTTCATTATGGACGTTAAATTATGTTGCCTCACAGAGGAAACTTGTCATTACCCCGCTGGCTCTGTCAGTCTCATTGCAGTTTACTTGCACTTATCATGAGAAGGCTCAGGTTTCAGTTCCTTGTAACTTTGCTGAACTAGAGCTATTTGGGGCTGAAGTTTTCCATGCTGGGTGGTTGTTGAGGCAAAGAGCCCCTCTGTGCTTATTTGAAGCTGATTTCCATTTTGCTCTTAGGTCCTTGTCTTTTAATTTGAACTGAAAAGAAATTTTGGAATAAGATGTTCTGATTTTATTCATTAGGAAAATGAAGATAATTTCATTTTAATTAGGAAAATTATCCATTTCACATAATTCTAATAAGGCTTTTGTTTAGAAAATAATTGGAAACTCTTCTGATAAGGTCAGGCTGTTTCACTTTGACCTTTTTTAGCAATGAAACCCTTCGATTGCTCTTCCATAAAAAAATAGGAATTAATTTTCTGGATTCATATCTAAAACAAGGTAATGTTACTGTTGGACAGAAGTGCTTTGACTTTTGTAAAAACTTTTCAGTTATCTGTAAATGAACCACTTTTAAAATGGGTCAGTTCAGGCAGTTTTTGGTGTGGTGGTGTTCCTTCTAGTAAGTAACGTTGATATTTCCCACTGGATAGTAATCCCAAATAGTACAAGTGAGCAGAGAGAGAAGTTTTGCCTGGTTGCCTTATTTGTTGTACAGCCTTGGAAATACTCTGAGGTGGTGGAGTTTCCTCCCGTGGGGCTGGTGCGGGCTCCGTGTGGGTCACCAGCAGAACCAGTGGTGCACGTCACCTGCCCCCACTCCCTGCGTCATGAGTGTGACCCAGATCTGTAAATGATGTCAGACTGGTGTGCTGACATCCTGCTGCTATTCCAGGTAAGTCTAGGAGTTCACTCATGGTAGGTCCAGCATGGCCTCAGTGAGAGAGAAAACGGGAAGAGGCTGCTTTTTCTGTTTTCTTTGGGCAGTTTGTTCTGTGGCATGGACTCCCAGTCATGCTACTGCTAAACCAGACTTCATGGGGCTGTGGTTGAGAAAGGAAAATGTCTGTCATCTGCTGGCAGCACTTGCAAAGCTGCTGCATCTTGCCTAAACAGTAGATCTGGACACTACTTTGGCTCTACCAAGCCAACGTCATTGCACAGGAGGGCCAAACATACATGTCTCCTTGAATTAGGTCTTAATGTGAAGGTAAAATTGTCTTTATAGAAAATAATATTCTTACATGATAATAAAAAATACTGATTTACATATGCTCCCCAGAATTTCAGACTTTCCCAAACTAATTTTTCAGTCTTTTCAGCCTGCCAGACTTAAAAGGAAGTGAAGCTTTTCTTCTAGGTGCAGCTACTAACAGCATACCCTCTGTATTTCTTCTCTTCCTTCAAAGTATTTGTTTGCATGATCCCCTTTGGAGCACTCAGGCTAGAAGTGCTCAGCTATGTCTACTGGGAAATGTCTTCACTTGATACCCTGAAAGTAGTAAGAGAAGGCCTTAGAGAAGTTTTAAGTTTGCAGTCTGGGGAAGTGTGACTCCTGGGCTGGGTGTTTGGTGTTGGTTCTCCATGTGAAGGTCCGGCCTAGCTGGGACCCTGGGAAACTGTTGACTCAAAGCCAACATCAAGAAGGAACCATGCTGTTGAGGGTGATGTGGTGGTGGCAGTGGTGCTGGGTTCCTTCTCTGAGGGCTCCTTCAGCCCTTTTCTGGAGCACAACCCAACCCAAGGCTGACCACCAGCCAGCCCAGGGCTTACAGAAGGGGTTGTTCTCCCTGATCTGGGATCTTGCCTGACAGCTGTGTTAAGGGAGGTTTCCTAGGTTGTGGTCCTCTTTTGGGGATGACAGACATTTATGTGCTGAACTGTGATCTTAGTTCTCATCCTCAGCATCCTTGCCTATAAAAAGAGGGGAGGGAATTGCTTTCTCCTGAATGCTCCTGCGGAGGGTGTGGAAGAAGTTAGGTTTGGGGTCCTCAAAGAGAAGCTGTGGCCTAAGGAGCAAATGCTGGTGAACAACTCAATTAATCCTGAAAGCACTCGAGGAGCACTTGTCGCTGCGTGTGGTAACAGGATAGGAATGCTTACTAACAAGCAAAAGCATTAATATGTTTGTGAAACAATATTATGCAACTGAAGTCAAGATAGTGCTTTGAATTTCCAAAGAGCAATTCAAGAAGTAGGGAGTATCAAAGTTCATACGCTTGAAAGCCAAGGGCCTCATCTTGCCCATGACTGACTTGTTCAGGTCTGCTTTCCTGGTGTTTGGCCTTGCCAACATGTGCCTGAAATGCTTCTGAGCTTGAGTGAAAGTGTGTATTTCTTATTGCAAGATGCCAGTAAGAAGTCAAGGTATGCCAGTAAGAAGTCAAGGTATGCCTGAATCCTGGGCTAAAGGCAACGTGTGGCTTTAATAATCCAGAGCATTTCATTCATCTTGAGGAAAAAACTTTCCTATCATTTTTTCAGCTATGTAATCCCCATGACTTTGTGAATAATTATCCTGGGTCATTCAGAGATGTGGTAAAAGGGTTTTGATATTCACTGAGGACAATTAATGCTCACTTAAAGGAGGCTTGATGTTTAGCATAGTCAAGAAAATTGTGAAAGGGAGAAAGCAACATGTTAATATTATTGTTTCTCTGTGATAAAAGAGAACAAGCAGTCAAAGCTGGTACAAAAGCCTCCAATACAATATAGGAAAATGAGCTGAAAATGTGCTGAAAAGAACAAAATGGTTCATAATTATGATCATATCACTCTTCTGAAGAAGCTGTCATCTAGGGCCTAGTTAGAAGCAAGCAAAGGATGCCAAAAATGGATTTTAATATCTTGATAATTCAGATAGATAGCCTTTATTTGGTAAATTACCTCTTCAAAAAGCATGGTGTTTGCAGGACAACTACCAGGGGTATCTGTGTCATATGATGCAGATAATTCCACTGATGAGGTAAAAACTATAATTTTCCAGCATTATTTCTCTTTTGAAGTGTAAATTTATGATTTTGTTTTCTTGTTTGCGCAGTTTTGTTTTTGCATGGATCAAACTAGTATTGCATCCCCTGAATTAATTTATAGAAGTTTATAGAAATTTTTTAAGGTTGCTAGCAAAATTTTGGAGAGCTGCCCTCACAACATATATATAATTTGTAAAAAAAAAAAAAAAAAGGATTTCTATTTCCTTCTTATTACATTTTGAACACTCTGTTACCCTTTTCCAGACAGAATGTAATATTTCACAGAAAACGTGGTCCTTTCTTTTTCCTTATCAGCTCCACTCTAACCCAGAAAATAAATCAGTGAAAGTTCACATTCCAGTCTAGTTATTAACCATAATGTTGGAGTGATTACAAAATAATTGTGCATCTCTGTGCTTTTAAAGTTACTAGTTTTTGCAGTTTGAGGCAAAATCTGTGTACCTATTGGAAAACAGCTAATTATAAAGCCAGATTTTCAAGATTCGCCATGTTTAGGGCCAGCTTTTTATCACCTGCTTACTTAGTCCTTGACTCCATGGGTGTTGGTGACCATCAGCCATGCTTTCACTTTGATTCAGTCCACTGCAAACATATTTTTCTCATTGCTGGTGGTTCATGCTATTTCTTTTGGTCTTGCTCAGCTTTGCTTCTTCATCATCTTTTTGCTGCACTCTGAGGTTGAATGCCACAGCAATAATTTTCCACCAACAATTAGCTGGCCTGTTTTCTGTCATCCTAACCACATCCTATCTGGTTGATTGACTTATTTTATTTCAAGCTTATTCAGTAATTCTTTTGAGGATTTCTTTCTGAATACAAATGAGGGGATAATTATTTAATGTAATCATTTTATTAATGTACTTTGCATCCTTTTTTTACCTTAATTGTGTTGAGGTTTTTATATACTTACTGCATTGCAATCCTGATAGCAGCACTGTGTTTTAAAATGCCAATTAAAACTTAAATTAATTTCTAAGTGAGAAGGAAGTAAACCTGCAGTCCTCCATTAAAGCCTGGGGTTTTTTTTACTGCATAACCAATTTAACTGAGCAGCTGTGCTTTTATGTTTTAAAATATTACAGTGCTTCTGCCAACCTGAGGGGAAGTTCTTTGGCAATAACACTTGTGCCCTCAGTGATCACTTGAGGTCTGTGACTGTTACATAAAAAACCAAATCTGCTGTCAGAATTTATAGAAGCCTTTTCATAAATTCTGAAACAAACTCAGGCCATGGTAATTGCCATGAGGCAGGGCTAAAGAGTGTTTCTGAGTAGCATAAAATTTGGGGTGAGAAGAGATTTAAATAACCTTGAATAAGGTGAATTTAAGACAAAAAAGTAGCTTTCTGGAAAAGCAGAACCACAGTCCTCTTTTCACATTTGTCTCTTTGGTTGGTAATGAAGGAGGGACTTGGTTAAGAGGATATGGGTTAGGACTGGGCTTACACAAGAAATAATATTTGCTAATGGATGGGCAAGAGTGGAAACGGGCAGTTGAGAATTTGTAGCGGAGGAAGTGATGTGTTGATGAAATTGTTACTCAGTGCTTAAAGAGGTACTTGGAAATCATCTTGAGACCTGACATCTGCACCTTGCCTGAAAATCCTGTGATGCTGTTCTAATTCATCCTAACAAAGCGGTGAGCTTTCCCAACTCTGCTGTTCCTGGTGCTTTCCCTTGGAAAGGGAGGTGCTCAGGAAGGGTGAGATATGGTTTCACACACATATGAAGTTGTAAAAACCTGTGTTGCCTTGTGCTTTGCCTCCTGTTGCCCTGGCAAGTTTGTAGGCACTCCTGAACCTTGGTGACACAGGATGGTGAGACACTGCTCCCACACTGCCTCTGCTCTCAGGGGACTCTGTTCTTTCAGCATTCAGGCTGGGAGCCAGAAGGCTGTGCAGGAATCCAGCCTTTCATTACAAATGTGGCAAGTAATTGGAGTAATGCTGAAATTAAAAGGGAAGTGAAGTTCATAAAATGCTGGATATCACATAAAACTAAATACTGCTAGTGGCCACTGTGAAGCAATGTCTCATGTAATTAGGTGTAATAGGATCAAAATATTGCAATTAAGAATCATAACATAATAGTAATTACAGGAGAGTGTGCATGGCTAAAGCTCATGAAACTTGGTGTCAGTTTTCATCCTTGTGTTGCTAGAAGTGACTAAAGCAGCAGCTCTGGTGAAACAAAGCTCTCAGAGTAACCTGACAAAGGTGTTGGCTGCTCACAAGTGCTTGGGTTTTGGGACTGTGACTATACACCAGTGCCCAGTTTTCAGAAAACGACAAGTTGGCTTTCTCAGGAGAGTCTCTGAAATAAATAATCTTCCAAAACATGAGGTTTTGACTGTGGTTAGGTAGAGCTGAAACCAATGGTCATGTTCCTGCAATTTCGTGTTATCCTGAATCCACATTTTTCCCCAGCTTTGTGGAGACCAAATGGGTAACCATGAAGGCTGAAGTTCCTCTAAGCTTAAACTGTTTTCCTTAAAGGTTACAAAAGAGTATGACCACAGAGGGAGGAGTCCTTGTCATTTTCTTCCCCTTTTCTTGGGGAGGAGGAGATCTTGCGGAGTGGTGCTGTTGGCAGCTGAAATACTGTGGTTCACATACTCATTTCATGGTTGCCTCTGGATTGATGGCATGAGTATGCCAATGTCTGTATTGAGTAAATGCACTGCTCTGAGCAGGACCTATTAGGACTGACAGTATGGGCTATTTCCCACTGCTGGGTAGGGCAAGACAGATGCTGTTGGGAGGGACCTCCATGGGCAGGAGATTGCTAGAGCAGAATTTGAGTGGCTGGTTGCTCTTTGCTGAAGAGGCAGGGAGACAAAGTAATGTGGTAGTAAGCTCAGGACATAATTATTCTGTTTTGGCTTGTTATTGGATGTGTTTGTTCAGTTCCTTCCTGACATCTCTAGTCTTAAAGTCTTGTAGGACTTAATTAAGTAGGAATGAGAGATTTGTGGGTGCTTGTACTTTTTCATAACATGATGGTGTACCTGTGGAGCAATAACTTTGACCAGAGTGGATTCATTTGGCCTTGGTAATGATGTGCCTGTGGGTGTAAAAAAAAAAAAAAAGCAGCATTCCTAGGGAAAGAGGACCAAGAGAATCCGAAGTTGCTAAGAAGAAGCCCAAAGCCACCAACAAGCAGATGAGGTCATTAAAGCTGAGATTAATGTGGTTCCTAGGAAAAGATCTAGCAGCTAATTAATTTTTTTTTCTCCTTATGCAGAGACCTTTTTGGATACTGTCAGTAAGTGATTAAAGCACATCCATTGCTTCATGAAATAGAAGCTTACCAAGTGCTTGCATATGACTCACTTCATCTGATGTGTCTTGGGGTCTGTGGGGCTCAGCAGGTTTTGTGTTCCTACTGATGGAGGGACCCTACACTTTTGTGCATTCAGGCTCCCTTAAATCCCCAAAAGCTCTTTCATTATCTGCTCTTGTTCAAAAGTACACTCTTGCAGTGGGTGAGGATGCAGCTTTGAGAAAGCAGTGTCTGAATTGTTTGAAAACTCTGAAGTCTTTGTGGGTAGAGAGAAGGATAGAAAAGCAGAGATAATGACAGTGCTGTCTTGTCAAGAGCAAAGAATGAACAGTGATGTGGGGGAAGATTGACTTAACTTGAAAATCCATTAAGACACTACGTGCTGTTCTGTAAAATATTTGAGCTTCCACCATACAAGATAAGAGTAATGTTGCCTCCAAATAACAGCCACAGGTGTACTTTCATTTCGTTATGGCTGTTAAAATGTTGCATGCCAAAAAAGGCTTTGCCTCTACGTCTGCCTGTGTATAGACATCTAGTTACACTTACCAGATACTGAAGAGCAAAGGCAAAGGCAATAAATATGTCCAGAGGTTTGTGTGTGGTTTTATGTATATTTGCAGATACTCTGCTATTGTCCTGTAGAAAACTAATGAAATCCAGGTACTGAGAAATTGGTGATATGTTTTGTCTGGAAAGCAGCAGTGTGCTGATTTTTCTCTCCTGTGCAAATTATGAGGTGCTTGAATTAGTGACATAAGAATGAGTAAGGTTTTTCTGCATTTAATTACATAAAATCTAGTCCAAGTGCATTTACTAAGGGGATATACATTTCCCTAGCATTAAATCACAGCCTGTTACAGCAGTTACAGAACAGAGTTACAGTTCTTGAGCCTCTCCAGCAGGCAGAGCTCCATTTCCTACCTAGCCCTCAAGAACTGCAGTCTCAGCATTCCACCTGCCTCCAGCCTCGTTAACAAGTTCCAGGAGAGGAACATATGTATTTTATGTATGTATGATTAGTAAGTTCCATGGAGATGCAGTCATTGTATTGCTTCCGGCAGGTCTTCTGAAAGTAATGCTGCAAATGAATACAGATGCTTTTAGTATGTTTTTTTAATGGCAAAATTGTTCATCTGTGAGGTGTGAACAGGCCCTATCACCACCACCTGGTAAGAAATAGACACAGCCCTGCTCCCCAGACTTGATTAGTTCACTGGCTGTGTCTCAGCAGACTCTGAAATAGTTCAAGATTTTGACCCCTTTAGGAAGGACTTAATCAACCTGACTGGGTTATGCTAGATGCCATCTGCATAGAGGATCCTCATGTATTTCATTCCAGTGAAGATGCATTCTCTGAGGTAAGGTACATCTCAAAATCCTAAAGCAAAGATTTTCCTCTGACACAGAGGAAAGCTATTGCCTGTGACCCTCTAGATGAATGGGAAATACCTAAGGAGGGGGGCTGGATTTTAAGGTTAAACACAACAGCACCATAGAGAAACACAGATTGCTGGAAACAGAGGGCTGTACCAGTAGCTTGGCTGTGTGGTTATATGTGTTTTGACACAGTGTAATGCATTGAATTGCATGTCCAAAGAAGGGCAACAAAGTTGGTGAAGGTTCTAGAGCACAAGTCCTACTCAACACTGCTGGGGGAACTGGAGTTGTGTAACCTGGAGAAAAGAAGGCTGAGAGGAGACCTTAATGGCCTTAAATTGCTCCAGGAGAGGTTTAGATTGAATATTAGGTCAAATTTCTAAACTGAAAGAGTGGTCAAGCATTGGAACAGGCTGCCCAGGGAACTGGTGGAGTCACCATGCCTTGAGGTGTTAAAAAATGCATAGATGTGGCACTTCAGGGCATGGTTTAGCTGGCATGGTGGTGTTGAGTTGATGGTCGGATCTGATGATCTTAGAGGTCTTTTCCAACATGAATGATTCTATGATTCTTATCACTTTCTATGACAACCCGAAAGGAGATTGTGGTGAGCTGGGTGTCAGTCTCTTCTTCCAAGTGACAAAACAATAGGAAATGGCCTCAAGTTGTGCCAGGAAAGTTTAGTTTGTATTTAGAGAAGAATGTCTTTACTGTCAGGCACTGGAACAGGCTGCCCAGGGAAATGGTGGAGTCACCATGCCTGGAAGTACTTAAAAGACATGAAGCTTAGGGACATAATGTAATGATGGACTTGGCAGTGTACTGGATTAACAGCTGAACGTGAAGATCTTCAAAGTCTTTTCCAACCAAAACAATTCTGATTCTACATGAAAAGATGATGTGCTGTGCAGTGAAAAACACATCAGTGCCCCACATTCCCCAGCAGAACCTGTGCTTTCACAGGGAAGGGGAAGAAAATACCAGGAGGGCTTGGGCTGCTGCCTCCATCCCCCAGCAGGGGAGATGGTAAAAGGGTCTCAACACTGACCACAAAGTAAGAAAAGACAGAAAAGTATTAATTAACACAGGAGCTGGTTCAAACAAAGGCCTCTCACTCTTTCTGGCCTCGAGCACAGCATGCTGTGATGAGACATCCACCTGCATCCACTGTTGGATGGGGCCAGGGGAAGATGGGGGAAGGACAAAAGTTGTGGTACTGTATGTGGGAGGCACAGGTGAAAGCAAGCATTTGAGATTAACTTAACCTGCCACAGGATGTCACTCTGATGTGCATGGACACATCCCAGGGAACATTTATCTGGCAGCTTCAGATTCAACTTGCAGAGGCACCTCTGAATGCAAAGTTCAGGTAGTTCAGCACATGGTGTTTCCTGCTCCGGGTTGGGAGGAGATGAAGCACGTGCCTCTTTGTGTCCTGGGCTCTCTGGCATTATTTATGAAATGAGCACACTACGATTTTGTATGTATTAATACTTGGCAGCTTATATAAATAGGGTTGCTGGTGATGAACAAGCAGCAGCGGGCTTCAGCTTTCCTAACTGTGACTGCTCTACTAACAGAAACAGAAAACAGTTTTTAAATCCTTCTGACTTTGAATACTGTACTGTGAACCAATCTTTTATATTAAAAATAGTATTTCTTTACAGAGTCTTTTTTGGAGTGGCTCTGTATCTCCTCTTTCCCTTTCTGTTTTGTCCTTAAATTCTGTGCTTAAATAAAGACTGCTTAATTAATCAGGCTTTTCTCTGAATGAATGATGAGTATTTCTGTCAAGAGATTCAAGATATTGCTATCTTCATGCTGCTCATTGAAATTTAAGGAAAGCAAACTACCTGCAGATGACTACGGGTGGTGCAAGACAGTGCTGCAGGTTTAGAGTAGGGAAAACAGTGTGTAAAATATTAGATAAGGGCTTTATTTGAACTAATCTGATTTTTTTTTTTTTTTTAAACTACATGATTACATGATTGCTTGACCTAACATGAATTGATCAGACTTTCCTCTTTTTTTTTCACACATACCTGGCCACAGCAATATGAAAAATTTCAAATACAAAGCTGAGTTTTAATTTTGTTGTTGTTGTTGTTGTTCATTTTCCCTGCTTTGAGGACATTAGGGTTTGGCAGTCCCCAAGATGGGTTTTGCCATAGCTGACTAGGCTGGTAGCAGATGTTTGTGGCCAAAGGGTAGAGCATCATGCAGGCAAGCCCACAGAGGAGCCACTAATTGCTGGGGGAGCTGATTAGGGGGATGAGTGACTCAACAGCTTGGAAGGGCTGTGGGTAGACCTATGGCCCATTGTGACTTAGAGTCAGTCTCTGGGTGGAAATTAAGAGCCATGAGCTTCTCTGTGATGTCAGCTGCCTGGTACTGGGGATCACCTCCTCTTGGGAGAATGTGCCACGAAGGCACAACCTGTTCAGCAAGAAGGGTGGTATGTAATGGAACTTGTCATCTAGGCAGGGAGACCACCCCATGGAAGAAAAAGGAGCCAGGAGACAACCCAAACTGTATCTCATGGAAACTTTTGCTTAGTTAAAGGTGAGATTCGTATGTGAAACTTCACTGAGAATCTGAATCTGGCTTTGAATCATCACCGTCAGAGGTCACACAAGATTGTCACAGGGACTTTGCACTGTTTCATTTTTGAGGTCACACAAGATTGTTGCAGGGACTTTGCACTGTTTCATTTCTGGTTTGGGGTGTCTTTTTTCTGTGGTTGCTTGGGGTTTTATTTAACCTTTATGTTGATTAGAGTTTTTGTCTGAAGCTTTTGGAGCTCATTCCTTCTGAAAGCTCTGCCTGCAAAGATAAAGAGAGAAAGATTGTTTTAATGTTTCAGTAATAAACTAGATCCTCTGTCAGTGCTACTTATTAGATAAGACCCCGGCTTGCTGCCAGGAAGCATGTGCTATATTCTCATCTCTGTACTGATGTATTAGGCAGCCTTGCTAAGCATTTCACCTCCTTTTGCCTCTTTTTTCTCGCATGTAAATTGAGGCTGATGATGCTTGTCTCCCTTTGTAACTTATTAAAAAATTAACAGAAATAGATTGCTGTGGATGATCAAAGGAAAGCCTGATTGTGCTGTTCAGTACATCAAAAGTGTGTTTTATTACACAAGTTCTACTACTGGGAAGCTTGAATTTACATTTACAATGGTATGAATATGACTGTAAGCTCACTGACCTCAATGCAAGGCTTTACATTGATTTCAAAGGACGTTAGAGGAATCATTATACAAAGACACAAGTTTGTTTTGTTTTGTTTTTCTTTTTCTGACTGATGTATTTGCCATTTGCCCAAAATGGCACTTATTTAGCTTAAGCTATCAGAGGATTTACAGCAGATATAAAGAATGGCAGTGGCTGCTCTGGTTTTGCAGCAAGGACAGGGAGAGAACTCCGTGAGAACTTAGAAATGATTTCTGTTTGTGGTCATATTTTGTAATACTGAGCCCCAGAGTCTATTAAAAAGCAATGCAGCCCTTCCTCATCTCCAAAACACAACAGAAGCACATAAAGAAGTATAAAACGGAGCCTGACATCCTAGGTTTCTTGCAAGTTTCTCCCTCTTCAGACTGCAGAAATGCCTGCTGGGTCTTTCACGGCAAATCATTCCCAGTTACTGAGCAGCAGGCATTCAACAAACCAAGAAGAACAATCCTACTTGGGCATAAAAATGCATAGGTATATGTACTTTTTTTTTTTTTTAAAGAAAAAAACCTAACATGATGGATGGTCTTGAATTAATAATGCAAGAAGAGATCAGTGGTCACTAATATACTTTGTCCCTTTCTGTTTGTTTGCACTGTTCAATAAGTGCAGCAGGCCAGGTGTGTACATGATTCCTCTCTTTGATGTTCCAACTGTGTCCATGTACAGACATGATGTAGCAGTGTGTCATACACACACATCAGTGAATCTACCTCTCTCCAAAAAGCTGCCTTAAAGACACTGCTATCCCTTCTACACATGGAAATAAAGCAATTAGAGTCTTGCTTTCTAAATGATTTTTTTGGCTATCAAAGCCTTAATTTTAAAGATCTCCAATCATCTCATCACAAGGTATGGGATATATAATCTCACTGCCAAATTAATCCACACTTGCCTTGTGTTTTATTTCTAGGATGAATTTACCTAGCTTCATCTTTCATCAGTTGACTCCTGCTATAGTTTTGGTTGCTGAATGTCAGTCTTAGTTATCTTAATTGTGGAAGTTGGTGATTAAACTGAGATTAAAACATTTGTAATGTTCTTTCACATAAATTAGGCTGAATTATTTACATCCATTATTCTTTATCTGTTTCCATTATTCACTGATGCCTTTGCAGTTGCTCAGCTGGTTTCTAGACACGTGGAAACAAGAATGGAGCACAGCAATAGTTGCAACAGAGCCAAATGAGAGGTTGGTTGTCTTCTTGATATTCTCCTGTTTGTGTGTTTTAAACACACTTATCCCACTATGTCACAAGGGATTGGTAATTGTCATAAACATAAGCTGTTTCTCAAAGTCTCTGGTTCCCAGGTGAGTGTGACCTGGGTTCCTCCATCCCAGGCACAGAGCTGCTCTGTTGGCCCTCTGGGAGTCAGAGCTGCTTTCTTGTTCTCAGGATACCAGAAATTCAGGCCACCCAGCATCAGTGCCTGTCCTCTTTCCTTTCTTGTCTTCAGATCACTTTCAGGCCTGGATCAACTGCGGTTTCACTTGTGCTGCCAGGTCACTGAGAAAAGGTAGTAAATAACAACAGGTGAGGACTCATTCCTACAAAAAAAACCCCAGACCCCATCTGTGTTTGGGAAATAATCCTTTGTTTATGGCTGCAGCTGGAGTATGGACTGCAACCCAGGCTGATAGCCACTTGGCATGTGCCACACGGGTTTATATGGGTCCATAGAGTAAGATACTGCAGAAGGGTAAAAATTCTATTAACTCTGTTATGAAGTCTCACACCAGCCATCCTCTATTCTTGGCAAAAATCAGGCCTCTCTGGTATCATGTGTTATGGTACTCTCTGGAGCTTCTCCAGCGTTCTAGGTTTAAAGGTTCAGCCTCTGTGATCTAAATAACTCTTTAGGCAACTCTTTTAAAAACTGAAATCCACATTAACTTTTGTTAAAGCTTCTCCTGTTAATTTTATAACACAGAGTGTTTCATCACCATGTGATACAAAGCAATGATGTTTTATCTATTTCTGTTGCACAGAAGTTTCTGTTGACTACTGCTGTATTTTCTTCATCAGTGATGATAACTGCTTTTTCTGTACAGTTTGATTTTCTTTGAGTCCTCAGAAAAACCCAATCCTATTTATTCAGTGTTAAATTAAATTTTTCTTTGACCATCTATTGGTTTAATTTTGAATTTTTATTTTCAGTTAACTATTTCTGCACTTGGCTGTGGGCTATAACTTGTGTTTTTGATGTTTTAAGTGTCTAGTTGCTCACTTCTCTCTAAGCCAAGGGCTTTTAAAATCATTGAATGTTTTTTTTTTAAAAGAAAATGTTTTGGCACGTGTAATCTTAATTTCTAGGTTATTTAGTAAAATGGTCCTAAATAATAACTCATGTTTTATGTGTCTTTTTTCCTTCTTGCAGTCAAATATTGTAGCTGTGTGAAATGGGAGGATGTAGTGTTAAAGCAGTGGTTTGGGCAGTGCTTTTGTGATGAATACCCAAAGCATTCCCATGTATGACTTGGCTTCTGTTTTGATTTTGTGTTTCCGTGTTATCTGCCAGATCAAGATACAGCCTTTTTGAATCAGGAAATGGTTGAAATTGTTGTCAATAATTTAAAAATCTGGGTGAATTTTAGTTCTGGCAGTTTGACCTCCAAAACAAGATCAGCACACTGAAATCCTCGTCGTAGTGCAGAATGAGAAATCTATTAGCACAGGAGGCTTCAGGAGCTCATCACCTTGTTCTCTTGCATGATTTGGAGGTCTGTAGGAGATAATGACTCATTAATCTGTCCTGTATTTTTTCAGCCTTGACTCATATATTTGTATTTGTTGTTGGGAGGTCAGTGTCAACATAGTGCAGTACTGGACAGAAAAAGCTACTTCTTCCAGTTAAAACCTCACTGTATACACAGTTGTAGCTAAGAATACATTTTACTGCTTTCCAATTTTTTTGTCCTTCTTCATTCTTTCTTCCTAATAACCTATTTCTGTCTTGTGATATTTACATGCCACTCCCAATAACATCTATAATTTATAAGTTTTGCTTCCAGTGCACTGAAAGATCAAAATAACATCCAAAGAGCCTGACACAGTCATCTTGGCTTTGGTACAACTTTATTTTTTTGTTGTCCTCCCTACAAAGAGCAGCATGACATTTTCTGTCAGATCCTGCTACCAAATTTCTAACCCTCATTGCCTGAGGCCCAAATTATTATACATTTGTGGTCCTGAAGTGGATTATTCACTGGGGCCTGTCTGCTTAAGATTTCACTGAGATGTTAGCAGCAATCACTCCTGAAAGAGATGTTTTTTCCCCACGTTAGCTGCAGATTAAGACAACAATTTCACTTTAGCCCTTGTGCATTGTTTTCAAGGTGTGTGAAATAAGACTGCTTTAAGAGCGACAAGGCAAATACTAATGAAAGAAATATTTACTTGTTTCTTTTTGGTATTAGTTCCAGTTAGCAGGTCACTGACTCTCATTGCACACACTTTTCTCAGCACTATAGGGCATTTCAGAGAGAAAAGTCACCAGCAGTGGAGCCAAATCACCAAATCAATGCCTTTAGACAGCAGATGAGCCTCAGAATAAGACACAGGGCCACGTGTTCTTATCCCAGGGTCTAAAATACTACTTGATACCTTGCATTGATTTAGCAGGGTACAAGCCATTTGGCTAGCCTGTTTGTATGCCAAGCAGCTTCAGAACCTTCAGCTCTTCTTTGTGATACTGAGAGCTGCTCTCCAGTGAGCTGGGTGGGGTAGAGGGGGGAAGGACCATCCACTGCAGGACCCACGTGGCTGCCACCAGGCAGTTCTGCCTTCTGTAGAGAAAGGTGAAAACTCTGTCTTAGCATTTAAAAAAATTGCTTTGTGTGGTTTTTGCACAACAGCTAGTCCCTAGTCATTGACAGTTTTGTTGTATGTGTAGGAATTGAAGGAGGAACGGAGGATGCTGAAGGGCAACGTTCATCACAGGACACTGCAGGTGTTACCTCTGTGGAAAGGGTTGAGGTTTATTTATTTCTGTTCTTACCTTCTGTGTGAAACCTGATCTAAAGCACTTCAGTTAAAACTGGAACTGCCAGAAGATTTCTTTGAAAACTTTCATGAGATCAGGTGTTTTTTCATAGATAAAACACCTTTCAAGCTTATTGCATATTCGAAGTCCTAATGCTTACTCCATACACTCTGAATTCCCAGGGGGTTATTTTTAGGCCTGCCATTAACACTGTGAGGTTTAACCTGTCAGCTCCCTAGTGGGACATTTAAACTTTTCTGAAAACTGATCATAGGTTGGCACTACAGGCCCAGCTGTGTTCTTGGCTTGTTGAGCCCAGCTCCTGGGATGGCTGGTCAAGTGTGCCCACCACACAGCTCCTCCAGGCATTTTTCTTCCATGCAACGTCAAGTTCTGTTCCATCTCCTCTAACACAACTTGCTGGACACAACCAAAGTCGGTAGGCAATGGAAAATAATAAAATATCCTGGACTTGACTAAGTGTCTGGCACCCAGCCCACGGCAGAGGGGTTGGAAAAGGCAGGAGATTTGTGGTGGCACTTTGGGAGGTGAAAGCTGAAAGTAGTGGGTCCATCAAGAGGAAAAGCATTTCATGGGGAGCCAGGGGGAAAATGGAAAGGAGAGACAAAGAGAGAGGATCAGATATTTGAGCCTGATTTTGAAGTAGGAGAAAAAATGAGGTGGGGTGGTGCTGAGAGGATTCAAAGAATGGTAAAAACATCTACCGTGGGAAAGGAAGGTAGAGACAGGAAGGGATTTTACAGTTAAAGAAGACTAGAAGCTATAAAACCAGAAGGCTATGAAAAGGAGAAGCAGCACAATTTCTCTTCTAGACCAGAGTGGCTTGCAGCTATTCTAGTATTTGACTGCTTGGGAAAACAGGAGTTTGTTATATTTTTTTTAAGACGCTGTCTGTTGTAGGGCACTTCCTGCTAAAAGAGGGATTCACAGCCAACGATTTGGGATAATCCATAAAAAGGGATCAGGCTGCATGCCTACGATGCAACATCCACAATCACATAGAACGTGATACAAATATCTAGGGTTCGTGAAGGCTCTTGTAATGGGTGAGTAAGGCCTATAATTTTAAAGCCACTTAGGTATTCTTACCTGCCTTTTGCTGTGCCTGTATCATGGTATATGGGAAGTCTCTGTGCATAATACAACTATCTGTAGCCCCTATGTAATGTGTGTGAAAATTAAGTGCCTTAGAAAAACTTCCTTAGAAACCAGAGTACATTTGGCATACTATTTAGACAATCAGTATTTCAGGAAAGGAATATAAAGACATGGACTATAGCCAGAAATACAAAGAGGTATGGACAGAGCATAATGGGACCAAACCTTACATGAGGCATTTCAGTACTCTGCCAGTGTAAGTGTCTGCTTCCCTCAGGCAGAGAACTGGCTCTAAGGGATTAGTCCCATAAAGAGAAAATGCTATTGGAAACTCTTGGGGCTAGTAAAGGTGTTAAAACCTCAGCCAGAATACAACACTGTATTACATAATGTTTGGAACAGTGCAGATTACCTCTCCTCAGCTAACCTGTCATAGCCATCTGCTGTTGTCTCAGAGCAAACACAATCCAGTTTATGCTAGTTTAATGGGGTTTTGGGGGGTGGTGTGTGTGTTAGAGCCTTCAGCCAATTATAAACTCTGAAATGTGACAATGCTGATTTTTAAAACAATGTTCTGGTTTTGTCATTCTGAAAAAAAAAACAACAAAAACCCAAACAAAAAACACAAACAAGTGGATGTAATTGTAACCCAGTCTCTAACAACTCCTCCTGGGAGAACAAGCTAGCCCATCACAGCAGATGGCTTCCCAGTCCCTGTCCTTGGCCAGGGGCAGGGAGAGGTTTGCTCTCCCAGCCTGGCCACTGTGCAGGGGGTGACAAGGCACTTCTGCTGGAAGTGCCTTAAAGGGGGTACTGAGCTGTGGCTCAGAGCAATAATTCAGGGAATATGTGCTCAAAACATGGGTGATGGGGATTTCTGCCATAAACAGTGGCATAAACATTGTTAAAACTCTGTGGAGAAATAATCTCTTTTTTTTTTTTAAATTTTCTAATTAAATCACATTTTGTAGAGGAGTCAGAACCATTTGAGCAGGCAGATGAGATGATAATTGGATTGAGTAAATAGATCATAGTCCTTCATTTTCTATTCACGTTGCTCTTGGAACTCTCATTTGCATGGATAAATAATACAAGCTTTGGTGCTGCACACAGGCTGTGCTGTAAACCTAGCTCTCCCTGAAGCTGGCCATTTTACATAAAATCATTTTCCTCTGCCTATATTCCTTCAACACTGTTTGCACACATTCCACCAACTTTCCTTGACTTGGATGTGCCTGTTATGGGCTTGCTTTCCCTGCTGACACTTGGAGGTAAGCTGCTGCTGCCCAGTCCTCAGAGCCAGTTATTTGGCAACCAGCAAGAAACTTCATAAATGTCATTAGTTTGGAGGCCTGCTCTGATGCTACGAGTCACTCGAGTTATGTAGGTCCTGCACCTATTTATAACTTACCAATCTCGCTGGGGGCTTTGTGCAATTCTTTGCTACGTGCCACATGGGTTGTAATGTAATAGCTGGGTATATTATAAGATTTCCTCTGCCACTTTTTAGAAGCAGCAGGTGCAGTGTCAGCAGGCAGCTCTGGTAACAAAGCGCAGGTAAGAGGGGAGCTGCTTTTTGTAACACTCCCTTCTGGGATCCAGCCAGCTCTGCTGTGGCATCTCTTGTCAAGAGGACAGTGATCAGTTACCTGCTACTCTGGCAATGAGCTTTTGGATGGAATATGAAATATATTGCTGGAGAGGTGTCACTTTTGCAGTAATATACAGTTGCAATGTTCCCCTATAGTTTTTCCATGCAAGACTTGGGGAGGAGATGTAGCACCACTGACTGCTTCATACCTAGAACATGGCAGTGCTGGGTGCTGTGTGCATGAACGCCTCTCCTCCCAAGAAACTCCACAGTCTGAGACAAAACGGTCCAAGACATGCAGGAGAGGACAAGGAAATAATGAAATAGTGCTACTCAATATTGTGAACAGAGGACCTTGGACAGCTGGTAAATTGAGAGGTGTCAGGTTGTCTGTGGGTAATTTGGCAAGAGACTGCTGCAAAGGGAGGCACTTTGAAGCTGCTTATAGGAGATTCTCAAAAAAAAAATTCCTCAAGACACCACAGGGTTAGAGGACTAGGTCAGAGGACACTGGAATCTTCAGAAGCCAATCGTCCAAATAAAATCAGTCTCAGGGGTAAAAAGGTCTGGGGACCAAACACAGACCATTTGCTTATGGAAGGTCTTGTTTGTTCTGCCAAACCCAGAAGCAGGTGAGGCTGGTGTTTGGAGAAATGAAGTTTTTGTTTCTGCATGCAGGAGGAAACTGAGTGGAGGGAGAAACAAAAGGACATGATCTGGTCACTTAAGGGAAATTCTCTGTTGTCTACAGTGATATGCTCCTTTTAATCCTCAACTGCTTTTCTATTGTGTCTGTAGATTCAAAGCTGAACAAACACCTGATGTGTGGGCTTGCACAGCCCAGTCAGAAGCCTTCAAAGCTGCTCCATAGCAATGGAGATAGTTAAAAACAGTTACATGGAAAGACAAATCGTGTGCTTCTTTGGTGAAATATGACACAGAAACAGTGTAGGAAATTTTGTGTGGAGGTAGTCCTCAAATGCTAACTAACTTTCACCCAGCATGTACCTCGCTTTTGTTGAGATAAATACCTTTCAGTACCTGAAGGGGACCTACAGGAAGGCTGAAGATGGGCTGTTTGCAAGGGCCTGTAGTGACAGGACAAGAGCCAATGGTTTTAAATTAGAGGAAAGTAGATTTAGATTGGATGTTAGGAAAAAGTTCTTTACCATGAGGATAGTGGAAAAATGGAACAGGTTGCATAGGGAGGTAGTTGAGGCCTCATCCCTGGAGATATTAAAAGTGAGACTTGACAAGGCTCTGTACAACCTGATCTAGTTGAGGGTGTCCCTGCTTACTGCAGGGGGGTTGGACTAGATGACCTTTAGAAGTCCCTTCCAACCCAAATTATTCTATGATAAGCAGTGCAGACCGCCATGCTCTGAGTGATGCTAATGATGCCTGCCAGAGCTCCTGTGGGCTCATTCTGAAGCTGTTGCAGTTGGTGGGAGTGCTGACTGGTGCTGCTAAAATAAGAACCCCTCTGGCCTGCAGGATGGCTGAACTCAGACCTCCCTCTTGGGTTGAAGGTAGACCCCAAGATGCCTGGCCCATGTGCTGTGCCCTGGGAATGGGAGAACATTGCACCTATGTTGGTGCCAAAGGGATGCCAGCTTGAGGGGATGACTTGAAGGGATGCCAGCTTGTAGGATATCCCCCTTGTGAACTTTTGCAGATAAAGGGAAGGCTCCTTCATGCAGCACTGGCTGAGGGGCAATTGCAACTGCCCGTACCTGCCAAGCAAAGATCCTCAAAAAAAGTTGGCTGGAACAGCAATTTTTAATTTCTATTTTTGTAAGCTGTAGGCTGAGTGTGTGTTCAGGAGGGGCAAAGGATATCTTTGGGAAGGAAGACTGGTGGATGTAGTCTAGGGCAAGGACGTGCTGTGGAAGGCACTGAGACTGGGATGCAGTAGGGAAAAGAGGATGATGACACAGAAACAGGGTATCTGAAAGATCAGGAGGGGCCTGGGAGGGACCCAAATGCATTGGGGCAGAACCAAGACTGGAAAAAGAAGACAGATTAGCAAGGAGTCAACAAGTAAGAGTCAGAGGGTAAGGAAGCCTGCTCTATCTGGCTGGGAAAGAAGAAAGGAGATGGACCTGAGGACCAAAGCTTGCTTTCCACTGGATCTGAAATGGGGTGGAGCAATTATTCTCTTCTTCCAGAAAGCACCTGCAGAACCTAGTGTGAAGACCTGTGCCTCAGCATCAGGCACAACCTCTGTTGGCTGAACCCCACGGAGTGACCCACTGGTGTTCCTCTGAAGCTGAAGGACAGAGATCTCCTTGGGTGCTTGCATTCTCCTGAATCCCACTGAAGAGACCACAAACAACTGTTTAGTCACTGCTTTTGGTAGCTGAGATCTGAGGCATGTGATGTGTGGGAAAAGAGGAATCTTTGCCTAAAGAGGTACTTACTGAACAAAAGAGAGGCTAGCTCTTCATGAAAACATGAAATTAGGGTATCCACACAGACAATCCTGAACCAATGGGCTGTGGCAGCAACAAGGACCTGTAAAGGATTAGTCTTTTCCTTCAGTGTTGTATTTAGTGATATCTTCTGTAATCTTCCCCTTCTCAGTGGCCATACCACAGCAGGAGCCATGGACAGGAGACACAGATACAAGGGACACAGATTATCCATGTTAAAAATATTTCACTTTCTGGGGATTCAGTTTCAGTGAAAGATGTACAGTTTCACTCACAATGCAACCATGCCAGGGACTTGACATGATTCTTCTCGCTATTGTAGTTAATACTCAGAGTAGACTTACCCACTCATCAGGATTTACAGTCCTCATGTATCTCCAGTGACTCAGGTGACTTCTATTTCCTATTTTTATCCCAGGGAGATCTGATTGTATCAAATTCTGCTGCATAGCTCAGCAAATGCTTTGCTTGTCTCATACACCAGGAGAAAAGAAAATTAAATAAAAAATCAAAGCATTTGAAGTTGTAAGTAAGAAAAACATATCCTTAACAAGGGAGGTGGAAGAGGCTCCCTGATGGCCAGCCCTTCCCTAGCAGATGAGACAGCCTGTCTGTGTAGCCTGACACAGGCTATTGCAGTCAAACCAGGAGTCAGAAGAGCTCCTCTTCACCCCGAAGGGCGTAAAGTCTTCCCATCAGGGCTGCAGGTCCCCTCATTCTGGTTTCTGTGTCTGGTTTATGGGAAAGTAGTCACAGCAGCATTGTCTTTATTGACCTCCTAAGGCCATGAGGCAGAGGCATCAGCTGCAGGATGAGGGACCAATCTCACTGTGGGAGGAACATGGGGCTGCTGGAGCTCCTTCTCTTGACGAAGGAGGTGATGGCTGTGATATGGGTGCCAGAGGATGAGTTCAGAGTAGAGAGATCTACTCTTAGCACCCTCTCCCTTTCCTTGCAAGGGTATAACTCTTTCCTCGAGAAAACCTCTTGGTCTCAAAGCAGCACTCAGCTCTTTGCTTACAAGGATGAAGCCAATGAAAGACCCTTCTTATTTTTCTGTATGATCTACTAGCTTATATTTAGCTTTCTATACCTCAAGGGAAAATATAAAGGAAGGAGCACAGATCTCTGATTGCAAGTAACAATGGTTGGCCACATTGTACCATACCAGTCTTGAAGGAAAGTCAAATTTCTGCCTCTCATTCAACCATGATGAATGCCCCCTCTACCTCTTTTGAGACTTCTGGGAAGGACTGCTGTTTCTGTAGGAAGGAGAATGTTCTACTTGAAACTGACAAGTTTTGTATAACTTTCCCTTTGGCTTTTTTTTTTTATTTTTCCCTCTGGGATTTTTAAAATATGCTTTAAAGTAAAAAGAAAGCTTTATGTCCAGTCAGCCCACTCTAATTCACTGACTGTTCAGAGGCTACCCAAGGTCAGTTCTAACTCTTCCAAACCATGCCGCTCTAGGCCCTTCCATCATGTTTCACTGATTGAAAGAGAGCCCTTGGTCTTCTCCTTCACCTGTCCTTCTGGTGCTGGGACGGTGGCAAGATAGTGGTGTCTCCTTCCATAGACACTCCACTTGCAGTTGGGTGAGATCAGTGTTCGCAGCCTGCATTGGAAGAGTGCCTGTCCAAATCCTACCAAAGGCATGACCTTCAATGCAGCATCAAACTTCAACCGAAATGCAGGCCTGACAATGTGTCAAAGTACAGTAGCATAAATAAGATGTTGGCCATAGATCTCCTGATGACAGATGTAAGTGCAAGTATAAAGTGTGCTTTCTAAAAATAACCTACATGTAGAAGATGCTGGAAGAGCTGGCTATCAGAGAGGCTTATAAGTAGGTCGCAGAGGACTGAAAGAGTAAAATAGCAACATCAGCAACATTCATTGTGGAAGCCCAACATTTCAGGGCACCCACATATTTGGGAACAGCTAGGAGAGAGGTGGTACCTGTATGTGATAGAGCTTTCTGCAAAGGCATGATATTGGATGGAAAGTCAGGCTGGTGTTACATCTGAAATGCACACAGGTTATCCATTTAATGGTGACAAGGCACTGTTGTATTTATCCCCTTTAATTCCCTAAAAAGGAGGCAGATTATTCCTAAGAGTTACTGATTTCTTATCTGCTCTCTGCTATTTTAAGACAGGTCTTCATTTGCTACCAATCTGCTCCTGCTTTGGGTAGTGCCGTAGATGTGTTTGCCTTATGGTTGGTCTGATAGAAGATGTGACAAATCATATATATATAGACAAATCCTGCTGCCTTTGATCACTAGTTCTTCCCTATTCCTCTTGGTTTTGGTGAAAATACTGGCAGAGTAAGGTAATAAGCAGGATGAGCAAAAGTGATGAGACCTAGCATCAATGAGTACCCAGTCTGTGCCAACGCAGGGTTCTGGCCTTGTTGCAGAGTTGGCAGCCAGAGCTCCTGATACAGCAAACACACCCCACAAAGATAGCATGAGCATGCCTTATGTAGCCTGAGAGTTTGGAGGATCTGCCCTTGGTTAAACCAGACCTCTCAGCAGACAGGAAATGAAGTCTTAACAGAAAATAAAAGTCAGAGCAGGCTAAGAATTGAACAGACACTGCTAGTATTTCATATGTATTTCTACCTTCCAGCAGAAGATATATGTGAGTTCACCCTTCCAATTGTTCTCTGATAACCCCTCTGTGCTCTCCAATGATCTTTGTACTTTGAATACTTGAAAAATACACTTGACTGTGTTCTGTGCCTTGTACTTTTCTGTGGTACTTCACTGATACATAACACATGGGACTACCCAAGGAGTGACTCCAGTGGGTAATTATCATTGTTGTCTCCTGTTCTTTTAACCAAAAGAAATTTGATGTTTCCCCCATTTTTCATTTCCCATTGTACTTTGCTCCTGTATTGAGACATCATCTGTAGGTAGTGTGAGGGTTCTTGCATTCCCTCTCTTACCTTCAGTGACACCTTCAATCACTGAGAAATTTGAACCAGACAGTTCCCTATTCTGCTCATTTTGTTTGTTTCATAGAGTAAGAACTGCAACATTTCCCTCAGAAAATAGAGGCTAAAAGATTTATTTAAAAAAGGATAACCTGTATTTTTTTTTTAAATCATAAAAGCTATCAGGAAAGACTAGCTACCCTTTTGGACCTGAAAATGCTTTAGGAAAATTTTCATAACTTCAGTGTGGTCTAGACAGAAAATATGAATGGAGATTTTATTTTATGGTCTCTTAGGGATTTCTAGATCACATATGGCTACTTGACAAGCAGACAAATAAGTTTTACTTTTTTCTAATGACCATGTCTTCAGATGCAATGTGATCAACAGCACCACAGTTACTGAGAGCTGAGTAAGAATAGACAGGGAGTTGCTTTTTTTAGGGCACAGCAACTCTTGGATTAACTCTTTTGGTGCCTTTCTGATATGTGTTTCCTAAAGTAAATTATTGCAATGTAGCAAAGGATTTCTGGGCTGACACGTGGTGGTCATGCATTGGTTGGTGATCATGGTCTGTCAGATGTTTGCTTCCAGTACCTCCACATCTGACTCTGTCCAGGAGAATGTCTGGATCCCTCTATAGTGGTCTAGTGAGTCTGCAGACACTATGAGTGTACATAAAAATGCTGAACTTGGAAGTTTTCTCTCTTTCAGTGATTAATGAAGTTCTTTTTGTATGAGAGAGAATACACCAGTGTTGGGCATCTGTGTGTATGCTTGTAGATGCCTGCATATCCATCTGCATATATTACATACGTAAGATGTGACAGTTTTGTTTTCATTTCATCTTAGACAAATAAAATATGAATAGACCAGTGCTTGGCTCCATAGCAATGTCCCTTCAAAGAATGCCAAGTCTCTTTTCCTTATGGATGATCTATCAAAGGCAGATTCCTGCTCTTAGTATATGCTCCCATGGCTCCTGAAGCAGTTCTTCCAGAGCATGCCTTCATTACTGTATGAGTAAGAGAAGGGAAACCATCAAGAATGATTAACCTTTTATTTCATTAGCAGAAATTTGCCAATTCTGTGCACATCCCAAGTCACAACCAATTCTTATGTTTCAGGCCGCCAGAATGGACAAGTGACTTTCACAGTTGTGACGTTTCTACTTTTTGAGGGAACTTAAGGCCCACAGAGGTCAAAAAAGCCTGTAGGTACTGAAGTCCCATTCAACTTCCACTGTAGGTGCAAAACAGCAGTGGAGATCACTGCACAAGTGTCTTCTGCCAGAGTCTGATGTTTCTTTCACACCAGATTATTTTTGAAAGTATCTTTAGCAGAATAATCAGATGTGTAACTAGATGAAGAACCCAGTTTATAACAAAAATAACTCTTGAGTGTTTGCTTGGTCCCTATGTACCATACATAATGGTGTAATTACAGATGTAATTACATCTTTTTTTATATAATTTGCTTTCTTTTAACCTCTTCACAACAGTCCAGTGAAGGGAAAGTGAGAATTATATTGCTAGTCTTAAAACATCAATAAGGTTGAATACACAAAGCAAGCTGTAGGGACAGACTGTAGCTCAGCCTTTCTGGATGAATGAGGAGGGTATGGTTGAGGTGAAGGTGCAAGAACCATCCATTGCCTTGCTTCTTTGTACAAAGTGTTAGTCCTTATTCCACCCTCTGGTGCTTTCTGCAGGTGCAGACTATTCCAGGGTGTAAAGCAAGAGCCATGAATTCACAGGTGGCTGCAAGAACAATGGTGTTTTACATCCCTGGCAAGTGAAATGGTATCAGTGAGGAAAGGAAGAGCTGCCACTATGGTTTTAATGTCCTGCCTGTGTTTCCAGAGCAAGCTTGAGGACATGGGATTGAAGTTTGGACCACATTCAAGACAGTAGTTCCAGTCTGCTGGATGAAATCCTGTCCCCAGGTGTAACAGCTGTGCCCCTTTGCTCTCTCACCGTAGCTGCAGCACTATGAATTCAGTTAGTCCATTGGAATTACTCTTGATTTATGCCAGTACTCCTGGAGACAGCTTACAAAGAACAGGTAGGGCATATTCTGATCTGCTATTGAGTGTTGAGGTGCCTCTTCCCCATGACTGCCTTACACACTTTCTAGATGCAAAAAAAAAAAAAAAAAGGGCTCTGTTAGATGGGTTCCCTCTGGCTCTGGGCAACTGTGGTGGCCAGTGTGCTGCTGCAAGTCCCTGCAGAGGAGCAATTACACTGGAAAGAGGAGTTAAAATGGGGTTGTTCACAGAAGTTCTGTCCAGAAAGTGGAGGGTATTGCAGACTTGTGTCTTCCAAAATGTCTCAGAACTGTGAGGACTCCAAGGAGAAAGAACCTTAAATAGGTTCCCCTGCTACAGCTGGAGTGGTGTCATGAGTATCCTGCTGGGAAACTTCCTAACACCTTGGTCCTGCCAGCAGGATGGCAGGGATTGAGAAAGCAGGTGGTAGCTGGATAAGCAGGGGGAAAATGAAGAATATTTTTATTCAGATGAGTGTCATGTGATTGACATGTTTAACCAACACTTGTTTATATCTCGTCGGGTTGAGTCCAAAACAGGTTATATTATCTTCCTATTAAGGCAATATATGTTTATTCTGGTTAATCATACGGCAGAAAGAGGACATTCCATTTGCTCACCTTTAAAAATGTGTGAATGATGTGTGATGGAATTGATGGGTGATGCATCTTTCCCAGTATTTGCTGCGTTAATTTTCTCATTTATGTTTTTTGGCTGGAGTTGGGCTGAACCAACTAGGTGAGCCTGGAGAGATGACAGGTAGAGCTCTGTTGGCATGTGGGATGTTTTGCCTTTCCTACAAACTTGTGACCTCACTACAAAGCAGACTTCAGTGTGAATGCTCTGAAGTTCTCTCCTGCCAGCATGTCCATGGATGTGGGTTGACAGGTTAATCCTTTTGTGCCCACATGCAGGTTGTGCATCTGATGAATGGGAGCAAGAACAGGATGAGCACCATATTAGAGAAGAAACATTTTATGCCCATGTGTAGCCATCATTATGCTAAAAGTTGCACTGCCTTCAGGAAATGGAGGGTAATATTTTGTAGGTGGTGGTTCCTATCACCTGAAGAAACCATATTTGCAGCGGAGGGGAAGATGCTCAGATTTGTTTTATTAGTTCCCATTTAAAGACGAATACTTTGTAGTAGCCTCTACCCTAAGTAAGACAGGTTTACAGAGCAGTAAGATTCCTCTAAAACTTTTTTCTTTGGGCATAATTTTAATTTTCTCCTTGGCTATTGCTGTATCATATCTGAAGGTGACCCTCCACTACCCTTTTCCCAATTTTTATAATGGAGTGGGAAAAGCTTGAAGTGGTTTGTGCCAGGGGGATGGGTTTTCAGCCAGCTTGTCACTTCCCTGGCAAGTAACCTCTTCCCAGAGCTGCTGGTACCAGACCTCTGACCTGAGGGCCTGGTTGCCAGCATGAAAACATCACCTGCTGTCAGCAAGCCTCCAACATGCCGTTGACCTGGAAAAATAAAAATATCTTGACAACAGTAAGAGATTTTGTGAGATGACCAACTATGCTCTGAACTAGAGACAGCCTTTCTGAGGACCCTAATCAGGATCTGTGTAGGGTTTATGGCACCACTAAAAAGGGGAGCATGAGGCATGTGGTGGCTTTATATCCTATAACCAGCCTTACTCTATGACCCTGCCCAAGCTCTTCTCCCTGTCTGTGCTCCTCTCCACTTCCTCCTTCCAAAACTGATGTACATTTGAAGGTACAAATAGCTCTTGGACAAGAACTAAACAAGGTCACATGCCTCTTTGTGAAGATATCTGTTTGTTACTAAAGCATGTTTTGTGGAACATTATACTGACCCAAATGGTCTGCCTGGCAATCTTCTCATCGGGTTCAAGCCAGTTGTCTAGAAAAAGTTGGAAGGAGATAATGCTGAACCCTGAAAAACAAATCTGATTTTAAATCAGTCCCTTTAGTACCTATAAAGGAGGATGGGCAACACCTACAGCCCAGCCCTCCAAGTTATTCCATTCTCAGGGGTGTCTGTAGGTGGCTAACATGTTATCCAAGGCTTTCCTTTACGGTTCAAATGGAATCTCTGTTGCTGTCTTCACAGGGCTTTGAAAAGCTGGTAGAAAAAAATAGCTTCTGCTTAGCTACAACATTGCTGCCCCTAAAGCGTTTCTGTAGTGACTGTAGAGACGTACACTTAAACTAAAAAATTATTTCTCTGTCGATGCACTGCCATTAACCCACAAGCAGAGGTGGAGGGGAAGCCTCCACCAAAGAGCTCTGGTCTTTGATCTTCAGAGTAGGGTGTTCATAGTTGTGTAAAAAGAACTAAGTGGAAAAAAATGGTGGAGGGTGTGACCTTCCTCTTAGCCTGGAGAAAGTCTCTTTGGTCTAAGGCTTTGGTGTGGCGTGTGAGGACAGTCCCAGCTCTAGGCAGGGTAGCTTTGTGCATCCACTACTTGGGTTCTGAGGAAAGGCTGAGGAAAGGGCTGCCCCTATGCAGCTGTGGTGTTTGAGGTGGAGTGTATAGTCACAAAGCCTATTGAATAATGTGCAGAAGGATCAGGAAAGAAAGAGTTTTTCAAATACAAAGAAGAAACAGGTTCTCTACCTGAAAAAGTGTGTTTCAGAAAAAGAATAACAGCAAATCAGAGGATAACCAAAGTAAGCTTTCCTTCTCCCAGGGCTGTGGTCAGCTTGGAGTTGGATAAGGTACAGAAACTGCAAGTATTCTTCATTCATCATGCACATCAGATTCTGGAAAAGTCATCTTCCAGCCATCATTCCTTGCAAAAAACAGTAAAGTTTATTTTTCTCTGCATAAATCCATCTCCACTACACAAATGTTTTCCAGAGGAACTCTCCTGCCAAGCAATGGGGGAATGTCACAGCCGGCCACCCACATCTCCCACTACCCTATTTTTTTCCTGTCTGTTTTCCCTTTTTCTCCTTTCAGACTCGAATTTCCTTGTCTTTTCTCTTTCAAGAGCTTTTGAAAAAAAATATGTTGGTATAGGACATTAGGCTTAATGGAGAGTATTGTCTAATAGTTCTACTTGCCTTTTCACAGCTCATTATCAACTAGGCTTAATAAAAAGATAGCTGTCACAGACGTTTTTCCCCAAATAAAATAAGTTCCACGAGAAATAGAAGCCAGGAAGGAGCCGATGATAAAAAAATGACCATTGGACATTTTTGCCATTCTGCTTGCAGCAGACAGTTGGCCACTCAACACCCAGAATACATATTTCAACGTGCTTCTTTTCTCCCAAAACAAATTTGTGGAAGAAAAAAATTTTCTCCAAGCTCTTGTCAAAAAACGCCTTTGGTCACATCTGAACCTGCTGTTTCCCTAATAGTGCTCTTTAGACCTGAATGTGTTGTCTAGGTGATGAGTTAATCATAAGACTAGAAGCCAAGAATTCACAAGTGCTAGTGTTTTTCTGACATTAAGATTCATGTGGAACTAGGTTAGTCACTCACATGTGAAGTCACTCACTAGGGTTTAGGGTTTGTCTAGGTTTATTCAGCAGATGAAGGTGCCTGTTGGTGAGTCTGAGGCTTAAATTTGCATCCTTAGATGACAATTTTAACTGATTTTGAATAATGTTTGTGAACTTTTTCAAATATTGCTCTTGAAGTCAAGAGGGTTTGGTATTGCATGAGGGTACACTCCATTTTCTACTCTGCCCAGACTTCCTCTGTGGTTTTAACAGGCCACTCAAGCTTGACAGCTTCAAGCACATCAAATATACTTCTTTACATTATTTTCTAATGATTGTTTAAAGCATTTATAGCGCAGTGGTGACAGCATATCACCAGTTTTTCCATTCTTTTGTCTGAGTCCTAAACACACATCTGAGCTGTGCTGAGAAGCTGGGAGCACAGCTTTCTTTTGTGCAAACTGTAAATCTGTGATTCCCCTAATTCCTTAGGCAAGCACATACTAAGTGGTGTAGGTTGCTCCTTCTGCTCTTCCAGTCTCAGCTCTGACACAAGAAGAGACTACACCAGAAGCAGAGGTCTGCAAGTGGGAGGTTGAGGCATATATTTCCAAAGATGCATCGGAAGGAACACAGGACAGTGTCAGAACAGTGTGTTTGCAGCTGGCAAGGCTTGATGAAATACAGAGTGAGATCACTGATTTCATCCTTTCCAAAATAACCCTTCTGCAGTCACTCCTAAACTAGTTGATCTGGTGGGTGCCAAACTTTCATTCTTACCAAACTTTGAAACAGAATCATGTGATGCAGATGACCAATGTACTTCAGATGTTGTTGGTAAGGCTAGATCATATCTAGTTCATAACTGGAGTATTTTTCACCAGGATTTGTTGATGAAATGTTGTGAGTAATGAAAGAAGAATCCTTGTACCAAACAGAGACAGGGAAAAGGTGATTTTCCAGGTGTAGCTGGTTGGGATTGGGGATATTGAAAAAGGGAACAGAGCTCCTTATCTCAAGAAATGGAAAATCTCTTTTCATAAGCAGCTGGGTATTGCTGGGTTGTTCCCTGCCCTGAAAGCTCATGAACTTTGAAAGAGACATGGGTATACAGAGAGGTTAAATCAACTCACAATTGTAAACACTGTGTAGCTAAGGTATCAACACTTAAGTGGAGGGATTTCAGAAAGACCTGTAAAATAGTGTAAATCTCTAGGGGATGTGCATTACAAAAGGGAAGCAGGATTTTTTGTCTATTAGACTTCTCTAAGGAACAGGCAAAAAGACATTTTTTGATAGTCTTTGTTTTTCTAGACAAGACATTTATTTTTTGAGGTCTTTTATAATTTAACAGGAAAAAAGGAGGCCATCCAGTGAGTGAAAAATGGATGAAATTCAAAGGCAAGTTCTTTGAGATTCAACAAGGCCAAGTGTCAGGTCCTGCACTTGGGTCCCAACAATCCCATGCAACACCATGGCTTGGGAAAGAGTGATTGGAAATCTACCCAGTGGAAAAGCACCAGGGAGTACAGGTCAACAGCCATCTGAATAGGAGCCAGTGGCCCAGGTGGCCAAGGTGGCTGACAGCATCCCGGCTTGTATCAGAAATAATGTGGCTAGCAGGACCAGACAAGTGATCATCCCTCTGTACTCGACACCAGTGAATCCTCACCTTGAGTACTGTGTTCAGTTCTGGGCCACTCACTACAAGAGGGACATTGAGTTGCTGCAGCATGTCCAAAACAAGGGCAATGTAGCTGGTCTACAGCACAATTTTTATAGGGAGCAGCAGAAGGAAATGAGGGTGTTTAGTCTGGAGAAGAAGAGGCTGAGGGGAGAACTTGTTGCTTTCTACAACTGGTCTGTAGGGAGGGGGTTTCAGTGTCTTCTGCCAACTAACAAGAAATAGAACAAGAGGAAGTGACCTTAATTTGAGCCAGGGGAGGTTTAGATGGGATATTAGGAAAAATGCCTTTATTGAAAGGGCTGTCAGACACTGGAACAGGGAAGTGGTGGAGTCACTATCCCTGGAGGTACTTACAGGATGCGAAGGAGTGGTGCTTAGGGACATGGTTTAGTGGTGGACTTGGCAGTGTGCTGGGTTAATGGTTGGAGTTGCTCTTCAAACTCTTTTCCAACCAAAACCATTCTACAGTTCTATGAAAATTGAAATTAAGTGCGAACAAGAAAAGAAACACCATCTCTAATACCAGGCAGTTCTGGAACAGTTTTTGAAGAGAAATCCGCTGGATGGGAAACTCCAATCTTGAAGACATGCGAGTCTAAATGGGCTTAATACTGTTCATTAATGTAGGAAGGAAGCACTTAGGAAGGAAGGCCCTTATGTGTTGAAATCGTATAACATGGGTTGTTAAAATGATTGGAGTGAATAGCTATAGTGACTGTCCTTGGCATCAAATACATACAGAAGTGTTTCTTCACCAATATGTTATATTACCCAATGAATAAGCTCTCCAGAGCTCTACTGGCACATCACTGTTGTCTGTACTGATCTCTGGTGCTCAGTAGGAGATTATTGTAGGACTTCTCTTGCTTAGTTAAGAAGTCTTCATTAATCTTTTTGCTGCAAAAATATTAATAACAAACGCTTTCCAGGAACCAGTCCCAATAAAAAACTCGTAGACATGTAGCTGAGGTTCAATTAAACTGATAGTTCAGCTCCAATTTAATTATTTCTCATTTTATGTAAATAAGATTTCTTATTGTACTGAAACAAATTATGTTTTTCTCTTGACAGTGCCTCATCTGCATGTTTTACTACTTATTCTGCAAATCGTTTAACCTAAAAACACACCAAAAGTTTCCTTACAATTCAGGGTCTGAATTGAAGAGCTAATCTTTCATTAGTATTCTGGAGACAGTACATTCCCTTCTGATCCAGTTGGGCTTATACCTTATAATAACAGTCCCTAAATAAGGCTGTGTGTTTGACACAATAGGTTAAGTATGACATCTGCCAAATAAAAAACCCTGGAGGCAAACACCCCAACCTTTAAGGAAATTTTAATCCAAAATTCCATGTTTGGCTGAATTTGCAGCTACCTTAGGATCTTGCTGCTTAAACAATTTCTGATGCATATTTCTGTTGTTCATGTGTCTGCTTTTCTGTGGCACTCAAGCGCAATGGATTTATCTTTGTAGAACCCCTGTGACTGGAAGATCTCGAGGCAATTTTTTGCAGGTAGAGGGCTGGAGCACACCAACAGTTAAGGAATTGCCGCAAGAGAGAGGCAATGCCAATGGCTAGGAATTAAAGTAAATTTTCTCCCATCTTAAGCTGGTGCCTAAGCCACAAATCTGTTCCATTCTTCATGTAAATTCCACTTCTTCAGGATGCAAAGCTGTTTGGCATGTTATCCCCTGAGCTGACTATCACAACAGGGAAGATATTTCTTTACCAGATGTAGAATTATTAAAAAAATATTTGCCTCAAAACAGCCACCCTGGCAAAATGGACATTGTGCTTGGGTGGAGGCCTCATTCAATAGCCAATTGAATGAGGCCTCTCTCTTCTCTCAAGGAGAAATCTCCATTTGGGTAAGCACTCTGATAAAGGGGGCCCTATTCTCACAAGAGCAGCCCCTCTTTTAGTGGCCATCCCGATAAGCTGAACACTGTCCTTGCAAGGGGAGCTCTGTTTGATGGCCACCCTGACAGGCAGGACACTGTCCTTATTCCATAAGGGACAGGGGCAGGCAAGCCGTACCCTGCGGAGGCAGAGTGACATCTTGTGTGTGCCCCGGGTAAAGCCACTGGAGAGGGCACCTGCACAGAAATAGGGGTTATTGCTGTGTCACCCCATCTGGAGGGGCTCAAGTGAACATCTGGCTTTGCAAGACATGCCAAAGCCCCCCTCTGAAAAGGTGGGGTCAGGCAGCATAAAAGAGGCACACTTGAAATGCTGGATGCGAGCACACCATCCAAGGACCACAAATTCCTACCAAGATCATTGCTGGATCAAGGGTGGTGATGTCTTTCCTCTCTCCTCTTTTTTTTTTTTTTTCTCTCTCTGTCTGTTTCTAACCTTATCTCAGCACATGAGGGTAACACAGTTTCTAACTTTGTTAAGTTTTGTTAGTTGGAAAGCAAAGGATCATGTCTAATGTCTGTCATCATGTCTAATTCTGCTAGTTGTAATCTGACATGCTTTGTCATCTTACTCACTTTTAAGTAAAGTTGTGCTTTTATAGAAACCTCCTGGGTAATAATCTTACTCCTGAGGGTCACACAGAGGATTCCTGAACTCAATCTCACCGAATGGGTTGTTAAGAGATTAATTGGAGAAGGAGGATTGGGCCCAGCTGCACCTGGGCTCCTCTCTGAAGGAGTTTAGAAAGCAAGGGGGTCCAGTCTGAATCTCCATGGGGAACTCTACCCATGCCCACTCTGTGGGATGTAACACCCACATTGTACCCACTCTGTGGGGCGTGATATTTGGTTTGGCCCCCACATCTGGGGAGCTGTGATCACTGTGTGGGACATAACAGTGCTGCATCCACTTTCTGGGTCATGACACCATCCGTACCCAGGAAGTTCTGTGAATTTGATGCAGAGTATTTTACTTCAACAAAAAGTTAATGGAAGAAATTCTGTGCAGTAAGTGAAAAAATGCTACCCCTACCACAAGCCTGAGTGAGGCCTTTTCTAGGAAAGACAAAAATCATTCTGGGGCTTACCTGCCTGTCTAGCCCTTGCAAAAATACGAAGGTTTTCCTGATGTTACATCCAGCAAATTAAGCAAGATGTTGCATTTATAGTAACACTGTGCTCCTTATCCTGTAGGAAAGCAGAGATGTATAAAGTTGCCTGTCTGCTTGTGCCACGTTGACAAAAACAATAGCAATATAAATTAGAATGTTTTTAAAATACAAAATTAGTGTGTGTGTTTTCATGCAGGAAGAATCAGCCAGCCTTTCCCCTCCTGTGCTTTCATTCTGCAGTAATTCTTCACACTTTTTCACACTGAGTCATGAATGCTAAAGTTCATCCCAGTGTAGTTTTGCAACAAAGGGGAAATGGCTTAATGGAGCACTGTCAGCCTAAATCCCAGCCCCACTGCTTAGGCTTGTTGTTGGATTCCTCACTGGTTTAGCAGCATGGAAAAAAATCTTCTTGGGAGTTGGTGTCAGTGCCACCCATGTCCTGGAGGCTGTAGGAGGGAAAAAGTTTGGGTTTGTCCAGACAGGCCCAACATTTTGGATGAGGTAAAGAGCTGAAAGAGCCCATCACCAGCTAGCAGTGGTTGGTAGTGCTGAGGCTTGGAAGTCATTTGATGTGTGCAGTGCCTCGTGTCCTAATACATTTTGTTCCCTTGGTACTACCTGCCGGGCTCTGTGAAGCAGGACAGAGCAGCCCCTGGGTTTGCTCACAGCCAAATACGTGGCAAATACAAAGGATCTTATTGAAAGAAACACTAAAATTCTTTCTTTTTGGTAAAAGGCTTTCTCATGAACTTTGCTTCAAGTGTAATCATTAGGTCCCTTCAAAGGTTTTAAGTTAATAACAGAAAGCACTCCCTGTTCTCAAAACTGAACAAGGAACTTTACTACCAGAATAAAAAAGCAAATTCTGCTTTGCTGTTAGTTTGAATTATAAAGTCTCTTCTCTGGATTTTACCAATCCTTTGTTCTTTTATGTGGTGTTTTTTCATGTGGACTTAAGGAAATATTACAGTTATCTATGTATCCCACAAAGTCAGTTTATATTTATTCACTTTACCTGCTTTTGCATCCTTTCTAGCAGAAACAGCACAGTAGCCATAGGGGAGAAAATTAACCGGACAAATTCTCCATCTGTCTCTTTTTCAATTTCCAGGGTGATCTTACTCTACATCTCATTTGTGGGTATTCGTGGATCATGTTTGCATGATACAATTTAAAACAAAACAACCTTGACTGGGGTTTCACTGGGCTGCATGCCACAATTTTCTTTGTCTGAGGGAAGACACTGAAGGTTCTGACATTTTTTTTCCTCATGGTGTTTGCATTTCTCTGTTTGTGTCTTCAAGGTAGCTGAAGTGATCTTGAGGTATGGGCATATGACCCCTGCAGAAGCATGCTGCAAGGACAGTTCTTCCAAAAGTGATGGCTGAGGACTGGAAGGGGAATTTTGTGTCTTTTTTTTTTTTTTTAATATATATACCTATGGATGCATCTTCTTCCCCCAAGCAAAGATTAGAGATAAGATCAAAAGAGAGGAGCAGATGGGCCAAAGGAGAACCAGCATCCCCAGTCAGCACATTGTGGCAGGGAATAGGGGCAGTGGGATGGGGCATGGTGCTGAACATTTTGCAGAGCTTCCAGGTGATCATGTAACAGAAAGAATGATGGCAGCACTGTGGGGAGCCTGAGTAGACACTGGTCACACAAATAAAGCAGGAAGAAGATAAGTTCATCTGGAGAGAGGAAGAGAGAAGTTATTGAAGCAAAAGCCAGAGATTTTGCAGAAATTGTGGACAGTGAGGTCCAGGTCAGGAACACACTGTGTGAGGAGAAGGCAAAGGTCTGAGACCACGAGTCTGAAGACAATAAGGGATGGGAGTGAAAATAACCCCCAAATTTCATGGTCTTTAAGGTTGCAGGACCCTTGTTTTTGGTGGTATTATTCTGTGGTTACTCTTACTCACTTCATGATGAATTAGTTTGATTTATTTTCTCTTCACAAATAGTGCTCTGAGGTTTGACTTGGACATGCTTTGCATGGTGTTCCTGCATGGGCCAGAGGGATATCTGTGGGGCTCTGATTGGGCTGCTATTTCCATTTCCTGGTTCATCCATTTCATCTCTTCTCCCTTGGCTCTCATTGCCAAGGTCACAACAACATTGCCAGGCCTGAAGCCAACCATCCAGTAGCTATTCCAACTCAAAGCTTTTAGCTCCTCTGAGTCAGTGTGTTTGTTTCAAGAATAAGCCAAAAGAACTATGGAACCCCCAAAGTCACCGCCATAAATCACTCTTGTCTTAATGCCATTTTCATCTCTGATAGTGGTCTGCCCTTTGTGGTATATCCTGCCAACATTCCTGACTGTTGGCCATTTGTTCACAAAGGGAAATGCAAAGTACATATTCTTGAGAACCCACCCAATGCCAGCAGTATTATATGTTCATACAAACAAGCTGGGACAACTCATCTCTACCACTTCATCCCCAGAAAGGAAAGCGAACCTGAAACTGCACTAAATGAGTTGCAGCTTGTTGCTGGGGAATGCCACTTGAAATTTTACCCATGCTTGATACTTCCTCTGGTTGTAGCTGCACCACATCGCAGAGCTCATCAATTTGTCCACTGTAAGTGATACTCATAAATTTAGCCTGTTTTTCTCTGGTTGAGCTGTGCATGAAGTGATCTGGGTTTCTTCAAATGTATTTGTTATTCTTAAGGATTCTCTGAATAGTTTGGACCAACATTTTTCAGCTTGCATCACACTCAGGCTCATGACTTGCAATTCATTTTCCACTTCCCATGGTTTGTGATTTGTCTTCCAAGTCAAACGCTATTACCTCTGTTTGCCAGTCAGTAACAGAAACCTTATAAATAGAAGGCTAATGACTACTGAATAATGATTTTGCTTTTTATGAGTTTTTGCCAAAAATTCATATAGATTTGGAGATTCTAGAGTATTTTATGAATATCTTCTTTTTCTCATAGTACTGAGACAAGTTCTGGTGTAAATTTGCAAAGCCAGCTGTCTTCAATCCACTTGTCCCTGGAGTGTATCATAAGAGCAATATTTTGAATTATGACAACTTGCCTTGGCCTGTGCCAGCTCCACGTTAATCACTGTTAACATTTTATGTTCCAAAAGCTGAAAATATGGCAAAGGACAAAGCAAACAAAGAATTTCTATATAGGTTTCCAACCTGGGAGTTCAATTTCGCTCCACTTGAATCTGATATTAAAATTCCTGAACTGCTGAAGCTGTTTCTTAGCTTGTTGTTGTGAAAATACTGCTTTTCAGCACCTCATCACTTGAAATGCTGTTTTTCAGTTTTAAGAGGTTAGCAAAACAAATTTTCAGTGCTGTAACCCAGGCAAAATCCAGGGCTTGCATACCATTCCTTTCACCTGACTTGCAGCAATGCATTTGAGAGTCACTTTGCTCCAGCCTGTTTCAGTCCTTGTGACTGCAGGCACAGAGCTATTAATGTTCAGATACCTCAAGGTTTACATGAGAGACTTTATTTAGATGGATATTGGGGTTTTCCATCAGATTCCCTGGTGTAGTCACTCCTTCCAGTTCTCTTTCCATCTACAGAAAGAAGAGATGCATTTCCATGTGTTGTGGTTCCCATGTTCCTGAGAAGCTTCAGAAGATGACCCCCATTAAGAGTCTGGGGAAGGGAAAAGGGAAGAATATGGTTCATTTCCCATAGCCATGACCCTCCATAGGTCTTTCCTTTATGTGCTTTCCATATGGATGGATAAATTGGCAGAAATCCTTAGTCAGGAGTAATGTTTTCTCTGGTGTGGTTGTTATTCCTATTATTAAATTGATAATGGCATATGGCAAAAACAATGGAAGAAAACTATGCAGATCTAACCAGAACTCTCTCTACACTTCAGTGGTGCCAGATATTAAATGAAGTAATTGCTTGTGTTGAATGATATTCTGTCTTTTCCTGCTATTTTAATGGCATAAACCAGCTGTACGAATACTGAAATCCAAAATTTAGAACATTAGAACATTTTCTGTACTTGTAACAAATTCTTGTTCATTACTCTTTCTATCATTGCTATGGTGGCAGTATGTATTTTGGGTTTGTGTCAGGAATGGCAAAAATCTAGCAAGTATATGTGAGCTGGGGCACATGTATAAGTGAATATCAGGGAAGCTACAAGAGGAACATACTACAGTAACAAATTTACATTATGTAGATGCATTTCTGTTCTTTTAATCATGTTGTTGTAAATCCACAAATGCAACTGCCTACAAAAGTATGTGTAAGGCTGTGGTAAGCCCATCTTCCCAAAAAGCTTTACTGGGTTCAAGAAAAATATCTCCTTCAAATATATCTCCTTCAAATATCTCCTACAAAAAGCCTGGTAAAAACTTTCCTGTTGCAAGACACCCTCTTTGTTTCTCCTGCCATGATGTGAATGTGATTTTCAATGCTGTGGTACCTAGAGAGCCCATATATGCCTCATATGTCCTGTCCTTGAAATGGAGGTTGGGACAACGTAGTCCTTTTGTGGAGTCCTTGGAGACGTGCTGGTGTTTTCTGTCGATGCATGGATGAAGCTTCAAAATGTGTGGATATGGCCACATTAATGCTAGGTCTGCCTGAGCTTCTATGTTCATTTCTCCTGACTGCAGCAAGGTTCCTCACTGCACCTCTGTGTTTATGCCTTTATTCTTGTGATAGAGTAATACAGAACTTTGAGGTGGCTTTCAGATCAAAATTTGCTAGCTAGGGTGGGTGTCTGACCTAGTCACTAAAGGCATTAACTCCAAGAAAACAATTTGCTTAAGTCCTGTGAAATCACAGCAATTTTTTCTTTGAACATGCTTCTGTTGGAGAATGGTAGTCATTTTCATCACAAGCCTTCAGTGATGCTGATAGTAGTATCATCACCCCCACAATTCATTTATTTTTAAAAAATTTAAATAGTTTCCTTTTTCTATTTAAATCAATTTAAAGTGGAGAAACCTTGTACTAGATAAAATACAGGCATTTCATTGTCCAGGTTCTGCAGCAAGGATAAATTATAATTAATAATAGATATGTGAGCACTGCATTACAATGTAGATTCACAAGATTTTTTCCATGTATTTTGAAATGACCCATTTCTATGCATGATTCATGAACCAGCTGCCTAAGAATATAACTGGGGTGCATTAGAATTAATGGTAGGTAATTTGGAGAGCATTGCATGAGTTTGCCCTCACTGTATGCCTAATGGAGTTGTTTGCTGTGTTAGTACAATACCATAGGATAGGAGAGGAAGGATGGCAACACAAGTGGAAAGGAGTGAAGTAACTTGGATAAAACAGCAGACAGGTCACTCTGGGACTTTAATCCAGCCTCAGCATTTTTTTAAAAGCATCATCTAGTTTCTGTTTCATACAAGTATTTAAAACCTACAGTCCCACAAACCACACAATGGCTGACTATTCACTATGAAAACAGACCCTGGAATAATGTCCCCAGGGTGGATTTCCCAACAATGGACATTTTTAAGACTCACATTTACAAGGTCCTGATCCATCTAAGCCATGTTCCTACCTATAAAGGTTGAACAAGATGATTCTTGAGATTCCTTCTAACCTGGCATTTTATGATTGTATGATTCTACATGTTATAACTGCTGCTTTCTGCCTGGAGTCAATATAAAAACACAGGTTTGTCCTTATTTTGACTAGAGGTGTCCCCAAAACCTCCTCTGGTGTGTTGAATCCAGTCATTCCCGGACTGGGCAAAGCTCAGAGCTGCATCTAATTTTTGCTGATCAAATGTCTTTCATTTGTCTTCTCAAATTATCATGAATGAGACATTTACCTTCGTTTGCTCAGAAACACTAAAAGTTCAGAAATCTCACGAATCAGACTATTTCCAAAACATTTTGATTTTCTACTGAAGCCTCACATGCACTAAGTATGTAACATGCTCTTCCATGTACATCACTGGTTCCTTACATTCTCCACTTTTCAAAATGAGCTCAGAATGAGGGAGAGGATGAGCATGGTGTACACCTGTAAGTGCAATTTTCACCTCAGTAGAGATGATAGGGCCTTTGTGGGTGAAAGGGAAAGGAAGAATGAGTGAGAAGAAGACAAACAGTTGTTCATCAGGACCTATAATGTAGTTAACCCGTTTCTAGAACTGGGAGCAAATGTCAATATGTTAAGGTGCTTAGCCTGGATGGAAAACCTGAGTTTGGGCATAATGAGCTGATTATTCATCTCTGGTCTACTGCACATGGCAAATCATCTTCACACAGCACTGGAACGTGCTTTCCAAGGTGTGTTGGAGGAAATAATTTTGATCTGTAGAGGGCAGATGCTTTATGTGAAATTGGGAGCTTAACATTAGATTTGAAATGCCCCCCCCACCACCCCGGGTGTTCATTGGGCACATACCAGGGGTTAACAGATGGGACAGAGTTGCTTCCTGGCCAGCCTCCTGGGTGTACTGATTGCTGGTGACAGGATGACCCAGTCATAAAATGGAGAGAAAACCAGGAGACTGGAGAATGACTTCCTGAGGAACATTGTGGTTTTTCCATGGAAGGACTCCTTTCAAACTTTTCATTCAACTATTCTGAGTCTGATTTGGGGGAAGACTTGTTTTGTGAGTCCTGTCAATGAGTTCAATATTGTAAGTCATTTGTATCTGTATGTTTATAGTTGGGATAGTGTAATAAAACTGTTTCTAACAACTGTTTATAAGGAGCTTGTATTTGTGATTTTTTGCTGAATCTTGGACCTAATGGAAACACAAGGCAATCTGCTTGCTGGCATTCAGACTCACAGAACTGTTGTAAATGGCCTGGGTGTCTTTATGAATCAGGATAAAAATCACCCAACTTCTGTCCAGAAAACAGAGATGTTCATATTGTCTGGATGCTTGTGTTAAGATTTTCTGGGGCTTTACACTTCAGATGGTTCCTTATCAGTGCATTGCAGCATACCAAATGGGCAGGGGTTATGTAACAACCACCGACCATTATCTTTTCCCATCTTTTTTCTCTCCCTTCAGAAGAAGTAGTGCAGAATTAATTATCATTCCTTTGGAGAGATATTTGAGAACATCATGTGGAACCTCCTTCTGCACAGCTTGCTTTCTAGTTGAATGTGATTATGTAAAAAACGTAACTCTATTGTTTTAACTTTGATGGATTCAGGCACTTTAGGCTTACAGCCATTAAGCTAATATAATGAACAAACCATCAGCAGCTATGTGGCAGGTTAACAAGCAATAGCCAAAATGTTAACCTGCAAATGTGTGATGCTAATTTTTTTGCTGGGATTGTTTGATGACCTCCTAGTTTAAAATCCTGATCAGAACCAGACCTCTAATGTGTGTTGCTGCATCTGCTTTAACTTGGTTTCTTCAGTCATTGCCACCATCCTGTCCCTCTGCTTTGAATGCCAAGACAGTGTAGTAGCACTACTATGAGAAGCCTTTCCTTGAGTTGTTGTCAGAGAGAACATGTGTTCCTGGTACCCCCTCATGCTGGGAAATGGTCAGGTTGCACACTGCATCTCCTGTCTTTCCATCCATACTCTCACTGTCTCTGTCTTGCCTAAACTAGTAAGAGCCTCCTCAGGATCATAGTTCAGTGACAGTGCCTGGGGACAGCTGAGCCTGAGGCTCCACTGTAGAAATGAGCATGAAATGATAAGCTTATAAATTTTGGACTTTTACCTTCACGTCATCAGATAAGACCGCCAAGCACATACCCATTTGTATAAAACAAAACTAGGTAGAAATACAGGTTCCTAAATTATAACCTAGACTTTTCCCAGCAACCACCTGGAGATACTTCCTAAATATGTACTCTGCTGATGTAACTTCAGACGCTGGCAAACACAGCTGTTAACAGTAGGTGCACTCATGGGAAGTTTTCTCTCCTGGCCTGCTAACAAAGGTGTTTTATAGTATCCACGTATGCATCAGCTGATCTTGACAAATGAGTCATCTTAACAGACAGAGCCATTGTCAAGCCTGAGCTCTGAATTTTGTATTTCAGACTCACTGGGTGTTACTAAACTATAGATGACATGAAACTATAGATGACACCTTAGATGACTCTATAGGTCAGAGCATTTCAGCTTTACCCTCTCTGGTTCTTTCTGTGACAATTATTGGTCCTTTGGGATCTACACAACTGCTCACCAGCCCTTTCTAGATTCCCTTTGGAAACGTGTAGATTTTATCTACTCAGCTCTTCCCTTCTACCACCCTCCTTTCATTTCTTCCCAGTTCACACCATTTTACAGATGGTGGTAAAGGTTATATTAAGGATCCAGATTGGGTTTCTGCCTTTGGCTCCTCACTTCCAAAAGTGCACTGGGGACACGTGAATAGAGCCAAAATGTATCACCTGTCTCTGTCCACCTCTATTCTAGAAGAAGTTATGCACTGGTTTTAGGAATTTGCTAACACTGGCTTCTGTCACCAAACACTTTAATCTTTAATGTGTTGTGGGTAAAATAAAACAACAGTGGCAGATCATTTGTAGAAAACATTTGAAAGAGTAAGGAGTTCTTACTGTGAGAGGTGCTTGGGGCTGGAGATTTCCCTGATTTCCCCACAGTTTGTCTTGGAAACTCATTCTCTAAAAGTGGGATAGGGTCTCTATCCTGACTCATCTCAACTCTTGGCTCAGATGGTGACATGCCATATCTGGCTGTCCTTGAGAATCAGTGAACTTGCATTGGAAGATGCAAAGAACTCTGAAAGTGGTCGAACACCTTTAGTTTTATTTTAATTTTTTATAAAGTGTAACTGTTGGTTAACAATGAAGTTGTTGCCTGCAATTGCCATAGACTACGTACAAGAATCAATGCCAGATTGATTCTTGTTCAGCCGTGAACTTCTTTGTCCTTTTTCACCACACACTTTTGGGGAAAAGCTCGGAGTCTGATAAACAACAGCAATTCTTCTGGGGTTGAAGGCTTTGTGTCACTGCTCTAGATATACTGGGCCACTGTACATGAAAGTTTAATGACTGTATAAATTTCAGATGGTGTCTTTCCACTGCTGCAGAAAATGATCAAATAAATTTATCTCAATGCTCTACTGCCTCCATAGGCATGCTGCAGGCTTTTCTCTGCTTGTTATTTTTTTCTTCTCTTTTAATGATTTGTTTAAATCACTGCTCAGATCCACAGATGAGAAAGAGCAGTAATGTGTCCAAGCACAAGTAATAAATGGGGTTTGCTGTTAAACGGCACAACAGCTTCTTGCTTACTGCAAGTATATTGTGCCTTTATACTTCTCCAGTGAAGACACCAGATGTCAAACTGCAGAGTCTTTCTTCCTTCCCTCGTGTTGCATGGCTGCCATCATTTCAACAAACTGCTTAAAAAGGATTGGCAGAGGAGATGAACACTTGCTTTTTCATTTTAGGTGGAAAATGTATTAAAGCCTAATTTAGACAAAATCCAGTGGGAAAGCTGACCTATTTCATGGTCAGTATTTAGGACAATGTGTGCAATATCGATTTTTTTTCCTAACCGTTCAGACTTGTTTTTCTCAAGCCTTGTGTCATTGTTTAAACAGGAGGAACTAAAGCAGGAGGGCTTTCGGACTCTGAGAGGGGCAGAATGCAAAGGGAGGGATCGATTCCCTCCCATTTCCTTCCATACTCTACAAAGATTGGCCAAGTCAGCAACTCTGTCTTCTTTTCTTTCCACTTGCAGATGCCTACACTGCTGTCCTTTACCATCACTTGCCACATGCTCATCCGAGCCCATATCTATCGGGTTGTGTGTATATATATATATATTTGTATGTATTTGTATTCTTTGTTACTTTTTCCCTTATATTACCTTTCCTCTGTGTTAGTAAATCCATATCCAATTGTTTTCAGTTTCCAAGTTGAAGTCTCCACTCTTTATTCGCCTTTTATCTTCCCTTTGTGGCAGGAGGGAATAGAGCGTAGTTCTGTCCTAGGTTTGTGGTCCACCCAAACTGCTAAGCTGTGGCAGGATAATTGGCGCCCAACGTGGGGCTTGAATTTAAATTTTTCTTTTAATTGAAAATATTAGAAAGTTGGAAATAGAAAAAAGAAAAATGGGTTTCAAAATGGCATGGGTGAAAGATCTGTTCTATACGTCCTTTTTGAATTTATACATCCATGCATGTTGTTCTTTATGTATATCCATGTTTTTTACCATCTCCCAGCCATGTTACTTTTCTATGCTGTTAAAACAGTGATTTTGGTGAAAATGAGTTCAATTGGCAATTTGATTGGGGAATCTGGGGGCTCTGATGAATGCATTCACTATGCAAAATTATTCTGCTCCTTTCTGTGAACGGGCCCTTGTCACCCCTGTCACAACCCGCAGGAAGCATCTAAAGAAGTTGGACCGCCTGGGGAGGGGTGATGATGATGATGATGATGATGATGATGATGATGATGATGATGATTATGACTCAGAGACAGAGACAACAGAAAACCCTGATCAGCGAGAGAGTCGGCCCGAGGCAGGAACGACCCAGGAAAGTGATTCGGAACCTGAGATAATTGTCCTATCCATGTCTCTGAAAGAGATACGAAATTTAAGAAAGGATTGTACTCCCAATGAAGGTCAATCACTGACTGCTTGGATGCTGCAGTGCTGGGACAAGGGAGAGGATATGGCAGACCTGGAGGGCAGAGTGGCATCTGGGATCATTAGCCAGAGATGGGGGCATTGATAAGGTAACTGGGGGAAAAGACAGACTTACAGGGTTTGGAAACTCCTTTTGTCTGCTGTAAAAAGATGAAACCCATAAAAGGAGGATATTGAATGTCGCCCTATTAGATGGAACACTGTGGAAAGAGGCATCAAATATCTGAGAGAGATGGAAGATATGAAGGTCATCTATTGGTGATGGGGAAACACCTGAAGATCCTGAATAGGTGCCTTGAAGGACGCCTCTGCTTAAAAAGCTCACAGAGAGTGCCCCTCCTAGGTACTCCCACATTTTGGGGGAAGAGTCTTTGGGGAAGATGATGAAACACCACCAACTGTTGGTGAATTTATTAGCCAGCTAAGACAGTGAGAAGACAGTGTCTGTAACCCCTTACAGGCTTGTGTCAGCTGTAGAAAGCTGTGGAAAAAATGTCTGGGGAGCTAAAAACCTCTTTTGAGAAGCTGCATGATAAGCTACCCAAGATGGAGACAGAGAGTAACACTCACTGTTCTCCTGAATGGATTCATGTACCCGCCATGGAAAATAGGCGCTTCCCTAGGAGGGCAGCTCAGGGCTGGCAGAACTCCACACGGAGCTCTCTGTGGTTGACCCTACATAACCTTGGTGAAAACATGAGTATATGGAATAGCAAACTCACTGCTACCCTGCATGCCAGAGTACAGGAGCTGCAAGGTAATACCACTGGGGGTAGTGTTTCCAGAAGGATGGCTGCTCCAGTCTCCTACAAATTACCCATTGCTGGCCCCAGCAGACTCACTCAACTGTGAGTCAAGGAAGTAACAGTGAGGGTCCAGTTTGGCACACAAACCCTTCTGTTCAGTGTGGGTGCTGTACTCAGCAGTAGTGGGGCCCTGCCTCCAGCCAGGTGGAGGAGAGGGATAACTGAGTTTACTGGATGGTGTGGATTCGGTGGCCTGGCACAGCAGAACCACAGAGATCCAGAAAGGGTATTTCAAGGATCCAAAAGGGTATAAGTGGGCCTTTGGGGTAGCAGCTGTGGACACCGAGGGCATTGACCAACTGTCTGCCTTGCCTGGCCTTTCAGATGACCCTTGTGTGGTGGGCCTGATGAGAGTACAGGAACAGCAGGTACCAACTGCACCTATCACAGCACATCACAGTACACACTGCAGCTGGTGACAATGGTCCCATCTGGAGCCTCTGGCAGAAAGCACCCAATGAGACTCAAGGTTGACCCCTAGGGTTTTGGAGTCTGCAGTATAAGGGTTCAGAGGCCAATTACACTCCCACTGAAAGAGAAATATTGGCTGATTGGTACTGAGGCAACGCTCCTCCTGGTACCCCATCTGCCAGTTCTGAAGTGGATGTTCAAGGGGAGGATCTCATCTACACACCATGCCACTGATGCGATCTGGAGTAAGTGTATTGTCTTGATAACACAGTGAGGTCAAATAGGGGCCCCCAGTTGTCCGGGCATCATGGAGGTGACTACAAACTGGCCAGAGGGTAAAGATTTTGGAATGCCACCAGTTGATAACGTGAAACGTGCTGAGGAGGCCCCTCCATGAGATGCTGAGAGATATCATATTAGAAGGTTTGCACCAGATGATCCTTGAGGTCCCTTCCAACCTAACTATGATTCTATGCAAACAGAGATGTACCAGATTTGCCTTAATTTGTGAGATAACACCTGAAACCACAGAAACATGTGGTTTATATGAACTTATACCAAAAGCAGAGCACTCCACTGATGCATCCTGCTCCCTGGCCTCACATCTGAAGCCAATTCCTGGAGAGGGGAATGCCTTGATGGATGTATCCTCCTTAGATGATTCCTTTGGGTCCTCAGTGGCATGTGTAGAGAGATCAAGTGGGGAAAATAAGGATCTAAGACTGCAGGACAGCCCTCAGCATGCAAGGAGGCTTTGAATAGCCCTACTTGTAGTTGGAGGGATAGGAATAACACTGTGGCTGAAGGGTGACCTACCCTCATCTTCTGTAGTCAGAAGCCAGGTGTGCTGTGAAAAGAAAACACTGCCTGCCAATGCAGGAGCACTAATGTCTTCCTCACTGCAAAATATCAGAAAGTGAAGACAACAGGCAAGGAGCTGCAACTCAAGGAGGCAAGCAGTATTAAGGTACATGACAATGGTGAACAGGTTGAGGAAGCAGAGTTCCTTCTTCTCATAAGGTTGGGATGTCCTGGAGCATGAGGGGAAGGAGAGGGAAAAGGAGATGGTGAAAACAGGTCTTGTGGCCTTGGAGAAATGGGGACATTAGCAAAATCTCCATTTCTGTGAGATCACAGCTCTGCTAAAACACAGAGTTGCCACTAGTTTCTTTCATAGGACTATCTAGGACCAGGTTGTCCAGGAAGGTGGAAGCACAATGTCCCCTCTTTCTCTTCAGGAAAGGGACACGTAAGAAAAAGGTATCTTCAGAGGGCACTTGAATGCCTGTATTGGAAGGGAACAGAAAATCACAGAAACAGGGAGAGCAGATGAGAATTTGATGGACAAATCTCATTTCTAGGACAGAAAAATCCATTAAAAATTACCATCTGCGCAGGAGTTTCTAACATTTGGTTTGCTGTGAAAGAAGGCAAAGTGACTGCCACTTTTTAAAAAATAATAACAATTAAAAAAATCCCACTGTACCTTTCACGTTACAAAAATGTTAATAGCTTTTACATAAGCTCCAGATTTGGCCCATTCAAGCAGCTTTGGTTTAGATGAGGGAAGGTAGCCAGGCACAAACTGTGCTCACTGAATTGATGAACTGTATAAAAAGCTCATAAGACATTTTCACTCCTAATTGGTTGCAGAAAGCTTCCGTGACATGTGTCACCATCCACCTTGAGAAGGGCTTGACCCACAGGGGATGTGGAACAGCGAGCTGTGCAGCCTCTTGGAAAATCACTTTGCTTGGGAAAGCACAAGCCCCTCCACACTCACTGTGTGCTGCTCTCCCTCCTTGTGTTTTTGCCTCAGAAGTGCTTTGTAAGAGAGAAGACTGGAAGAAGAGCATAGCATCTCAAATGTAGCTAATAGTTGGTGAATTATTCACAGTGTTATGGAGCAAAAGGCTTTGTCCTCATTCTTGGCTATGTAATTATCTTAAAGGAGTTTCACCAGTTCTGTGCTGGTTGTTACAGGGAAGTTGCTCTGATCTCTGCATGTAGCTGCCACTTCAGAGTCCCTTTAATCTGAGTGGATCTTGGGCAGACTCTGAGAAACATGGTGATGCAGCCATCAGCAACAGTGTCTGCTTCTTCCTCTGTGCCTGACCTGAGTGCTTTCTTATCCTGGCTTTTGCAAAATTGGTTCTAATGCTTCAGCTGGATATTTTTCCCATGGAAAATGGTGTGAAAGGAAGTGACAGCCTTTTCCCATTGGTACTGGTAGAAGTCATGGACAATCTCTGAGGAAGTCCCACCAGTTCTGACTGCTAAGGATTAGCAAAGAGAAAGGTAGAATGCCCTTTTCCTCTCAGCACTCTGCTTTTCTCTCCTTCCATGCTCTGGGGAGTGTTGAGGGCACATCACTGCCCAGTGCTCCTAAGCACATGCACACTGTATGGAGACAGCTGAAGGTACCAGACCTGCCTGTTGCCTTCTTGAACAGAGGCAGAAGTGAGATGTGGATGGAGTGAGGGAGTGTTTATTCATTGTGGTCAGCTTCAGAGAACCTTTTTCTTGCCTAGTGCTGAGCTCTGTCTTGAGAGAAAGAAGAAGAGCTACTTTTGTAGCAGTTACTACATCATTAAAGCCAGAAGATGGTATAGTTTTTAAGTAATTATTAGTGACAAGTCTAAATAGGTTAACTAGAACTTGAATTCAAACACTGAATCCTTTCTTTCAAGAGGATTGCTAAGCAGTTCATTTGCAGCTTTCTCATCAGAGCTATAGAAAATCTTTTCCTTTAAAGATGATTATTCCTATGGAAAGCAAGCCCCAGTTAGTGTGTAGCTAATGTTTAACTCAAGATGTGCTTTATATTAAAGGCATTAGCCTGGGGAGGTATGCACTGCCTGAGGAAAGTGATGTAACTACTGATGGATGCAGGCAGGAGAAAGTTGATGAAAGCATAAAAGAATTAATCATAGGAACATGGCTCATTGTTCAAGGCTGCTCATTTTGAAGGTAATTGTAGTGTACCTGAGAGTGTGTATTGTAAGAGGGCAGGTATTCCATACATTGGGGAACTGAAATGTCATTTGGGGCTTGCCAGTGAATGGTAGCTGCTTCTGAAGGCTCCAGGTAATGCGCCACTAGTATTTTAAGAAATACCTTCCTTCAAAATGTCATTGTTGTAAACTCTGAGCTCTACAATCAGAAGGATGGAAAAATCTGTTTATTTGTGCCTTTTACATGAAAATGGTTTTAACTCTTCTTCCTTAAGGGAAAAGAAAAACACCAAAACCAGTACCATTTAACAAAGATCTCATAGCACACCTTGCAGGACTGTATGCAGCTGCATACGGAGCAAAAGAAAATGACTTAGGAAATATGGAGTTTAACTGTGCAATCTGAATTTTGCTTCTGTGGTGAATACTTTGGAAATCCTTTCTATGGTCTCTGGGAAAAGTCAGTACATCCCAAACCAAAGCAGACACTGCGCACTACAGTGGGATCTGTAGGGCAACTATCTTTGGCAGAGATCTCAGCAGGGACCAGGGGTGCCTTAAAACTCCCCTCATCCAGGCAGAAGTAGTAACAAGAACTTCCCAGGCATCCCCTTCCAGATGATCTCCATTTTTCTTTCAACTTTTGCTTCATAACACTCCAACTTGTCTGCAGCAGCATGTGTGTTAGTGTGACACATGGAGCCTCAAACAGCTCTAAACTTCACACAGGAAAGAGAGGAAGGGGGAATACAAACTCTTGTCTGCTTCCCTGGGGTAAACTCCAGGTGTCCTTGCAGACAATGAAACAGAGATGGTCTGGTGAAGGAGGGAAAAAGTCAGAGAAATCAGATTGGCTGACTGCCTTGTTGATGTGGGACTTCAGGCTTATAAAGCTTTGTCTCTCCGTAATATATCCTGACAGGATGTTGTGAGATGGATGGGACCCACAAAATATTATGTGTGTCTCAGGAGGCAATACTGAACTGTTTTATAACAGATGGTGACTATTTTGTGGATGCAACACACTTGTCAAATGGACTCAAGAATCTAGTAAGAGTTAGGAAAGGAAAAAAAGGTGAGACAAAAGGTCTAGCTAGCTTCTGCCTCTCCTGATCTTGTACCTGCATTAAGCATGGGGTGCAAAATGACCCTAAGGATCCTAACAATGTTAGAGGACGTGCTGATTCAGAAAGTACTAATGTTCCTCAGGAGACCAACCGTGCTGCTTGTGGGTCCATATGTAAACTTTAAGTACAGATTACTGGCATCTAAGTCCTAGCAAGAAACAGAGGATGTCTTTTCCTCACACTCATCAAACTTTTAAGAGATATTGAAATGCGAAGTTACACATTCCAAGCAACCTGTTCAGACAGAGAAACTGTGTCTGTTGTTAGTGAAGGTAGAACTGTAAAGTTTGCTGCGTTTACAGCTTTGAACATTCAAACTGGTTTATGCTCACTATATGAAGAGGGAGAAAAACACAACAGACAGCTTTATTTATTTTATCAATAAATGAAATGGGGTGGGTGAGTGGTGGTAATTTTTAGTGCTTTGGCCAGAACAAGGAGGGAATATCTTTAATCTTGTAGAAGTGAAGTAGTAACATTTTCTAATGATGTTCTTATAGTATGCTGCAGGGACTTGCTGGAAGCATCCCAGAATCAAATAAGCTTCTTTAGTGTATGTCTTGCCATTTGCCCAAATCCATTGCTCCAGAATTAGCACTAGTGTAGTAAGCCCTTGTGTCACTTTTTAGTCTGGTAATGCTGCAAGGAAACAAATTCTTCACTGACTATTGTATGTTGGATGTGAAATGTGGATAATTCAGATGGACTCTCTCTTTCCTTTATATTCCTTTCTTACCCACATTTATTCACAAAGTTTCTCTCATTCCAACTCTGAAGGATGTGTATTTTCATACATACAGTACGTACCGTGAATTTTTGGCCAAAAGGAGGTTTTTCATGGTCCCCTCAGATAACCTTTGAAACACAATTCTGGTGTAGCCTTGGCAAAAGGGTGACAGAGTGTAGCAGCTCCTGGGCCCTCAGGGACATGTACCCTTCTACTGGTGGAGGGCAGGCTTTGTGGCCAGTTCAGCCATCGGCAAGGCCCTTCAGCTTTCCTAAGGGATGCCATGGTGACTAGTTGCCTGATAATAGAAGTATATCTCTGGGAAGAGGAGCAAATGTCTGTAAAATGTTCATCTGTCAGCCCTCAGTCATGTCAACAATTATCCTGGGCCCTCTTCTGGGCCCCCTGAGGTGTTTCTCAGGTCCTCTATTATCTTCCTGATCTCTTCTTAAGTTCTTTTTTTCCCACATAGTTTCTCTGAATCTCACTCAAGGGGAGAGAAGGAATGGGGTGTGTGTGTGAGAATGTATTAAAAATTGATATCTGGAGACTGAGACTTCTAATTGTCTTGGATTTTTTCTTTTTACATTTTCTCAGGTTATTACCTCTTCAAATCCTGAAGGGCTGTTTCACCTCTGGATTACAAAATTAAGTGCACATATATCCAGACTCTTTACTTTTCTGCACAGAAAAGACTTGAAGATTTTAACCCATCCTGTCTATTGATCAATGGCTTGTAAAAAAGATGAAGAAGCTGAAGGTTGCAGGGGAAGCTTACAGAAATTAGTACAAAATCTTCTCTGTCTGGACAGTGAGCAAGTATCTACAAGGTGTTACAGATTTCTCCTTTCCTCTCACACAGGTAGTAGCCTTGCCATTTTACTCTATGCAGTGGGGTGAAACAGAGTAGGAGTGGGAAACCAGGTGTACTTTAGTTGAACTGTATCAAGTCGGACCTTTCCAAGGAAACATATTTAAGATGCAAGAGCATCCAAAGGGCATTTGGATGACATAGACACTACTATTTTTGCATATTCACCTTGAGATATCCAACACAACTCAGTTTTTTTAAGGTTTTAACAATCTTATCCCATCTGCCAAATGAACTCCATAAAGAAGTCTCTGTCTGCACCCCAAAGTCACTGTGGGGCACAGACCACCATAGTGCATCACACAGTCTGTGCATAACCAGGCCTTTCCCTTCACAACATTTTGCCAATAGCACAAAAGTGTTTTGTCTTTTTTAATCCACAGGCTCCAGGCTGACAGTTAATACAGATGTGTTGTGATCTTGTGAAAATTGCCTGGGAGTTTTTGTTCCTTTTTATTTAAAAAGGTAAACAAATCCTGAGAGATATAAGTCAGGTAGCTCCATGCGTGACTATTTAATAGCAGATTTTCTGAGTTTGTAATTCCTGTGGTACAGCCTGGCTTTTGCTTGCTGTAGGTGGTTAATTATAGCATCCACAACACTCCCAGCAATGGGGCAGAGGGACACAGCATGGCCTCTTTCTGTTAGACATTTCCCCCCTCAGCATCTAGTTTCCCTTCTCCTTGCAAGATAAATCAGCAAATCCCAACTTATTCATCAGAGTGTGAGACGTGCAGTGAATAATTCAAATCCACATCTTCACACATGGACTCAGCTGCGTAAACAAATGCATCTGTTTCTGCAAAGTGCACAAATATGTTTCCCTATGCTTTTAGGCATGGGATATATTGCTGTAGTTACACGAGGGGTAAAGAAAGAGAGGTCACAGGTTCTTTGCTGGTAAGTCAGCAGGGTAGAAAGCCAGTGAGCTCTAGTTGCAGGACCTGGGATTGGGCCACCACGAGACACCAAACCAATCAAGTGGTGAATCACACCAGGAGGAGCTCTGAGCTACCTGGGCTATATGGGAGGCACATATGGGACCAGGGGGAAAGATGACTTTTAGCTCCCACAGCTCTTTTTAACACCCTGTTCAAAGTGCCTTCTTTGTTAAAGCCATCACACCCAAAGTTATGAAATCAATGAGATTCATGACACAAAGGCATTGCTTGAAGAGCCTGAGATGCAGATGTTTTAGTACATGTGTGAACACTGCTGGATCCTTGAATCAGTACAGCTGCCAAGCAGGGTCAGAAAGGTCTTAATTTTCATTAAGGGCCAGCAGGAGTGCCAGGAGGACTGCATGGATGAGCAAGAAACTCCTGGACACACTTAGGGGTAAAAACAAAACTTACAAAGAATGGAAGCAAAGACAGATACCCTGGGAGAAGTACAGAGAAGTAGCCAGAGAAGCAAGAGATCAGGTTTGGAAAGCAAAATCACACAGAGAATTGGATCTGGCAAGGGAGGTTAAGGGCAACAGGAAAAGTTTCTATAGGAACATCAATGATAAGAGGAAGACTAGGGAAAATGTGGGCCCACTCCAAAACAAAACAGAAGTGCTGGTCACCCAAGATGTAGAGAAGGCCAAGATACTAAAATGACTACTCTGAAGACTACTTAGGCTTCACCAGCGAGGACTCTGATCACACGTTCCATGTTACAGAGGCCAAAGACAGGGACTGGGAAAAGGAAGATCACACCACTGTAGATGAAGAGCAGATTGAAACCACCTGAAGAACCTGATTGTGAACAGGGATGTGAACAGGACCTGATGGGTTTCATCCACAGCTCCTGAAAGAACTGGTGGATGAAGTTGCAAAGCCACTGTCTATCATATTTGAAAAGTCATGGCAGTCTGGTGAAGTTCCCACTGACTGGAAAAGGAGAAATGAACTAGGCTAGACATTAGGAAAAAACTCTTTCCTGTGAGGGTGGTGAGATGCTGGAACAGGTTGCCCAGGGAGGTTGTGGCTGCCTCCTCCCTGAAAGTGTCCAAGGGCAGGTTGGATGGGGCCCTGATCTAGTGGGAGGTGTCCCTGCCCACGAAGGGGGGATTGGAACTAGATGATCTCTAAGGTCCATTCCAACCCTAGCCATTCTATTATTCTATGATTAATGAAATTAGCTTTAATATGGAGAGGTTGGCTAATCAACAAGGGAAGTGATGTCGCTAATTGACAGCCTGTTGGCTCATCCACCTTTGGATGACCACATATATGCCTTGGCACCTCCTCTTGCCTCAGGGAGGTGGGCTTTGGGCAAAAATTCTCTGCCAGGGGGGTGCAGTTCATTCCTGTTTCAAGTATTATCTAGGATGTGCAGACACATGTATTTTGGTCTAACATGACCTCTGTTGACCCCTTTGTTCATTGTGATTCATAACAGGCTGTAGCTTTCGTATTATTTCACATTATATAACAGTATGTGTATCATGATGCTCGCTACATGTACCATGCAGTTAAGTTCTGTGAATCATCTTCCACAGACTGCAAAGAAAACTACAATATAAATTGAGGGCACCATCCTGTGTGAAATCATAAATGAGCAGTAAAGAATGAGCATCCCATGGGTATCAAACAGCCGAATAAAATTTACACAGGCTGAGTACACACATTGGCAGGCTTTGCTGGGGTTAACATATTAACATTTAATCTTTATTGTGGATGCTGAGAGACTCCTTGACTTGAATTCTGGAGAACAATGTAACGATGAACTCAGTGTTTGATGCAAAGGGTAGATGGTGTCTCCCTTTGCTTATTTTATTTTAAGAAGCAGGACTTGGTTCTGATTATCAACATCCCCTCGCTGTATGGATTTGTAAGTATGTAAATATGTGCATTGAATGCATAATCAAAACAGAGACCAGTGTGATTGTCATGCTGAGTAAGTCACCTCCTTTCCTAGCTGTGACCCTCCTTGTATAGTCTTTCATTGTCTTATAAAACATGTCAACTGGCACACACCAAAGAGAAGCTGTGTGTCAATTACAGCAGCCTGGAAGATTGGGAAGCTTCAATTATAAGAGTTTATTAGCAGTGTACAAACATGCAAGAACAAATTTCTAAGTAGTAGTACACAAAACAATTGGTCACACCCAGAAATGAACCCCATGACTAGATAATGCAGCAGTAGATATGGTGATGGAAGTGTATCTGCTGGAGACCTGTGTGTCAGATCACCTGATTCAATCAGCCTTGGACTGGACATGTCATGACATCTGCTGGGATGGTGCTGTTGGACAGTCACAGCTCAGAGCTGATTCTTGTGTGTGTCAGAGCATGGTGTCCCAGAGGTGTCCCATAGCATTTCTGCAGCTGTGCTGGCCCCAGGATGCTGCAGATGGCTATGGGGCTGATGAGGTCCATAGCAGGTCCCACACTTGGACTTTTCAGCTTCAAGCAGCAACCAAACTCTGGGACCATCTTGTCTGTGAACCTCACTTCCCTTCCAAAGACATCAGGAAAATCCAGAACATGGAGTCAGGCTGCAGCCAGCACTTCTCAGGCCTTGTCACCAGCCCCACAGCATATGTGCCACTCGTGCATCCCAGGGTGCTCCCTGAGGTGAGACTGTTTTCCTACACTCTGTATTTCTGTAGGGAATCCTGTTTGCCTGACTGAGAAGTGCTTAGAGGACAAGTCCTCTGAAGGTGCAAAACAGGAGAAATCAGTTGGTACTGAGGCTGTTTAAAGTCCCAGGATGTAAAAGTCTGGGTCAGGCGAGCTGTTGAAATCTCTGTTAAATTGTTCTGAGCTTTGGGGGCTCAGAAACTGGGCTGGCTCTCTCCTGAGAAGTGTTTCACATTAGTGTCCTGTAACCACTGGAGAAAGGGAAGTAGGTGTTTGCATAAGGCTGAGGCCATGGGTGCATGAACGGGTTAACCCACAGCAGCTGAAGTGTTCCAGTTTCCACAAAGCTGTGAATACATGATTCAATAGTAAGGAGCCATTGAGCCCACCCAGCAATAGCAAATTTACCCCTGACTTTGCTGTTTTCTCAGATGATGAAACACCTAACCTTTTGATACACACCCTGCTCCCTTCTCATGCCTCTCAGTAAAGGGTCTGCTTATTGGGCCACTCCTGCTGCCATGGAATTTTCTTCAAGGTATAGCATCCAAGGTCCAGCATCTCCCTGTTTGTGGACAGAGGCTTTGCTGTGTCTTGTGCGCATAAAGGTAAAAGCCACCTACCTGGCAAAAAAAAAAAAAAAAACTGTGTTGTCTGACATCACTCTCTGAAATACACATGCTGTTGACTTTCTTTTCCTCTCCTTGGATTGAAGGAAGATATAGAGTTTGCTCTTTGCCCATGTATAGGGACTGATAACAGATTGTGAGTGGGGTCTCCCATCAGCACCGATCCATGTTTGGCCAAGGTCATCCTTCTTTCTATGGCCGGGAAAGGCAAGCAAACAAAGCAATCTTAGTCATTCACCTTTTGCACACTCCCGCCCATACTTTTGCTCCCCCCTTTATGTTCTATGGTCCAAATTTGTCCCTTCTTGCCTCAGTTTCCGTGCTCCCCACAGGCATGACTGCCAGCATGGGAAGGGAGGGCTCAGCCACCATATGCTGCATGCTAGTGGCAGCCTCTCCCCACATCCCTCACCTTGGGCTCCCACTGCTGCCAGTTCCACCCCTGCCCATCCCTGCTTCTTCCCAGTGCTTTGCAAGGGCCTGGTAATAGCACTGAGAAAGTTCCTGGTCCAACAGCAATATTCGTATTATTTAGCACCATATCAGCACTTCACAGCCATGATTTTCCTGACCGAGAGATAACTAATTAAAGGAACAGGCACAGCATAGATTTATTGCCAAATGGGTAAAACTTAATAAACAGTAATGACATATTGGTTTATTGGTATCCCCCTCTGTAATGTTTCTCTTTTCTACCCTGAAACAAGATGAGATGGGCAAGAAAGCCTGAAAGCACCCGAAGAGGAGGGCATTAATGCTGGAGAAAAGAAAACTGTTAAAACCAGGCAGGAAACCTTCATAGAGGTAGCTACATTGAGCCAAGTGGATGCAATAGCATTGTAGTGATGCTGCTTTTGAAGATTCTCAGCCCTGGCCCAGAAGCAGTGGAAATAGGCAGATGCAGTTATTCCTTTCCCCACTTCTTTCCCTGTTCTCTTCCTACCCCTCCCAGCAGAGAGCTGCTTTTTATCCCTAGAGCCAGTACAGAGCACAGATAGCTTGGAATTGCTACACACAATTAGGCACACTGGTGTGTGAGGTAGCTGCAGCTGGTGACCTCTTTGGTTGGCTCAGAGTACAAGCTCTTTGGGGCAGGCAGGAGAGCAATCTTTGTCCACACAGGGTGCTGCCCTGATTTTTTTTCCTCTTCCCTCATCCCAGCTGTCATCACCTTCCTCTGCAAAAGATGAGTATCTTATTGTAAGCAGGGTTTTGCCCCCTCCCCCACTAGCAGGTGGGATTGTTGGGTCTTTTCCAAAAGCTTCTGTGCCACATCTACTTTCTTGGAGGATATTCATCTTTGGATCAGAGTCTCATTCCTGCTGCATCACCTATGGAGAGCTGGGATTCCTGATTTCTTAATAAGGTTGAAGACTCCTTTCTGAAAGGTCATGACTCTCATGTTTCAGATCCCAGAGTGGTTCCTACCCACCTCAAACCACCACTCTGAATCCTAGTTTCTGTGGGAGCTTAAAAAGTATCCAGAGGTCTCAGAGGCTGATTTTCAAAATCAGAGGAGGGAGGGCTGCCTAACTCAGGAAGGTTCAAGGTGAGCTTAAGTACTCAAGTGAAAGGAAAACTTCCAGTATGAGATAGATCTCAGTTTATCCCTGTCTCCTTCCAGTAGGTGGACTCAAGTTAGAGCAGTAGTACTGGTGTCCAAGGAGGCAGCCATTTCAGAGATCTTTGTCCACCATTCACCTCAAGTGGTCTACCTCAGGACTTCCCTGGCTCCACGTGTCATGGGCACACTGTTATGCTTGCATTGTCCTTCTGAACTGATAGATATTTAAGTTAACTGTTCAACATAGGGCTGCTGCTTTGGGAGAAAACTCTTTGAACAGTTTTCTTGTCTCTGGTCTTAATGCCCTCTTCCAGTGGAATGCTGCTTACAAACTTTGTTGTCTATTCCATCATAAGAAAAGTGACTCTTGTTTCAGGTAGGAGAGAAAAAAAGAGTCCCTGTCCCTTGGAGAAGAAAAAACTGCAAATGCTGAACAGAGGTAGGTCATCCCTTCTCCTGCACAGCAGGTTCCTCCCACAGGTGTGTTTGGACAGGCAGCACATGTGCATGGATAACAAAGAGAAAGAGGGAACCCACCCAATGCCTTTCACACAAATCACACAGAAGTGCAGGGAAGCTGTGTTTTTCTATAGGGCTTTGGAGGGTGGAAGTGGGCATATGGCGAGGAGATCTTTTTTTCCTAAGTTGTCCAACCTGCAACGTTATCAAAGATGGTGTGACAGCATGCTGCCCATGGGGAGGGAGAATAATACATACTATAGGTATAATTGGGGAAAAGCTGAAGGTAAACTATAGCTGTTTGGAGAGGGAAGCCAGCTGGATCTGATTATAAGGATATTACTATAGGGGTAGATGGGCATTAAACAAAACACCTGGCAGAAGACTGATGCTATGTGAGTATGGTAAGGGTTGCTGATGGAGGCTGTTCAGGTTTGCAGGTCTGGTCTTTCATTAGAGAAGCTGTTCCCTGTTGTAGAGTCTGGAGCAGAAGTCTTCTGTATCAGGTTTAGGTATTAGTGGAGGAGTTGGGCTTCATGGGTTGGAGTACAATGTAATCTCTGAGACTTGGCAATCTGCTTTATTTTATAGGCTACAATTAGAGTATTTTCTCTCTTCTTATGGAACTAAATGGAAACTATTAGGTTACTTGAGACCAAAAAGAGGGTCAACTTGACACCTATGCTGAAAAGATATTGAGGGGTGGCAGGGAGGAACTGGCTGCTAATAAACCAAGCTGTCAAACTAAGATAACATTGGGGTCTGTATGTTTGGGCCTGTATAGTACCCTTGTGGTCCTCTGTGGCTGGTTGACAGTAGCCATATCGCAGAGTTTGAGGCAAGTTATTGGGGAACTCTTCAGTTTATGTTATGCAGAAGATCAGAGTAGCTTAACAACAGCTTATAATAGAGCTCCTTCTAGTCTTGAAATTTGGTCTTATGGTTGTCAATTACTTGATGGTTTTAGTTCATCTGGTCTTGGTGTTATATTCAAACTCTCCAAGAAAGTAAGTAAAAGAACTCAAAATCTGTGAGAAATTGATCAAAACAGTTGATGTGGCACCTCTAATGTGATTGTACTCATACTCTCAATTTACTGATGTAGACAATAAAAAGAGAGTCTGAAAAAAAAAATGCTTACTAGCATTAGTCTTCTCTTGGGTTTTGTCAAGGATACCACATTTCTATGAGGGAGACCTCCAAAGAAACCATTTGACTGCCACTAATGAAGTCCTTGAAGCAGAATCATTAAAATCCCCAGTTAGTGCTACAAGAGGTGAAAGAGTCAAAGTTAACATCAGCATTAAGTGTGCAAAACATAGCTGTTCTAGGGCTTCTAGAAAATGATAATAATGCTTTCCAGTGACCTTTCTCACTGGACAATAATCTGCTCCTTGAGTTATTCTGTGTAATGTGTTAATGCTTTTCTGAGGAGAGGTATGTGACTTCCACTTCAATTAAAAATTCAGGGAGGACCTGTCTGGGACAGAAAGTGGTTATTCTCTGTGGGCAGTCCTCAGCAGGTGAAGGACTTTTTTCACCATCTGAGAAGAGCTAAGCACTAGTCTTTGGGCCAGTTTCCAGTTGCTTTGTATTTCAGGTAGTAAGCTGTGCTAGAGAAAAGCCTCACCCACCAGGGTGATGCTGTTACTTCACTGAGCAGTGCTATATGGACATGTGAGCAATATACTCATTCTGATTACAGTTTAGGGCTCAGAAACTCCCTTGTGTATTCACACAGGACTTGGTTGTTCTTGCAGTGCAGCAGCTCTTCAGGAAAGGTTGCTTCAGTGATTGTTTTTAACTATGTGAATAACATAAATATCAGAAATATAAAGTCAAGAGGAGACCAAGTGAAAGAAGCCATGAATTTGTATCTCCTGTCCCTGGAAATGGGGAACAATAGGGAAAGATACAAAACCATTCACAGAAATACTAGTTTACCCCAAGGAAAACTCTTGTGGCTTTCAACACATATGAAAAAGAAGATGAAAATGAGTTTTGTTTCAGTATGCAGTACTTGCTGCTCTGTGCAGAGCCAGGTTATTCTGAAATCAAAGCAATTATTTCCCAGTACGGTTTTGGGGGTTTTTTGTAGGTTATTTTTCCCCCCAATATTGTTAATTTCAGATAGTGGAATTGTTTGTTTATGCTTAAATGCAAATTACTGTTGTTCAGCGACTATATAGGTTAAACTTTTAACAAACATTACCACCTGCTGGGCAAGCCGCAGCAGTGCAGTTTATAATCTCTCCAGCGAGTAGAATAGCTCTTTTCTGCCCTGGTAAAGCATTTGGTCTACTGGCTTAGAAACTGATCTTTCTAGTGAAGACAGATTGACTAGCTGGATTGGTCCTGTGAAAACTGGCATTTCATGTCTTTGGGAGAACTCAGTCCTGAGGGACCTTGGTTTGGTGTTACTTTGTGTGAATTTTCATGCTCAGGTAACATGCCTGTGCAGGATTTGCACAAAATATGTTTATCTTTTACTTCTTGGTACATTTTGCTACTGAAAAATGTATGCAGTACGTGGTGCCCAGGGTGGTGAGCCAGCAGCTGATCCTACAGCATGCCCTGATCACACCCATGGAGCAGAGAGGCTGTTGCCTTGCCCACTGGACCTCCTGGAGCTGCTTGGGATGCACTGAGAGGGTAAGCTTCTGCCACCAGTTCAGCCAGTGCCATACATGGTCAAGCTTGGCCACTGGTCAAAAAAAACCACTAAAATTCAGTTATTTTCATTCTCCTCCCTCTCCTAAGCCAGAATTGTCCTCTTGTGGACATCTGGTTTTGTAAATTGCTGGTGGGTGAACAAGTAGGATATTGGCATTTTGGCTGTTGCCTCCACAAAGCAGGGCTGTATTGCACCTGCAGCTCTGCAGCCATCACCAGTTCATGGATAATTCTTCATATTGTAGTTGATTTCACCAGCTTATTTGTATTGCAGCTTGCTCTGGACTGGTTTAAGGCCAAGCCCAAAGGGTGATAGGAAGAAGAGCTGTCCGACCCCTTGGACTAAAGGGAGTTGCTGAATGCTCTTTTGTTCAGTAATAGTTACAATAATAGAGTCTGGTGCTCAAAAGGACCTATAAGCCCTGGTTGACCAAGAAAGGTTTTGTTGGGACTTCGGTGGCAAGTGAATGCCAGGATGCTCTGTGGTAGCTATTTGGAGGGAAAAGCAGCAGCATTCTACAGCTGAGAGTAAGGAAGGGAAAACAAGAACTTCAGGTGATGGGTCTGACAGTGTATGTTGGGGCTACCTCTCTCACTTGATTCTTGACTTGTCAGACATCAGGCCTTCATACTGACTTGGATGCTACAGCATCTGCTTGCAAGGAGACAGCATTTCCAGCCAGGAGGATAAAATTAGATTTGAGAGTCTCCACACTGTTTTGAGTTTAGAATGACTGCTGGCAGGGGTAGGAGAGATCAGTAAGAAAAGAGTCAGAGCTCCAGTGGGTCTGGCAGCCCCTTAGCTCCGTGCTGTTCCAGGTACTTGGTTCCTGCCTTTCCTCAGTGTGCTCTTCCTTGTGTGGTGGTTGTGCATGGCTGTGTTTCCTGTGGTGACTGGTGTTTACCAGCAGATACACTGCAATAGTACGGACAGAAAGGATGGAATCTTCTGTATGAGCGTCTTTTTTAAGGAGCAGTGACTCTGGCAACAGTATCAAGCCTGTTTCAGGGATATTAAATTTCTTCCTCTCTCTCCCATCAAAACATTTTGGGTTTGTTTGTTTGTTTATTGTTTGTTTGTTTGTTTAATCATAGCTATATTTGAAAGATACACGAGTGTTTCCTGCTATTATAAGGATACTAGCTGAAAGCAAGTCTTAGGGGACTGAAGAGTGTCATTTTCCACATTGCATGAAGCCTCACAGGACTACTCAGACTCGGGCTCTTCATGTTTAAGAGACATAAGAAACAGTTTCTGGCCCAAACTAATACTTTACAGAGCAATTGCATCTATTGTTTTCTCCTTATCCTCACAAAGATTGTCTTACCTAACCTGGAGAGCCCAGACCAAGCAGCCACCCACCATCAGGCTAGGAGAAGAGGAGGTGTGATGAGCAGCAAAGCCAACAGATTCTGTTTTATTTATGTGGTTTTGATCTGAATAACTAAATTCTGACCATTCTGTTGAGCTTGGGGCTCTATCCCCTGGAAAGGAGGCAGGTGGTGTGATCCCAATTCTGTCTCTCCTATGCCTATTCCTATTCCCAGCAGTACTCTTCAGCCTTTGTCCATCAGCAGCCTGAAGAAATCCCTCCTGACCTGGTGGAGCAATCCTGATCTTCGAAGTCCTCTTGTTCTTCTCTGTCACCAACTTATATTTTTCCACCTCTAGAGGACACTGTGTCCTGCCGTATGCTCGCTCCGCTGCGGGCCGGAGGCAGCAGCCCCTGTTTGCTGTCTGTCTGGCAGAGATGCCACTGCCTATGGTGTTCCCATGGTGCCTGGGTTGAGAAGGGCACAAATGATCTTTCGTGTCTGAACAGCTCTGCCGCCATCTGCTGAGCCTTGGAGGCTCTTGTCCACCTTCACTGTGTCCATCGTCCCACAAAACCCCAAGACCCTGCTGGCTTCCGGGGCTGGCTGGGACAAGAAGGGACTCGTGGAAGTGCTTTGTGGGTGTGGGAGGATATTTTCAGCACACATCTGTCCAAAGGTCCTCTAGATTTTGCCTTTTCAGACCACTGTGTGGGTTTCTTCCCTTCTAGGTCTCTGATTTTGATTCTGCTGCTGTTGCCAGCGCTCATGATAGATATCAGGCTGAGCACAAGTCCAGGGATGTCTTCTCTTTTACTGCTGGGCTGTGCTGGTTTTCATGTTTTCTCCCCTGTTCACAAAGCTTGCTGACTTAGACTTGTCCTTTTTTAACCCTGTTGACTCATTCTGCTATTTTGCATTACAATAGGGGAACTTCTCAGAAATTTCTAAAATTATGCCTTTTGCTGTTCAAGGGAGTTATGAAGTACACAAGCAAAATGAATTTTAGGAAGTGGTGGTGGTTGATCTGGAGGTGGCTGTTTTCCTGGAAGCAGATTGCTAAGTGTGTGACCATAAGGCAGCAATGTTGCTGGGATGCTGGGGGGGGATGTAGTGCAGCTCCGAGTTGCTTACACCGTAGGTGTCCTGGAGCCACACTGCAAGCTGCTTCCTGATTGCAGATAACATCTTGCTTTGCTAGACTACTCCAAAGCATTTATCAGTAACTGGCCAAACTGTAATGTTCTCCTCCAGGCACATATGGGTGCAACTGGGTAGGTCTCTCTATTACAGAACCATAGAATGGTTTTGTTTGGGAGGAACCTTAAAGATCATCTACCTCCAACCCTACTGCCATGGGCAAGGAGTACCTTCTACTAGACCAGGCTGCTTAAAGCTCCATCCAACCTGGGCTTCAACACTTCCAGGGGTGAGGCAACCACAACCTCTCTGGGCAACCTGTTCTAGTGTCTCACCACCCTCACACTCAAGAAATTCTCCTAATATCTAATCTAAATCTACCGAATTTCAGTTTGAAATTATTACCCCTTGTCCTATCACTACAGGCCCTTGTAAAAGTCCCTCTTCAGCCTTCTTGTAGCCCCTTCAGGTACTGTAAGGCTGCTATAAGTTCTCCCTGGACCCATCTCTTCTCCAGGCTGAACAACTCTCAGCCTGTCCTCATAGGAGATGTACTCCATCCCCTCTGATCATCTTCATAGCCCTCATCTGGACAAACTCCAACAGGTTGTGGTCCTTATGTTGGGGGTCCCAGAACTGGACAGAGGACTCATCTTGATAACCACCCACCATCTCCTATCAGCATGTGTATAACTAATGCTAGATGCCCAGTACCGGCAAGGCTGATGTTTTTAGGTCTGATGTTGCTCCTTGCAGATGAAGAAATATCCTGGCTTTGAGAATCTGAAGACTGGCAAAGCTAACAGTGGAGTAAGTTTATTTGACTTTAATTGAATCATAACTGAGGGCATTTTGGGGGAGCAGGACTTCTGTTCCATATTAAAGTTTTGTCCATCAGTTGTGCATCCATGGATGAAAAAGCGTTGAGTTCTTCCCACAAACTCTGCCCTTCCCCGTGAAGTACATCTCCAGCTCTAAGTAAAATCTGAACTATTTCAGGGTTTTTTTTCTAAGAGTTTCACAGTGACATCATAAATCCATTAGAACCTGGCATCAAAAGCAAAACCAAGAGGTGGTGAGGTGGTGGTGCTTCTCACCTGAGCTGGGCAGGTTTCTCTCAACAGTGGGTGTCCTCAGGGTTTTATTAACTATTCTCTCCCCAGTATCTGCACTTCTATCATTCCCTATCCGTATACTGCTCATAACCTGACCTGCTGCAGATCATTGCCTCCCACCTCCTGAGCTCAATAACTTATTTGATTATCCTGTATCTCCATGACAATCTGTTTGGAAAAAGGTACTGGCACAGCCATTGCTTTGCTTGTTAGCCTGTGCTCTCTATGGGATACCCTGTGTTGGCCTGACTTCAGTGTTGTAGATAACTTTTCTACTTCTGTTCATCACATTTCTTGGACCATTTTCCTCCTGTGAAGACACATACTCCATAGTCTAGTCCCTGCTTACTAAACTAAGCAAATCAAATACTTTAAATTCCACTATTAGGCAGCTTCTGCAGCTGGTGAATCACATCTGTAGGTCATGTTTTTCTTACGCCCTCTCCACTTTTTCATTATCTTTTTTACAAATGTAAACCAGGATTGGACAAAATATTTCAATATTTTGTTTTTCCAAAGCTCTATACAGAGTTAAATCACAAAAGGATGTTTTTTCATTATTTTAAAAACCCATAGAACATGAATGGTAAGTAACACTTAGCATTCTTTCTTAATATGGTTCCTTCTGCTGCCTCAAGTATACTGACTAAATCCTTTCCCCTAGAACATTACTGTCTGAGGTTTGTTTAAAGCTGTGAAGAATGTGTGTGAAAATGGTTCTGGTAAGTGATTGTTCATGGAAGCTGGGAATTATCACTGTTTATATTTTCTGAAATTTCCCCAAATGGTCTGATGTGCACTGTGGAGAACTTGATTTTCTACAGGAGCCAGCTGAGTTGAGTGGCCGTGGGGAGGAGGAGGGTCAGGGTGGAATTTTAGGGCAGGTTTCTCTACAACTGCAAGAGGGAATGTTTTTAAAGGCAGGCAATCCTCCATGTGCTGGTGCTCCCCAATAAGAACAGATGGAGGTTAAAACCCAAACCATGCTGTTTCTTTGTGGCTGCTGTCTTGCTGGGAGTCCTCTGGCTAGCATTTGATTGAATCGGAAGAAACAGGATTTCATGTTCACTACTACAAGCTCATTCATTTGGTAACACTGTCTGCAATCCTCTTTGAAATCCCCCAAGCAACTATTAATAGCTGGGTCCCAGGAAAAGCAATACCACAGGACCAGCCCGTGGGGAGGCCAGTTGCCTAGCATTGTGCTCTCTGTTGTGAAACACTTGGCCAAGCCATCAGACTTGCTCAGCTAAATGAATTAAGTAATCACACAGCCCTGCAAAGGAATATTAGGGAGGAATTTCCATACTGCAGCTCTTGATATTCCCGCCTTGCAGCCTTGCTACCACAAATATAAGGCTTTGGCTGAGCAGGCAGTAATTTGATATTAAACGAGGTTCTTATTAAGCACATGCAATGAAATAGGGCAGACCTTAGGTTGCATTAGTCAACCAAATGCTTTTTGTTCATGTTCATTAGGATGAGGGATAACTGAGTGCAGGCAGGGTATTCTTTAGCCAAAACTTGACTCTTTGGAGGGAGGGTAATTAAGCAGCCAAAAGCTTGGGAATAGGAGCGAGGCCACACACAGCAATTCTCTCTCTACCTCTTCTGGGAGCCACCTCTGCAAAAGAGGTCATGAGGAAACTTGGGAGATGGCCCGCTCTGCATGAAACTCCTCTTTTATTCATTCTACAGGTGTTAATTTGACAAATCACAAAGGCCTCTTGGAAAGTAAACCATTTACACAGGCACACATTTTTCTTTCTTTTGGACTGAGCGTATCAGACTGTCAGTCATGGAAATAATACTATTTATTTATTTACTTGGGATCATAGAGCTTCTTAGGAAAGGTACTATTAAAGGAGATATGAGTTCTGACACTTAATTCTCGCCTGTTAACAAATGTGCACAAACATGTTTGTAAAAGCTGGCTCCACCAAGGTGGCAGTGATGACCATATCAGCAACTTCCCATAGGAATACCCTGCTCCATCAGGCACATGGAGCCAAGAAGTGGTGGAAAGCCACTCAGAAATCAGAGGTACCTCTCAGCCAGCACTGGCTGATTTTGTAACTGTAGGCTGTGGACTGTGTTATCCAGCTTGCTTTTGTCCTTCTTAGATTTCCCTGTATTAAGCTCTGTCTCCATTTCTCCTTAGTCTTTGCAGTAGGATCAGTGAATTGTTCTGCCTCCTCTCTGTACGCTTGTGTCTGTCATTACCAGACGCCTACGTCCTTTACCCATGAGATGCTTTATGGATTTGTGCTAAGCCAAAGTTCTTTTGTCTTGGTTTTCTATCATCTGGCAGGGTTCAGCAAAAAAGAGTGATAATTTTATGAGAATTCCCAATGCTTGTTGTGCTTGTGAATTTGCAGTGTGTGGCTTGTGTCTTTTTTGCAGTGGACAAAGAACTCGTTCCCTCAGGCTGGGACTTGCTCTGGTTCTCCTGAATTTGAAAACACCCCCGAAGTCTAAATGGTTTCGGAGGGGACAGAATTTGTCCAATGCTGAGGTCTTGGCAAAGTTCCCCTTCTAAATAAACGTGGAGATCGGTGACCACTGTAAATTCTCATGAGCCCTGATGAAGATTCAGACATACATATTGGCGGTGGGCCTCTGTCTAGAACATTCCAGAACTCTGTCAAGTCATTCACAAGTGGACACCAGGGTCTTCTATTTCTCCAAAACTAAAGTTCCACCTGTGAAGTGGAGCTGGGGATCCAGGGCAGAGATCTGGATGTATTACTTCTGTTGAAAAGAAAGGAGGAATGAAGGTTTTGAGTAGAACAAGGGTGTCAGTACAGCCCTGCACTACTGAGCTGCCAGTTCTGCCCCTAATGTTGATCCTTGCAACAGCAACCACAAGGCAGATGTCATTGTGGGAGGGAGAGAAATACCAGGAAAGAAATCATTCAGTTTAGCTGGCATTCTGGGAGGAGTTAGAGGAGCCTATTCTTTTCCCCAGCTATGGGAAAGAAAATGTCTTGATTTAGAGGATGAAAGAGGGCTGCACCTGTAGTGGACATGTAACAAGAGTGTCATGAAAGTGAAACAAAAAACCCCTCATCAGCCTTGGGTTGGCATCTGAAGTGTCCCTGGGCTTCATTTTGCAGTGCCTTGCAGTTTCCAGGGCCTGGCAGAGGAGGTTGCCTGCATCCCATCATCCAGTGTGTGAATCTGGAGGAAGACCTGTCTCTCCCATTGCAGCCATCGTGCTGCTTGGACCTCCACTCCTCTGCCTGTGACTGGTTGTGTCTTTGGCCACATGTATGCTGACACAGAACTGGGCACACAGGTGTGTGAAAACTTAAGGGAGAAGGTTTCTTTGTATTTTCTGTTTGAACTCGCTAATGAAAATCAAGCACAACTGTATCCACAGGGGCAGCAGGGAGTGCACATACAGGTCTAAGGTATGGATGAGATGGTCAATGAATCAAGCCCAAACACTGCAAGCTAAATATTCAGGAGTAATTTCCTAAAACCATACAGTTTGCTGGACTGCAAGGGTTTTCTTGGATTGAGGCATTCTTTTAATTTTGTCAGAAGGACCACTCCAGTGTTTCCTTTTATCCCTCTTCAGTACATACTCTTCCAGCAAGCTCTAATTGATAGTCTCCTTGTGCAATTGCTAGCAATTGTCTTTGATTCATTACTTTAATCCAGTGCAAGGGTTTCCCTAGTGGATATTACTGTTGGAGCTGCATTGCTTGGCTTGTCGATCACAGGTATTCAGTTTTTTTCCTTTTAGTCAAAATAATTCTCTGAATCAGAGGAACTACTTGAAACCTTCCGTGAAGCCTTCCCAAAGGGGAAGGAGAAGATAACAGTTTGTTACCTTTCAATTAATTAAGAGAGGGAAGTTTCAATGCAATGTTCATTTGTGCACATCTCTCTTTGAAGCTTTTTGAATCAAGCAGATTGCCTGATGGATTCTGCATGAAGCCTCTGATTCCCTGTCATCCTCATGTTCATTGGTTATAAATTGTGTTGATCTTACAGCATATCCATTGGCAGAGCATTTGCAAGTGTTATCAATGTTAAGGGCACACACCTATTTGGAAAGACCCCTGGGTATGGTTATCACAAACGTACGTAACATGTTTCGTTTGATCTAGAGAGCAAGACTCCCTATTAAGCTTTAAAATTAATATAATTTTTAAATCTTCCTTAAAATATGCCCCCACCAGTATGAATAATCTGGAGTGAGGCTAAAGCTTCTTTTCCCCAGTTACCTACACCAATGAAATGGAAAGATCATGGAGAGCAAACACAAAGGGTAAGGAGCACATCTGAACTTTATTCACTCTAAAAGACTGAATGGTTATCCATGGAAATAAGTTTGTGGTATTTGCCCAGCTCCTGAAAAAAAAAAAAAAGAAAGCCTTCTTAAATTCATCATTAATACACTTTTTAATATTTCTCTTTCTGCATGTGATTTCCCTGCTGCCTTTCTTCTTGGTATCACTTCTGAAAGTTTATCCTCTGCTATGACAGTGGTGCTAAAATACTGAGGTGACAAAACTGGACAGTCCTTGGGTTTCCACTTCCAAGTGCTCTCTGTGGGTTGTGAACACCACAGGCTACACTGTTTTGATAGCTGCTAAGTCACATTACCTGTCTATCCCCTGGCATTGTAGTAGTAACCTGGCAGGTCAGCTATTTCAAAGCTATTTCCCTTCACTACCTGGCACCAGCCATACAGTCTTTTTATATACTGAATTATTTATGGACTTGTAATTATTTAGCATCAATATGTCAATGTTACAATGCCCCTGTTGGCCATAAAGGAGCAAAATCTTTCTTTAATTAAAATTACATGGTCCGTGTCAACTTTCCTTGGACCCAACCTTTTAAAAACTGAGTTGGGATTTTGAATTCCAAACCAAATACCTGTGTTTTAAGTAGAGACTAAATACAGAGCTTTCTTTCAGTGAGACGGGTCTTGGAAGCCAATAATTTTATGTGTTTTAGGGAGGTTTATGTTATACTGGGGAGTTTACAATGGACTTCATTGAACTGTAGACCACAGTGGCAGTATTTTTTTTTTTATAAGCAGCTTCTAAAAAGGAGGAAGCAGCATATAATTCAGACTGTCAGTGTTTCTGTCTAACGAAAAAATCTTAAGATGCCTCAGTGATGGTTTGAAAAACTGCTGAATCTTGAGAGCAAGCTGGTAATGAAGGCAGTAGACTAGTTCATTTTAACTAATGCACAGCTGCCCTTTTTGAAAAGTATTGCATCATTTGGCATTGCAGAAATACATGGAACCACCATAAATTTAATTACATGACCACCCTGCAAGTTCCATGAGCCAAACTTGATCCTGGCATAAGCGGGTGCAAATCCCTCTGGGAATGGCACCCGCTTATGCCAAAGGTAAATTTTATCCAGGGTTTTTTTCCTTCTTCCTGAGAGGTTGAAGGCATGGAGATCCACTTCATGCTATGCTGTAATTGGAGCTATTAGCTTTATCCATATACAGAGCTACTCTAGACTTGATATGAATCTCACTTCTGTTATTTTTTTTTTCAGAAAAACAAGCATTAAAAAAAAGAAAAGTTTTTTTCAATCCAATATACGAAGGTGAAGGTGAAGTACTTAAGGTTATCATAACCAGAAAGCAAGTTCCACAATTTTCTAAGTTACATTTGCCATGGAAACTGTCTAGTAGAGATCATGATGGTCATTTGTGGAGAGGGATCTGCATAGATCAACTATCTAGTACATGTTTAACATACCTGGTGCTCACTTAGGTGACATACTACATAACTTTCCATCTGATGGTTAGAGAAGAAAGTCTGGTTTTTCTTCAGGTCTTTGCTTTATTCAGAGTATGAGGGTGCCACTGCCATCTGAACGTAGTCTTTAATTCCTGAGCAGTCTTCTTTGACAGGGAAAAAACAAAATTCTGAGAAACTTCCCCTGGGCTCCCTGTATGTGCCATATGGCTCCCCCAGTGGGAAGAAGCATGTCTGCAGGTTGACTGGACCTTCAAGACCTCTTTCAAAGAAATCTACAAGGCTTCTTTCCACATTAAAAAAAAAAAATAAATGTCTTGGCATGAATACAAATAATAAAATCTTGGGGAGTTGGGTCTGCTTAAGAGGAGTGCCTTAATTGGCTCTCTTAAACTAAAAACATCTACCTGCCCAAGGTTAAGTGCTTGCTGTAAACATGTGAATGTGTGCAGTCCAACAGAGAGCAGAGGTAGCATGGAGCAGTGTGGAAGGTGCAGAGAAGTTAATTCAAAGTTTTTAATCTTCCAGGACATCTTGAATAGCTTTGGCTTGCTCTAATCAGCCACAGTGAGATAGCATGTGTATGCCAGGCAGAAGGACATAACCCTGACTTTTTCATTTCTAGAACTTCATTGTAAAAGCTTAGCAAAGATGGAAAGCCAGCAAGATTTTACGGATGATGTCTTTTGAGAGCAACAGCTAGTGTCAGAAGAAGCCCTCTGATTTCCAAACAGGGAGAAACAAGAATCACTACTGGGCACCAAGGCAATGAAACGCAAAACCCCCATCAAACAAGCGCCCGAAGTTTATAGAATAGGCACATAGTCATGATCTTCCTCCAGTTACACAGACATGTGCACGCACACATCAGCCCCTAACTTCATTCGGAGTTGCTCACATGTGTCTTTGGACAGATCTTGTCCCTAAACTGATTTATGTCCAAAGGAAACTTGGGCTCTGATTCAGGTTCAAATCAGGTTCAGTGTGGAAAATCCTGAACTTGGAGCCAGACCCTAAAACAGCCATTCAAAGAGGCAAACAAACAGACCAGAACAGCTCTTCTCCCTAGCTAGAGCTCTCTAGCCTTGTGTATGGGTCTAGCACACCCCTCTGCCTCCCTCCTAACAGAAACACAATTATTTTTGAAACATAATTATTTTTAACAGGCTCTTTATTCCACCCAGGAGAATACAGTACAGGCAATTGGCTTGTGATTTTGCCTTGGAGCTCAGCCACATGGGACAAATGTGAGTCTGCACATGGAGGGAAAAGGAGAAAGCAGCAAGTGATGGAGAGACCCTTTTGCTGCAAGAGCCTGGGAGATTCATCCCAGAGACTCCCAGAGGTTTAAATCTCTTGTGTTTAAAAGGGCTGATGCCATGTTGTTTTTACTGCTTAGGTTGCTGTTGCTGGTTAATTTGGGGGGTTGTGTTTGTTTTGTTTTGCTATTTTTAACACAAGTAGAATGGCATCATGCATTTATTTCAGTATTGCCTGTCCTGCTGACAGCAGAGAATGAACTTCTGTGATGATTGTACATGACTGGGCAAAGACTGGACTTTGGGAAAAAAGGGTCAAACAAATGTGACTTGTCCTTTTCCTGACAAAATAATGAAGGTGCATAGATTAGATTTATCTGCCTCTCTGCCCAGAGCATACTGCTTACTCTTGATAAAAGCTGTTAAGTAACCAAATTAAAATTAATTAAGCTCTTATAACTAGGAGCACTCAGTTCAACTTCATCCACCTGCAAAACCTAGCCTAATTAGTTTAGGTCTGGGCCAGCCAAAGTAATTATAAGCCATAGTAAGTCAATTGCCTGTCACTGAGGAGTCGTGTCAATCTCATCCCCAGATTCACTGGTACCTTCACCTTGAATCTCATCCTGTTCTAGCACAGCCACCAGGATGACATCCACCCCTCATTTTTCAAAATACATTTTCATATTTATCAAGCAAGATCTTGCAAGGCTTTTATTCACCTGTTTGGGTTTTTTTTTTTTTACTATGGCTTATTACTGTTCAGACTGAAAATACTTCTAGGAACTCAACCAAAAAGACGTGTCTTCTAGCTGAAGTTGGATTTCTAATCAAATGACAATGTGTATCTCATTTGGAAGCATATACCTCCTGTGCTTCTGAACACAGGTAAATTAAGCTATCCAGTGATTTCCAAACACTTACACCCCTCAAACATGACACACCCACTTACACAAACACCCCTCAAACATGACCTGTTTTCAAAAGAAAGCAACCACCTCTTAACATCTATTTGACAACAGGACTTGACACTTCTTTTCCAAGCTGTCTAAAAATGCCATGGAGAAAAAAATTGTTAAAGATTGCTCTCATTGAACATATTTATATGATTTGAAAGGTTTTCAGTCTATCTGTGAAAAGTATATAAACATCTTGACTACATATTACTCCCAAATTTTCAGCGTGTCTGTAATCTCAGAGGAGCATTGTACATGGGTTCCCATATTTCTGTACTTATATTTCATCTGCAAATCTGAGCACTACCTATAATGTGAGAGTGCACACAGGTGTATCCTAAATCGCTATAGTTTTGAATTTTGCACTTCCTTTATATTTTTTCCATTTCAAGAGGTAGATCATAATCAAAAATTACTTCGAAACAAGTTTATTTTTCCGCCCTGTTCTTTCAGGTTTTTTTTTTTCTCTGCTCACCAAGCAAATAAAGCCCAGGAGTGTACTGAGGGAAAACAAGCATATACATGTATATTCTGTGCATTAGATAGTACCATTGACATCCATTCCAAGAAAGGGTTATCTGTCACTCTGTCCCCACAGGCCTTCCTCTGCTCTCTTTCCTCTGCTGGGGACTTACACAACTGTGCTTTTTGCTGTGTCCTGGCTTGGGCCAGAGCTGTGGCCTTTCCATTCTCATTTTTGCAGCTTCTGATCTTGAGTAAATTACTTTTACAGATATACAAATAACTCCACATATCAACCCTGAATACTTGCTGTCATAAAGCAGGAGAAGATGTGAAATCAGGGAGAAAGGTGAATCCAAGTTAGTATTGAAAACTTATCAGAAATAAGCAATGGTTTGAAAACGTGCTGCTTCTTTACTGCCTGGCCTCATTATCACCATGGTATTTCCTTTTTCATTTTCCTGTTTTGAGCCTTGCTTGTCTCATGATTTTGAGTCAATATGATAGGATTTTGGGGAACAAGGTGCTGAGTTGACACAGTGCCTCTTGGAGGATTCAGAAAAATACTAGTGTCCGATTCATTTTTTTAGATTCAGGCCAACTGACCTGACTCCATTACCTGTACTTCCATCTCTGAAGGTGATAGAGTCAAGGAAAATCAGGCAACCTAACTCAGGCAAGGCTTTTCTTCAGAGAGGTATTTCTAGCAAGGTGCTATCACAGGCTGACTGTGTGGGACTGATTTGTGATGCTGGTATCCACCCATTAGGAATGATGACAGATTCATCAGCTTGTTTTATATTAGCTACTAACAGGGAGAGCAGCTTCTTTAAATATCCCAAAAGTAGCAAGTAAAACTATTGCCTAAGTATTTATACAGCTTGAATATTTTAACTTAGTATCAGTGCTGCATAGTTGTATAATTAGCAAACTTTATCTTTAATAGATACGTTAGAGAGAATGACTTGGTTAAACGTTAAGGAAAACTCAAGTTGCTGAGTTGTACATGATCTTCAATAACTTTACCGTGTTTAGTTTTCAGTGTCTTCATCTGAAAAATATTTGTCTCTTGCCACGACCATGCAGATTATCTTGGGACTTTGTCTATGGGCTGTCTTCTACTGTTGTAGTTGGATTCACCTAAACTTAGAGTTCTGCCAAAGCTGAAGCTCTCCAAAATTGTAAGGAGGGGTTATCCTTACTCCAAAGTGCTCACAGTCCAAATATTTGGCATGGAAATGAGAGCTAAAGTGACCTTCTGCAGATAACACTAATGCAAAAGCAGAGCTCGGTTGAAAGCCTTAGCCTCCTGGCTCCCGGTCCTGTGTCCTACTGTTTGCCTGGTCACCTTTTAAGGCATTGTTACTGACTCTGTTTCTTGAGGAATACTGCAAAGAAGACTAAATTGTTATAATAAAAATTACTCATTCCCATGTAATAGCTGAGAGGAGAGGAAAAGAAGCATGAGGCATTTGCAGCTGACTTCTGGGAAGTCCTGAGCAACATGGAGAAAAGGAATCTAGAAGATGGTTCTAGACTTTGTCACAAGACATCCTCTGGCAAAAGTGGCCCCATTGCATTCCTCTGGTAGCTACCTGCAAATGGTGCAAAGCTGACTTTGCCTGCTGGAGACATCAGCCCAGGGACATGGGGCTGCTTTAGGGCACTGGGGCTGCTGGAGACATCAGCCCAGGGACTGGGGCTGCTTTGAATCTTACCCATTGAGCCAGGGCACCCCCTGTGCCCTTGCAGGCTGCTGGGAAGTTCTGAGGGGCTGGACCTGCAAATTGGTTCATAAAGCAGGAAAGCTTTTCAAAAGCACCCAGGGGCACTTGAGCAGTTACCTTTCAGCAACACCTTCGAGAAATCACTCTTAACAAAGCCATAACCTCACAAAGGTGTAAGGCAAGCTTTAGTTTGGTGCCTGCCCCCTGTTCAGCAGCTAAGGACTTTTGCTAAAAAGCCACCTACCATTTCAGGCACGATGCTGCAGCCTCTCAGCTCCATGAATAACATCTAACAGCATGAATTTTATTATTTTGGCTTTGAAGGTCCCACAAGGCTCCAAGTTGATAGACAAAACCTCCAAAAATACCCAGTGAAAGTGCAAAACCGGAATTATCTTTGCATGCAGTGCACCCTTGAAATTTACCGTCTGTTTATATTGTGAACTGCTACTGCTGGGAGGAATCCTGTAAATAACTCTGACAATGTGTGGGGTTTAGGGAGCAAAGCATTGCATTATAATGATCCATTTGTAGCCTAGAGGCTATATGAGATCTCTGCTTGCTGCTTCTGACTGTGTTTATTCTGGAGAAACTACCTTCACCAACTAGGTAAAAAAAAGCAAAATATCTTCTCCTTGATTTTGAGATAAGGAGTGGTCAAGCTTTTAGTTATGCAGATAACGGATGAGTGTAAATAAATCTTCCAAAACAACTAGCTTTGGTCCTAAACCCTGGAAGATTATTTGAGGCACACGTGTAATTTTGGAGGAATACAGGAGAGAGACCCATTTTCCATCTTCAGTAGATCCTTCACTCCAGTAGCCCACATACTTTCCTAAAATAGTCCTGTGTGGTTTTGATTATAATTCTTGTGTGACTTCTGGTTGCAGACTAGCTTGTCAACACGACCAAGCCACCTCAAACAGATCTTACTGTGTTTTTTTCTGGTAAGAGAGTTGGCCAAAGGAGGAAAGAAGGTGATACAGAAGAATTTTATGTTCTTCTCAGGTTTACTTGCTGCACGTCTGAGCAGAGAGACCACAGTAAGGAAGAAAACTTTGAGTAAAAATAACACAGAGATGGAAAATTGAAGGATTCCCTACTGAACTAAACTATTTTTTACTTTTTTTAAAAAATACTTAAAAAAAAATTAAGTCCATGTTCTTGTTTGCTCCCTTGATTAATTTTTTAGTAGAATTTAATTAATTTCAATATCTCCAAACCACACAACTTTTTTACCAGGTGCAAAACACTTTTTTTTTTTTTTTTTAATATTCTAAGAAAAATTAATTAGAGATGTGGTACAGCAGGCTTTAGATATTCTGAAGTCTCAGGATCTATAGTAAATATACTTGGAAACATTTTTTTTATTAAATTTCTCCTAGCCACAGGCACATAATATGATGGCCGACAAGAGCTGAGGCCAACAGTGTGCTTATCCCTTTTCTTCCATGTGCCTCTCCTGCCTTGTTCCAGATCCTTGTTTGTGGAGATGGACTCAAGCAGTCCAACCTCCTTGGAAGATTAGTGTGACTTGAGTCATTTGGTATTTCCAATCCAATACCAGCCAACTTTTCATCTTTTGAAATACCACAAAGAGAAAGAAGTACTTGTTTGTCAAACCCCGTGAAGTGAAAGCAGCAGAATTCTCTGCTGAAAGGGCAGGGGACCTTTCACACCACTACAGCTGCCCCAACTATTTTGGCTGACCCTGGAGAGGAGGGATATGTGAATGGAAACAAAACACATTTGACCATAATTAACCTCCTGTCTCAATCATAATATATGGAGCACCTGCATAACCTTCCTGTTAAATTCTGGTTGTGTGTTCTCCCTTTTTCTGCAGATGGGAAAGGATCGGACAGAACATCATAGAATCATAGAATTGGCTGGGTTGGAAGGGACCTCAGAGATCATCAAGTCCAACCCTTGACCCACTACCGCTGTGGTTACCAGACCATGGCACTGAGTGCCACATCCAGTCTCTTTTTAAATATCTCCAGGGACGGAGAATCCACTACTTCCCTGGGCAGCTCATTCCAATGCCTGATCATCCTCTCCATAAAGAAATTCTTTCTAATATCCAACCTAAACTTCTGCTGGCACAACTTAAGACCATGCCCTCTTGTCTTGCTGATAGTTGCCTGGGAAAAGTGACCAACCCCCACCTAGCTACAACCTCTTTTCAGGGAGTTGTAGAGAGTGATGAGGTCTCCCCTGAGCCTCCTCTTCTTCAGGCTGTAGCTGGAGGTCTGCAACAGAAACTGTCCCAGTGTTTGTGGGCAGCCACTAAACAGCCCAAAATGGACAGATGACTGGCTGAGGGTGTTCTGACCTCTCTGTTTCATGCACAAGGTGAGGCTGGAGATCCCAGAAGGTAGGTACTGCTCCTACTCTGCTCCTACTCTCCTATGTTAAATGTTGAGCAACTACTGGGAAGCCATCACACACTGGACCATCCTGGTTCAGGGCTCAGGGTGCTACAGAAATAGTACCGATTATTACAATCCAAGCTCTGGATCTGCACAGAGCCTGAGAAGCTGGGTGTTGGATGTCTTTGTATCCCAACTCCTATTTTAAGTTACTTCCTTTTTATAGTACAAATTCCAGCTGCAGGGATGTATTTATGTGCATTGAGTCTCCTGTTTTCCTTCCTTATTAAGAGCTTTAAATAGCATGTAAGAATTGTCCATGGGTAGGTCTTTTAATTATTTATATAGAGAACTCATGACCTTGGAGCACCTTCTGGGGCCATGGGCTGAGCTGGGCAGTGATGCTTGGTCTCAGCCTCACAGTGGTCCCCCCATACCCTTGGCATCACTTTGTTCTCATCCTGCATCCCCACGCTTTCCCAAGCTAGAGGGAGTTGCCTTCAGAGGTGATCTCACCTGAGCTGCAGGCTGGGACCTCACAACTCCTGGTGTGAATAAAAGTGATCTTTGTGCCCTATCCTTCATCCTCAAAAAATGAAAAATGACCAAAAAAAGAGAAAAGCACTGGGAATTTACAGGGTTAAAAGTGTTTGGAAAAAGTCTTTGTGTTTGGATTAATCCCTCTCTTTCCTCCCCTTACAAAGGGACAGCCTGCAGTGTGTTATGTCAGCCTAGATTTCAGTACTTCCAGGTCTTTACAAAGAAACAGAAGGATGCAATGAAAAGTGTGCCAGGCTCTATTTTTTGGCCTGATGCAAACCACATAATCTCACTTGGGCTGTTTAGAAGATATCATTTATTGCCACATCTCAGTGTTGCCCCCATCAATCTGCCTCTTAATCATCATCATCTTTCCTGTCAAGAAATGTTTTTTATCTAATGAAACTGTAATCTGTCCCATCTTCTGCCATGTCCACTTAGAGTTCCTGTAAAAATGAGTAAGCAATGTCTTTTTATTTTCCTCCGTTTTCACTCCTACCAAAATCTGTCTTCTTTTTCCTCTTTCAGAGCTGATTGGATAAGCAGAACCATTTCAGAATGTCTTTATTCTGCTGTAATTAACAGCAGAATAAAGTGTGTTTACACTTACAGGTATCCTTACTTATTTACTTTCTTTTTAAGCTATGTTCCACACTGCATACTGAAGCAAGGGCTGGGTTTTGTCGTAGAGGATTTTTATTTTTTTTTTTAAAAATGCTACATTTTTTTCACATTCCAACAGAGATGCTGCTGTTATTCCTGAATATCTCTATGTTTGCAGCTGTGTTGTTTACTCACTTGACTGACTATACTTCAATCCAAAGGTAGTTACTTTTACAGAAGAGACATTTGTGAATTCAGAATGGTTCCCTTCCCTCTCCTTCCCTCCCTTGCATCTGCAAGGTTCCTCCATCCCATGTAATGGCCTCAGGGAAGGGAGATTGTTCCTTATGGACAGTAGTGGCTGTTTTTCTCAGGTGAAAGGTGTAGACAGCCCATGTCTGGGCACAGACTGCATAGAAGGAACTGTCCCTATGTCAGCCTTCCCTGGCTCTGGTGAGATGCTGTGATGCTGTCTGTGCCCAGGGCACTGCAAGTGTTTTGATCAGCCTCTGGGTAGCAGGATGCTGGTGAGGAGGTGTCCTGGTAGGCTCCATGCTGACAAATCTCTTCTCCCTGTTTTGCTGCCAGCAGCATTACGGGGTTTGAGCTCTTGTCAGTGAGGATGGGTCAGGTCCTGCATTATGGATCCATGTCAGGCTGGGTTGTGACTTCTAGCAGAGACATTTCACCTGATTTCATTCAGACTGAGAATGTCTCTGCCCTTATGCTCTCAGTCTTTCCTGTGCTGCGCATAGAAACTTTCTTCTTCCCTTGGCAGCTAAGAAAACAGCTGCAGAAATCAAATTCTACCAACCAAATTTCTGATTCCAATATACCTTTAAGCTAGGACACTATGTAAAGAAAATATATTCCTGTTTTAGACTATTTCTCTTGGGAAGGGAAAGGTGAAGAATTTTATTGTGGGTATTCTTTTTTCCTTTTTCTTTTTTTTTTTAGTAAGAGGAATCAAAATAACGTTGTAGAAACTTTTTCTAAAGAGTAGGATAAAATACTAAGACTGGAAAATGGCAATTGCTGAACTGGGACAGAGAATATGGGAGGAAAAATTAGAAATATAGTACTCCAAATATTTCTTTGAATTCTGACAAGCACCTATGACGAAGAATGAACACAGGAAAATATTTCGGTTGAAATAAAAGAAAATGCAAGAAAAGAAATGCAGAAGACAATTCTTATTGCTTGAAATATAGAAGAAACTGCCCAAGTCATCAAGCCAAGTTGCAATAATAAGCTCTAGGTAGAGCTGTATCTCCTGAACATGCATGTGCAGATCTTGTAGAAGATGTGGTTTTTCCTTTGAGCTGAAGAGAAAGCAGTTCTCCTGTCCTGCAAAAGAGATTTCAAAACGTGTTCCTTTTCCTCTTGTGGAAGAAAGCTGTAACTTTTCATCACATTATTTTGAGAATTAAACAGAAAAAAGGAAGGAAAAAAAAAAAAAAAGAGAGAGAAAGACAGGGTGATTGAGGGAGAAAAGAAATACTCTCAGATCCTGTGTTTCCTCCACCCACACTTTCTCAGTGCTACCAACAGTATCACGTGTAAAGCTTGCACCTGCAGGTTCTCCCTGCCATCCTCCCACCATCTGGGAATGCTTCAAAATGCTTCCTTAGTTCTTCACCAGTAAGTCTCTTGTTGAGGTGGACATAAAAGGGGGACCCTCCTGTATCTGGTTATTGCCCCAAACACTAGTTCTCTTTCTTTGATTCACTTTTTCCCACGTGGAATTGTGTAGCATTTGCTGACAAAATTATACTTGAACCTGGTGTTCTTCTGAAAAAAAAAAAAAAAAAAAATTAGGGTTTCAAGCTTTTGGTTTTTTCTTGAAAAAAACCCAAAAAACCTAAACCAAACCACCCATATTTTAAAAAATAAATATCTTTACCTGTTCAATTTTTTCTTTTATTTTTTCCCCATATTTTACTCCATGTGTTTTCTTGAGTGGCCTGTATGAGAACAGGAGAGTCCAAATGTGTGGACCTCTGAGCAAGAGTAGTTGTTTAGTGAAAGCAGGCACAGACAGGTAATGAATGAATTCTTGTCATGTAGGTGTAGTTCTACCTTTCATAACTCTTCATCCAAGCTTGCTTTTGTCCTATATAGCAAACACAACAAAACAAAATTCCTTCCTCTTTTTCATGTGTTAAATCTCACTGTCTGGTGGCCAAATGCAGAAACCAATCTGACCTGTGTGAAGGGCTCCAGGAGCTGCTTTCCTGAGTCAGAAGCCAGCAGTCTGTCGTTGCACTGGTTCTGGTTCTGGTGACCTTCTTGTCCTCTGGTTTCTTCCAAGACTTTTGGTATGACTTGTTATACATGCTACTTATTTTTCAGACTTACAGATGTATCTTCTGTGCAGGGAATGCCATCAACTGATACTTGGGGTATATGAGTGTTCACAGACTGGTCAGCAGAGCCTCACCCAGGGAACACCTCTGTTTTGTCAGTCTCTGTAAGACTTTTTGCCCCTGATATATAGGTTTGGTTTTTTCTCATGGCATCTGCTTGAGCACACACTTTCTCTCTCTTCTGTATTTTTTTCACTGTGGAGATGAATTTGTATCCTACTACGTGACCCTGGCGCAATATTCTTCCCCCATTCTTCTTTCCTCTTCTTTCTTCTCCATGTAGTCTTCCAAAGGATTCTAATAAGACTGTGGAAGAAGGAAAGAGCAGCTGTCTGAAGTGCAGCCCAGGTGGTGGAGTTGGGATGTCCACAAGAGTAATGGGATTGGTAGGGAACTGTTGGAATTTAATGCCAGGCTTTCAAGCATGTCTTACAAGAGATTTCTACTGGTCAGAAGGAGGGAGGATCACAGGAAGAATAAATAGCTAGGGGGACAGGGAGTTTGAGGGCAGGCTTTAAAGGCTGGTCTTTATGGATGGTTTAAGTAGTTTTAATGGATGTTGAGGATTTGTTTCAGAGAAGAAGGATTACAAGTGACATTAACAGTGAGTTTGACAGTGTTTGTTATGGCTCATTTTGGGGAGTTATTGAGGAGTTTTATTTAAGGATGTAAATACAGAGTAATGTCAAGAATGGAGACATTTGACATAGGCTCCTCATATAAATATTTGTGCTGAGAGGATGAGCTTCCCTAGCTGCTATGTAATTGATGACATCCACCTCTGCAAGTGTGCTCTGCTAAGAAATTTTGGCACTGTAATGGGGCTATGCATACTGTTTGTTCTCCTTTGCACTGGCTTGGTAGCAAAGCCCAGAGAGATACCCTCAGGACTGGGGTTGCCAAAGAATATCCCACAGCAGTCTGGGCTACACAAGCACACAAAACCAAGGGGAGCTTTAAATGAGGCTGCTTGAGCCATGTGCTGCTTGTTGCTGACGACTTCATGTGCCTTGGGCATCCTTTCTGGGCTGCAAGGAATGTATCAGGGCATTTCATGGCACCATGCCTGGATTTGTGTACTGGTGAGAGGGGCTCTGTACCACCTCCGTCGGCTTACGGATGCTCTTTTTTTCCTCAGCAGATGGCTCACAGTGCTGAAATATCCCTCAAGGTAGCACAGACCCAGGAATATAATAGAATCGTAGAACGGTTTGAATAGAGATGACATGGTTTGGGTGAATGGTTTGGATAGAGATGACAGAGAAGTTTCTGAAGGGAGAAATGACTGTCTTCTGCAGAGACCAAGTGATTCATGGTCATCTCGGGCATAGATGTCATCAAACAGACCTGAGGCACTGTCAGACAGGTGTGTGAGACAGCTCTTCAACTGCACAGCACCAGGCTTACACCCCATTGTAAGGGAGACTGCATGTGAGGACCCCACCTGTGAGGAGAAGATCCTGGTGCTGTCAGCCCAAGTGGCACTGGAAACACCCAAGGAGCTGGGCAGTGGGGGCAGAGTGTGCAAGGGAAGCTGCAGATTAAACAGCTTGGGTTGCTGAGGCATGGGGGCTGCTGCTCTTGGTTCTCTGCTAAGTATGTGAATGGTGAGTTGTAATCCTCATGTGACAAACGACCACGAAAGTCTGGTTGTCACAACACTTCTGGTGCAGGTGCAGTGAGCTGGTACTAAAACTTCCTTGAATTCGCTTTTGCTCTGTTTTTTTTTAAACGCTATTGCATACACAGTTTTATGAGAAGGTTTTCACTTTAGTCTGCTTAAAATTTGTTAGGTTTGTTGTTTTTTTTTTTTAAATACTCTATTGCACATGATATTTGAGTAATTAAAGGGTTACCTTTGGAAACAGATGGGATTCCTGCAGTGTAGGTCCATAACTCGGAGCAGGACATCCTGGCTTTTTCCAAATGGTAGTCAGACACACAGTGGCTTACCTGCTTTTGTCAGCTGATGGCCACAAAATGAGATGAGCTTCATGTGCAGCAAATTTTAAAATGTCCTTCTCTGGTCACAAATTGCCATCCTCCAAAATTCATCATGTCCTTTTGACAATAAATGAATTCTATAGAAGCTGGTCGGACAGCTTTAAAAATGCTAGAAACCTCCTCAGTAAGCTGAAGAAGTCAAATAAATTAACACTCTGTAGCTGCGATATAAAAAACAAAAAAAAAAATATTTTTTTCAAGCAGAACTGGAAAAGACTGCTTAATCATATTTAATCTTCTTAAAAATATGCTGGCCTCTCAAGTAAAAGCACCAGTATCCAGTATTCATGACATTTCATGATTCACTCACTAAGTAATTTGTATCTTTGCCTGCTCCAAGACAGACATTTAAGTCATGACTTGCATTCTTTTCTATTTTTTTTTTTTGTCCCACTTCTGCAGATACAAAATCAGTAATTCATTGCTCAGAGGTATGAAGCTAACATGACTAATCATCTGACACTGAACTCTTTTTTTGCCCAAACACTTGGCTAGTCTGTGCTTAAGAATATCTCATAGAGATAAGATGTTAATTTCTGACTCAGTCCATGCAAGTTTTCAATTGTGGTGCTGAAAACACAAAGTACTCCAATGAGCAAGTTGGCAGGGAAAAGACAGACTGTCTGAAAGGAAGCAAAATTGAGGACAACTAGCATTAAGCTTCAAAAGACACTCAGGCATGTGCAGTGTTACTTTTTCCAAATGCATTTCATAACAGGTTTATTACTCACCTAAATTAAAAGACATGTGAGTGACTCTAGCCAAGATACAACCCCCTTCCCCCCCTTTTTTCCCTGTTGCCTGTAAGAAAAAACTTACAATAAATCATAGGTACTCCCATCAGATTTCAAAGTATGCATCCTTTTTCTGTATATTTCTTTGGGAACATACATTGATCTGATGCTGAGCAACGAAATTACTATTCACTGGGTAAGCAACTAACCAGGTGTAGCCTGAAAAGAGAGAATGATATCGGAGATAAAACAAGGGGAAGTTTGCTCTTTGCCACATTTAATGCTGAACTTAGTTGTATACATATTGGATGCTTGCATTGCCTCTGGGTGTAAGTGTCTTTGTGCCTCAGCTGATTCTTTCTCTTGATCTTATGGGTACCCAAGTGTTACACGTAGAGGAGGAAGGCACATCATAGTTCCTGTAGTGCAAAAACATAGTCACAAGGGACTTAGGTATCCAGAACATGATGTTTCTTCTCTTTCTGCCTTATAAATGGAACATCTGAAAGATTAGAAAGAATTTCTTCACCGAGAGGGTGATCAGGCATTGGAATGGGCTGCCCAGGGAAGCAGTGGATTCTCTGTCCCTGGAGATATTTAAAAAGAGACTGGATGTGGCACTCAGTGTCATGATCTAGTAACTGCAGCAGTAGTGGGTCAAGGGTTGGACTTGATGATCTCTGAGGTCCCTTCCAACCCAGCTGATTCTATGATCTCTGTTTGATACAGGTAAATATTCCAGGCTTTTGCTGAGCTGGGCCATCCTTTGATAAGATGTCTGGATCTGTTCATCCTGGTTTTATACCTGACAGTGCTGCCAGTAGAATCCACCCAAATGTCCTGAATTGCTTCAATGTATGGTGTAGGATTTTTGGAATACCTAAAGCTGTACAGGACAGCCAGCCCCACCCCAAACACTTGCAGAGCATCCAAAGGGCTGGCAATTGTTCTGCCTTCCTGCTCCCCCAGCCTCTCTGTAATGCTTCAACACAGGGCTAGATGTGGAAATGAGATTTTTTTGACACATGGTACTGCTCGACATGTTGTTTCTCAGCAACTGGTTAACTAGCTGTCTTTTTTCCTCCTAAACTTTTCCACTCATGAAGGCTTTGCCAGGGCACGGGAAGGTGCTTTGGCTTTGTCAGAAGTGTCAGCAAAGAAGTTTGCCAGCAGATATGTTTTTTCTTGCGTCTGAGCCTCTTAATATTTGGGTGCGTGAGTCTTTCATTCATCATTTGCTTTGTGGCACGGTCTGGAAATACGTTAAAGCAAACTGTAATAACTTCTGAGAAATGATTAATTCTGTAACAAATGTGACAAATTTCATCTTGCATTTGGCTGAACTCAGCCGGTGTGACTAACTGCTCTGGGAGAACTTTCCAATTGTCCCTCTTGAAAGTCAATCTCTTTGAATTAATTCAGCATCCTCTATTTTGATTAAGTATGTGTCAACTTATTGTTAGTGTGACAGGGAGATATGAGGCTGTTTGTTTTTCTTTTAGTATTATATAAACAAGCTAATTGTGACTCATGCACAATATGTGCCCTCAGTGCATGATAAGGGACATGAATGATAAAGCATTAATTGGACTATGTGGAACATTCTCCTGTGGGTTAAACAAGCAAGGACTGGGTAAACACAATACATTTTATTCCTCTAACATCTTAGTAACTCCTCCTTTCCATGGGGAGCAGTGTTCATTCAAATCTTATTTTATACCAAAATAGAAAGAGATTAAAGAAAAAGAGAAGTCCTATGCAGTAGGCACCATGAGCCAAATTAGATATCCCATCCTTGGTCTCTGATGCCTTCTTACCTATTCCCTGTTTTCAGATTATTTGCAGCATGATTCCTTCCTGACCCCAGTACTAAGATTTATTTGACAGCAACTGGAAAAAATGTGTGTTCATTTTGTCCTATCACCCTATGCTACCATGGCTCTTTTTGAAGGGCCAGAAGTTGAGTTTTTTCTTCTATACCCTTGTAAAAGAAAAAACATCAAGATGTACACCAGGTAGAATATGTTGTGAGCCACAAAAGCAGCTATGTCTTCTGGAAAAAAAAATTGTTATTTGGTGCTAATTTCTTCACTTTTTCTTGGGTCTGTTGAACAAATGTTTTAGCCATAGCAATCTGTGTAAGATAACACACCCACTGCAGGGTGTCTGAGTATATGGAAGAAAAATAACACAGAAACTTGCAGAAAGAACAACCAGGTGCAGGTGAAGCTGAAGCAGAAATATTGGTGGCAGATGTTCTTCCTGGCCTGCTGGAGGAGTATGCACCAGACAGCATCTTCAATCGTGCTGCGTGACATCTCCTGCTTTGGAGAAGTGAGATATTACATGATGACTTTTACAACTGGTAACGCTGCCAGAGGAGGCAAAGTGCTGCAGCACCTCTGCCTGTAAACACCTTCTCTGTAGCACCTCTGATTGGCAGGGGGATCATAAAGAGAGGGAAGACTCTTTGGAGAAAACAGGCACCAGAAGATTATACCATTGACTTGTGAAGCTTGGCAGCTGCCATCCTTATAAACACCTTCTCCACCAGGCAGTAGATAGAAAATAATGAAGGAACCTCAGGTGATTTGGTCAGAGTGGAAGATGAGAGAGATGTCTGCACCTGCAGACAAAGCTCTGCTCCTACACGTGACAGTGCACTGGGTGGGCTTTAACTGCCCTCAGAGTTAGGGCTTCTTGCACTTCTTTGTACCCCCATTAGTGAACAGTGCAGGGGCCTTGAGGAAAGGGTAACACACTTTCCCAAGCCCACTAACCTTTCTTCCTTGATTTCAAATCTCTCCAGAGTAGAAGGCCAAGAGAAGTCCCTAAGCCTTAAGAACTTTTTGCTACTATTTTTGCTGGGGGGTTTTCAGTATATGTACAGCTACTGTAACATACCTTTCCATGGACAGCCTAAGCTGCTGCTCAGTTGACAGCTTTATTTTTGGTAGAAAAATGAAAACTCTGACTTTTCATCTTGCAAGTTAGCCTTTATAACTTTTGTATAACGACGTTTTTCTGTTGATATTTGTGGTGAAATACATTTTTCAAGGCATTATTATAAATTAATTTTTGCATAAGAAATCAAGAGGCAGGGCTCTCGGCTGTGTGCAGTTTCCTTTCTTAGCTCTGAATTCCTTTTGCATTATTGGAAAATCTCCTCTGTGCTGATGATACCTCAGGTATTTTGCAGAGAGATTACTGCAGAATGGGTGGACTCTGTACAAGAAACATTAAGATTCAACTGGCAAAAGCCAGCAAAATAAAGAAGAGTGCAAAATGGCTCAGGATGCCTTAAATTAGGGCTGGAACTGAGAATCAAACAAGAAGCTGATGCTTCCACCTCTTCCTATTGATATTTCAGAACAGGAAAGCTTTTGTCTCACAAAGACTGTTTGTAATTTTAAATTTTCGTTGCAATTTTCCCTTTTTAACGGATTTTCAATTTAAAATTAGAAGAAAGAATGCTTCATGCCTCTCCAAATAAGGCATAGGGTGCTACAGGCATTCTTGTACTGCTCAACAGTGCTATTTGAAGAGCAAGCAGTAGTTTTCAGAAGGAAAAATTAGCAGGAGTTTTGGGGAACTGATAGAACATTTCATGAATTCCAGAGAAAAACAGGGAATATCTTGTCACCACTTTTGGACAATTTTGCAAAATTGCTACTGTTCTTTCAGGCCAAGCAATTGCTTAAAAGGTACAAAGCTACTTAGTTGTTAAAGAAGGAAAAACGATTTTGCTTGCTCCAAAACAAAGGCACCATGATAATCCTGCCATTTCACCTCGTTGTTAAAAAGGTCACAGTTTTGGCCAAAGGCCACACTACACAGTGATCTGCTTTGTCACTTGAATAGGTTGGCTTGGATCATGAAAAGTCATAAACCAGGACACCAGGGAGAGAAAAGGACAGGGTGTTACAGCCTGGGAAAGGAACAGAGATTTAATAACACTCGTGGCTGATTTGTGCAGCATTAAGGCAAGAAAGAGAAAGCAAAGCCCCTTCCACGATGCCCACAGTACAAAGGCATTTCCACCAGGCTAGTTGTGCTTTTCTGTTGTGTTGGTCCTGATGGGTGTGAGGATGTCATCCGTGTTTGTCAAGAACAACTGAATGGATATGCAACACCATGCTAAAATTTACACCAAGCTGACAGACACATTCATACTGAGATGGCTGCTCTTAGGGCACTTGATCTGGATGCTGTCCCTGCAGTTAAGTTGTTCTCAGTGTTTTACAAAAGGAAAAAATCCTCTCTTGTGGGGGAAGGAGGAGATAGGGGCATAGACCAAGAAATGTCCATGTGTATACTGGTGTGTGGAGCAGAACAGAATAGTCCATGGTGTGTTTAGCAGTACATATCCACAGCTGAGGGAGGAGGAAGGTGTTAAATCTACACATGAGTTGGAATCTGCTGGGGTTTGCATTGAATATGGCTTTATCTGTGGCCATCAGAGGTGGGCAGGCCAGCGGGGGCAGTGAACTGCTGGGTCTGGGTGGTGAGCAAGCTGCATGGGGCTCTGCTCACCTCCATCTTTGAGAGAAAGGGAATGAGAGGCTGTGCTTCCTCTGACAAGAAGCAGCATGCCAGAGGAGGCAGAGTCACCCATATCTCTTGCCTCGCGCAAGAGCTGCAGGCCAGGTATGTGCACAGGTGCAGATAAAGAAGTTGCAGTGATGAGGATGGTGCAGTATCATCCAAAAAATTTCTTCATACATGAAGACTAAACTGAGGAATAGCAAATAAGCAGATTATGACTGGCCTGAGAGAAGTGCTGAGAAGAACTGGGACTGAGAGGAAGAAGCAGGGTTTGTGCCATTGTGGTTTGCCAGGCTCTTGGCATTCTGGTTCAATCAACACCAGTTTCTCTTGAGCTACTGACACTCATTGCCTTGAATAAGGAAACCTGAGCATGGGTGGAAGGTCCAAAGCACCACAGCTGAGAAGACTAATAAGGGAACACACTGAGACTGGGAACAATGTGGGCCATCTAGCTGGGAGCCCTTGGGTGGGAGCGAGAAGAAAAGGACAGACCTGCACATGCTGGGAAGAGAGAAAGAATAGAGATGGGATTTGCTGGTGGGAGATGGAATTATGATAGCAGGATTTGGAGGCATTAGTTCTGATGTCAACAGGTTTTAAATGGCATTGCATTCTCTTGGACACATTCATTCATAACCTTTCTTTTCCTAGGGATCTCCCAGTTCTTCTGTAGTCTAAACAAATCTGCAAAGTTGGTTTTGTTCACTAGGTAAAGAGACACTTTTCTTGGATTTTACTTTTGTGCCTTCTTCAAGGAAAACACAAGCTCTTTGTTGTTTTTTTTTCATTCCTCCTCTGAAATGTACTAAGCTTCTCCTCCTGCTCTCTAGGCAGCTGCCCCATGGGATAGGAAAAGGAAATTAAACAGCTAATGGTTATGCTTTAATTAGGCTTTATTGGAGTTAGCACAGCTTATGCTCTGCATATGTGCTGCAGAGAGTTAGATACTTTAAAAATCCTGTCTTTGCTATTATGAGTTTATGAGAAAGGAAGCCCAAGGACGATCAATACATCCTCTGTGTAGATTACAAATGGTTCGTGACGTATGTTCACAGGAGCTGTTTTTAGTGAGGGTAGTCTAGTTATTATGGATTTGACATGAACTTGGCCTGGTGCCCTGAGGGAATGCAATGTAGGCATAATTTGGTCTTCCTGTAATTGTCTATTTAACTTGGCAATCCAGAGTAATTTTTTCCTGTGAAATGAGACCGAGACGTCACTAAAGCGGCGGTCAGATTAATTAATGAGACATAATAATACTCCTAATAAAAGCTCATGAGCTGAGTCCTCTTCCCTCCCCTTTCCTCTCCTCCCCTGCTGTCCTCCCCCTGCTGAGAATGCAGCTTCCCAGGAATCCATGAGTCACGCTTCGTAAAGGAGTTTCTTCTTTAGTTGACGCAAACAATACCACTGAGAAAAATAGTAAGTGCAGAACCATCTGTTTGATGAAGTCCTTGACATTTTGTTTCATTTCCCCTCATTGCATATTAAAGGAAGTAAATAGAAAAACATTTGCTAATTATACCACTGTTTACTGATTGCTGGTGTGGCTTTTATTGTATTTATCAGAAGCACTAGCCAGCCCTGCAATCCCAGCTTCAGCACCCTCCTTTCTGCTTTGTGTGAGAGGCGCCCAACAGCACCCATGGATGCTCAGCAAGGTTTTTGAGCCCTTCACCTCCAAACAGCTCATACTGGGGTGGAAAACTCCTTCTTCTGTGCAGGCAGGAAAGCAGGGAATAATGATGGGAGCATGTGGTTTTGGGGGTAACATTCTGATCTAACAGCAGAGTCAAAAGCAGGAGCTGAGGCTGAAGCCTTGTTCCTGCAGTTGGAAGATGGGACATAATAGTTTCTGTTTCCTTTTGCAGCTACAGGATTTTGTGCTCAGTGTCTTGTGTTTGTGCATTTGTGCTCAGCAAAGCTTGACAAGGAGGTCAAATAGCAGCACTGGTTGCAACTGAGATAGCATGAGCATCAGCTGCCGTGTGCCCTTTGAAAGAAATCTTCTGGACCTCTTGCTACCTCCTTGCCAATGCATTGGTCTATGTGCTTGCTTCCAAATCTGGTTTCCTCTGTTGGTGTAGTTTTATGGCTTAAAAGTGATCCCAGGAAGGTACAAGGCATGAACAGTAAAATGCAGAACTCTGTCCCTCTTTCTGTCGGGATCTGGATTTGGCTAATGGCCAGAGTAAGCCAATGCTCTTTGAAAACTAGTTGGTGGCCAAAGGCCTGTTATACTAGGCAGCTATTTTCTTTGCAAAATCTAAGCTATTTGCACTCATCAGAAATCACAGCAATTACATGTCTGCAAACTAAAGCAGTTTTTCTCCCACTATGCCATGTGAGACCAACATGAGAGCAGCCTGGCCTAGGCCATCAGTAAGAAGGGAAAGATTTGCAGTGCTGAGGAGGACACAATGGCCTTATCTAGACATGAGGACACTAGGAAATTCAGAAACACCAGCTTGCCTATGGATGAGAATTCAGTGATGATGAAGGAATTTATTTCTGGTTATTTCCTTGGGTACAAAGGACTTGATGAATTTTCCAGTCCACCATTTGGACAGATTTAAGTGATTTTATTATTTGTACTTACGTATATATTCTATCAGTAGCGTTGGTTGTCCTGATGGGCTGGGTGTTTTGACTCTCCTCTCTCACATCAGCTCATTTGGACAGGTTTATGTTCCCTGTGCCGTAAAACTCTCAGTTCGGGACACAAATAGTGGAAGATTTATCTCTCCATGGCTCTAGCCCATGGTAACACGTATGCTAACTTGACTCCAAGGGGTGTTCATCACTTGTTGGTGTGTTCTTGCAAAACTTCTCATGAAAGGAGTTATTTTAAAGCTAGAAGAAGATGCTTTCTGATTCTGAAGGAGATACCCAGAGTTCACACTGGCCCTTGAAGAACCCAGCATATGGAAACCATTCATGAGAGCAGGCCCCAAAGGGAGAAAGTCATCTTCCAGACTCCAGGGTAACAAATCTAGGAAAGTTCAAAACTAGCACAGTGGTGGGAATCCATCTATAACATTTACAGCTGACTACACAAAACAATGTTGCTTTTATGTATAACTTCATAAAGCAGTTGTATCTTCTGAGAAGTAGAAATCTGCAGTACAGAGAAGCTTCTAGTGGTTTCCAACTTGTTTTATTTAGAGGAATCTCAGCATTTACAGCAATGGTCTTAACAGGTAGATAAAAGTACCTGTGTTTCTCTTCTCATTCTTTGTGGAGGTCTTTTGTGGCTTTCCATCTGCAAATCCTATTTTGAAATATGATTATACATGAAGAAGAAGCAAGAGTTTCTGGTTGTTATGACTACTTTGGACATTGATAAAACTTTTATTATGCTAATGTTTTATTGATTCATGGGAAGAAAAATATACCGGTTCCTTGGCTTTACATTTAAGGCCCAGTAATCTCCTGCAGTGATTTAGAAACAAATGGTTGCAACGTGATGCAATAACACCATTGTATACTTCTTACATGTATGAATCTTGAGCGGAAAGAAGTGAACCTTGGGTATGTGAAAAAGTTCCAGTTTCCATCCTACAAAACTACGGGCTAGCACTGAGTCAGCATATCATGGTAGAGGATGATTAGGCTGAAGCAGCCTTTTTTTTTTTTTTTTTTTTCCATAAAAGCTTTAATAATGAAGCTGTGGAAAGTCTCATTCTACCAGGCCTGCAAAAACAAGGAATGGATTCCAGTCACTAAAATGTCACAACTTTATTTTGTCTTATTCTGACTTGGTTTTGTAGAAAGAAGCAGAAGGACAAGGGGCATCCCTGCTTCCTGGGACAGGCAGAAATGAAGAGGCTCCAGGAGAGGCAAGGAAGAAATGCTGAGTTTCCTTGCTAGTTGGTTAGTAGGGCTGGTGTGTCTTCAGAGGGGGTCAGCCTCTACTCCTGTGCCCAGCAGAGCAGATCCCCATGGTCTCTCCCAGCAGAAGGAAGAGGAGGAAGGAAGGGGATTTTATTCAGCTACAGTATTCAGGCACTCTGCAGACCAGCTGGATCACACTTGCTGATGGACAAGGGCTGTACCATTCCCGAAAAAAAATTCTTTGCTTGCATGCGCTTGACTTGGATGCATTGGTATAGTTCCTGGTTTTGACATTTCCCTGTTTGTGAGCTAACATAATCAAATACATTCTTTTGATGTTCTATGCAGCTCCATGCTTGCTTTCACAGATGTCAGACTCAGCTGCCACGTGGGACCTCTGAGAGAAGCTGTTTTGTGTGTTTTTAAAGGAAAATTACCCAATTATTTTGATGGAGTTAATGTGGAGATGGTGACCTTTACAGTCAAAGCTGTTATGCTGCAAATGTTGCAAATACATTATGTGTTCTGCTAACACTGCTGACAGGTTCTGCATGATTAATAGTGTTTATAAAGCGTGTACAAGAGTTTGAGAAGCCCATGATAGAAGAACTGGTATGGGATTTATTTTGCACTAAACATGATAAATATAAGGTTAAACTTGGAGTATTTTTTTTCCATTCTAGAAATGACTTAATGATGGAGGAGGAAATAATTGATTCATCAAACAAGCTGTTTAATTTTTCTTGTAAGAAAAATAAAAGTAAAGCATATTGGTAGTGGTTGGTCCAACATGTAAATTGAGGCTGATAATTTTTAAAGGAAGAATGATGTTTTTAATACGTGGTTCTTACTTCAAGACTGGCCTGGTTCCTTCTTCTCTGGAAGGCTGAAAGAACTCTTCTGTTAACTGCACCGTGTCGTGGTATTGCCAAGGGCCACACACAGCTTGGAGGAAATTTCAGGGTGAAGCCTGACATGTAGGTAACAGGAGCAGGTGTTTAAGCAGGGAAAAAGCTATTAGGTTTCTCATTTGTGCTACTGTGAGGGTGATGTGGGGATAGTTATTTGACAAAACAAATAGACAAAAGCAAGTTGCTCCTGCCTGCTTGAAAGACATCTTATTTTCAGCTTGATTTTATAATAAAACCTTGTGGTTTTCCACCCTCATAACATGTCCAAGTACAGGATTCTGCTCTTCCACACCAGGTGCCATGTCAGGGCTCCTGCCCTCCCACAGGACAGGCCCTGCTGTACTGCATTGTGTTCCAGTTTAAAAATCCTGTAAAATGCTGAGGATTACTGGGGAGCCTTTCCTCATTTCCAGTGGCATAAACCAAGCAGAAGGAATCCCTCTCGTGCAGACCGGTGTGGATGGTGAGAAGGCTCTGAGTGTCTGTGCAGGTGCCTGTAGTGTGATAATGTAAGGTTTACATCCACAAATTTTCAGGACAAGAAGCAAGGTTATTTCGACATCACCTTGTATGCACTAACATAGACATAAACCAATCCAATGATTTCTTATTCACAGGATAACAATGTGAATAATGTTAAAGCCCCTTCATACCAATCTGGGAAGGCAAAAGCAGTTAGAAACATGCAAATTTTGTTTATGCTCATTGTGTAGTTTTGTAGGGTTGTCTGAGTAGAATGAGGAGGATTTTTATGTAAATTAATAGAGTTTGAGCATTGATCTTGTGCTTTTCATTATACCACACACATTAAAAATAATCATAATCCACAAACATTTTATGCTCCAGCTTTTTATTGAGCCAGAGCTTGCAAGGAGCACTCAGTACTTTCACTGTTAGCTCTGCATTAACTGCCATGCTGATTTTAGAAGGCTCAGGGGAAAAACAAAAGCCATCTATAAAGGCATTCTAATTTTTAACATGAGCTTGGACTTTGATTCTAATATGTATCTCATTTGGTCATCTTGCTTTTTAAACTTCATACCATTCCCTAAATTCATCACTTGCTGCAGCTGCTCAACACTTAGCACCTGTACTTTTACCCCTGAGAGACTCCAGACTGAACCAGAAGATTTTACAGGCATTGAGGCTAATGGCTAAACTTTCAAGATTTGTTTTTCAAATAAATGTGCTTTTTTCCACATTAGTTTCAGCAAGCTGGAATGGTTAGAGGTTGCTTAGGAGAAACCCACCATAAGGCCCTTTAACATGGGAATCTAAAGAGAACCAGATTGAATTCCCTTTACAGAGTGAGAGTTTTTAAAGAACAAACATTTAATTAGTACTCATTTCTACATTAAATACTAATGGACTTTAAGCACAGGTTTCAGCTGATCTTAATGAATAAAAGTGAGGGTGGAGTTTCTCTGTATTTCATGCTGTACTCTGAAAAAGTGGAAATTGAATATGCCTCCATGATACTTTTCTATTTTTGAGGGCATATGAATTTTATGTTTTTGGTTTTTTTTTCTGCCTGCACGCAGTATTTTATCAAGCTCCTTGTCCTTGGTAGTCTGGGACTGTTTAGATTCTCTCCTCACAGATATTCTGCTTATGCTTGATTGAATGATATAGCCCTTTGTTATTTGTAAAGAAAAAGCCAGTAGGAACAATGGCAGGGGTAAGTCTGGAACGCTCCCCCTTCCAAATCTTAGGAGTGGTTGGCATTCCACAAGGGCAGCTGTACAGGTTAGCTGTTTTCCAGCAAAACAAATTCCTCCCCACAGGAAAAATAATGTCAGGAATAAACAAAATCAGAGTTAATATCTGTTCAGTCTTCTGGGTATGGAGATAGGGCTTTAGTATACACCCAATTTTAAACATCTGCACATTATCCACAATGTAAGAAATGGCATTAATTTTTCGCTGTTTATGTGAGTTTTGTATTTCATTTGCTCAGATATGCTCAGGTTTGGGTTGGTTTTTGGGTTTTTTTTGTTGTTGTTGACTAAAATCTTAGATAAGGATTAAACACCTAAAGCTATATATATTACCTTTCAAATATTTCTATGTGCAGCTGGAAAAATGGTAATTTTTCCAGAATGCAAATATTTTTCCTACTGTGTTTTATTATTTATGGCTTTTCTCATTCTTACATAGTTTCCATATTTTTCACCTGTGTATACCTGTTGCTGTAGAGCACAGTACTTATTAAATATTGTGATATGTTATAAACTCCTTCTTGCATTTGAGGCAGAAAAATAAACAGCACTATAATTCATAATTGTTATTCAGAGATCATAGGATAACTTCATCATGTAGTATGAATTCATCATGAATCACTGCAACTGAAAGAAGCATGAGAAAAGAGAAAATTATTAGGCAATATATTATCAAATGGACTGTAACAATGTCCAACATCTCTTCAGAGAATATTCCACATGAACATTACTTTCCTGTCAAAGAATTATGAGAAGTCTTTCATTTTTTTATGATCATGCTGTAACTATTGTTAGATTTTTTCCTATGGAAATTATTTTTAGTCTTTACTCTTGGCTGAAAATCTGCTCTCTCAGGTTTCCAACAAAGAGAAAAGTAATGCTGCCTGCCTTCACATGATGATGAGATGAGGTCCTATTCAAAATTCACTCCATTTCAGATTTCTAGGCACGTCTGTGCAATGTAATTCTGTATGAGTTTTGCTCTCACCTTTCAGAATTTCTGCTTTCCTCCAACAGAAATACCTCAGCTGCCTTCCCAACAGAAAACCATATAAGTTTTGGCTTCCTCCATGCATAGAAAGTGCCTAGCATACCTTTTGAAAGTAAGTGCAGGTTAGGGATGTGTGTGTAAGATTAGATAACAAGATTTACTGCCTCCCCCAGGGCAATGAATTGTAGAATGTTCCATAACAAGTGTATTAGTCATCATCAGCCCCAGCTAAACCTCGGCAGCAGTTCTTGATCTTTTTCTTGCATATTTGTGTTTTCGTAATTGACGTGGACATTGAAAGCCCTTGAAATAACACTGAATTCTTTGCAAGATGGTTAATTTACTGATATTGCATATTCTGCATCCATAATCCTGTAGCAGACTTTCCTCCACTGCTGCCCACATGAGAAGTCATCTGCAAATATTTTAACCCTTCACTGTGGGTGTACTATTCCTTTATGACTGCTGCAAGGAGATTTCTGTGAAATTAGGAAAATCGTGAGGTTTTTTGTAGTGCAAGGGAAAAAGCCACTGTGGGTTGTGTGGCAGCTTAGAGAGAAGCAGTTTTAATGTGTTTAAAGGGCCCATTAGGAAAATGCCTTAGATTTTTACTGAAGTGAATGTATTTCTTACATACTGAGAATAAAAAAATCACCAATCGTTATACCAGGTCAGGGAAGATGCAAATTATTTTGCAAGGCTGTTGTGGGGGGTTGTGTTTTTTGTTTTTGGGGGGTTTTTTTGTTGTTAAATTAGTACACATGACGCTTAATGCCAACAAAGTCAACGGGATGGATAGCAGTACAGAACTGGTGCAAATGGTAGTTCAACAGAGGAGTTTCCTCCTGAGACATTCTTGTTCCCTGTGGAACTACCCAATACTTTTAGAGAGCAATCTGCTGTCACCATGCATGGAGAAAGAAGGCAAAAGACAGCTGCCAAAAGCTGTGAAATCCTACCCCACACTTCCCTGTGCCCTGATTCTAAATGATCTCTGAAAGACACTGTTTTAGGAGAAACGGTATTCACTTTTTTTTCCCTCTGCCTGCGACAACAAACTTTTCCAGGGCACGATCTAAATCGTCTTTTACCTCTCCCATCTCCAGATTCTACATTTCAGTGGTGTTTTTACAATTCAGAGTGTGAATGTTTTTTATTTCACCCCTTGGAATTCATTTCTTTATGCAGACTTAATATTTGTTCTCATCTTCAATCAGTAGAAACGAGAGTTAAATCTTTCTTTTGGGTTTCTGGTTATTCTTCCTCATCTCCCTTCTCTCTTTTATGGAGCTTATAGATTAAATGTGCCGCAAGTGATTGCAATACATACGCCTGTCTTTGTCTCTTGGCTCTGAGTTAAAATCATATGCTAAGTGCTGATGTAGCCAAGGGCCTTTATACAAGGTAGAGTTCAATATCAGGCTTCCTTGGATCAGGACATTGACTTAAGTGAAGGATTCATGCATGAAGAACACACTGTGAACTGTAGCAAGAGATTTCTCTTATGGGAAGACTTTGAGAGTCATGATTATGTGTGAGTTAATGTCATTGTGCAAACCTCTCAGCCAGCACCCACAGGGCTTGCAGGTTTTCAGGATCCTCAGGGTTACAGCCCAGGTATTAAACAGTGTATGTGTGATACCACCAGGCTTCCAGCTTAATTCATCCACTCCTCTGCCTTGATGGTGGAGACACTTCCCTGCCAATGCTCTTCTGCTATTATCCTCCAGGAATCAGAGGGAAATATCCCCATATCCTATGTGTTCAGTCATCTGTCTTATGTTTTGCCTTATTCCTTTGCTGCCCCTTGACTCTGTGGATGTCCTTTGGCAAAGGTGTTTTCCCTGCTAATTTCTTTTCTTCCCTCTTGCTTTGTCAGAGTGGGAAGCCAGCAGAGTGGAGGGGCTGGGATGCCTCAGGTCTTTCCTAGATGGCAGCTTGCCTTCAGGTCACTCTCTGGATGCTACTGCCACACAAATAAATACGGGCTAGCTGACATAGTTTTTTTAAAAACAAAGTGACTGGGAAGCCACTTTGTTGCCTTTTCTCCATGCAAATGCTGTTGACTGCAAAACTCTACTCACTCCTTCCCAAAACAAAACCAGGAACAGTTTGGACCAACCTAGGCCTAATGCAGTCAGCCTGTGTAGAGGCAATCAGGTAAACACAATCAGGTGTTGCCAGGAGGAAGGCATGAGCTCCTGTTAACACCTGATTGCCTCTACAAGCCTGGGCTCAGGAGTTCTGCTCTGATCACAGGCAGCTATCTGAAGGAGGTGTATCTCACACAGAAGTCTTGCCTTAGCTGATAAATCAGGTTTGTGCCTAAAAACAGCCCCACAAGCAGGGGTTTTAGTTTAATCGAAATGGATGATGGAATGAATGTTGCTTGTCTTGATGTGCTTGAGGTTTTTTGGTGGCTTTGTACTTGTGGGCCAGGCTGCCTCATCTTCTCTTGCTGTCAGTCTTTGCTAGGTCAGAGTACCACACTTCTCCCTTTGACTTTTATGGTAAATTGATTATTAGGCCACTCACAGTAAGAAAGCTAAGGAAAGGGTGTGTCACGTAATCTCTGTGAAATGAGTGCTGCCTCTATTTTGCCGTTTTTGCCAAACTACTAAAGGAAGATTAATTTTTGTTCCTTTCATATTTTTTTTTTTAATCTCTCATAATCAGGTATATGAGAAACAGCAACCCAAAGCTGAGTTAACTCCAATATTTCTATGGTATGCAAACAAAGTTCTATCTCCTGCAAGCAGTAGGACTTTTTAAAGACCTAAAACAAAATATGTTTTCATTGCAGTTTTCTATGATAAGCAGATCAACAGACTTTTAGACCACAGTAAGCCCTTGTAACTATGTAGTGACCTATTTTGTTACAAAAGCCATAGATTAAAGCCAGTGATTCTGGATATTAGCCAAAAAAGTTGTTTTCAAACTAGGGCATATCTCTTCCGAAATACATTTGTTCTTCAGTCAGAGACTCCAGCAAATGGAGAATCTACCACAGCCCATACTAAGCCATTCCAAGTGATGTATTTACACTGTTATAAGATTACAGTTTATCTAACATTGAAATATTTGCTGACTTCCCAGATCCAGCCACTGGATCTTCCAGTTTAAAGTGCCAAAGGAGAAAGTCTCATATTAACTTTCTCTTCCTCACAGAGATGTGCTTGGGGGCAAGGCAACAAGTTACCTGTTAATTCCTTCTTCCCCGTGGCTCATGTATAGATTTCTTTCAGGTTCTCATTGTTAAGGTAGGTTTAAATTGCTGTGACCACACTGCAGATGGATGCCATCGCGTGGTGGACTGGACTGGCCACGGTCTGTGACACATTGCATCCAGACCTGCAAAGCTTGGAGATACTGCACTGACCTGTATGTCTCCATTGCTGCTTTAGCAGCTCAAGTGAGGTCCAATAAGTATGCAAGAAATACCTTTACTGAAAAGGGAGATACAACATCATTCTGCTGGCTCTTTGAAGCCTCTCTGTATTGTTGAGATGCTTTGTAAAGGATGGGCACCTTCCCTCTCTGCTGCAGGCAGGCAGAACTGAAGTTGGACTGCAGCAGCCCCCATCCTTTCCCACTTCTAAGCACACCTCTGCTGCTGTGGTAAATCAGAGAGAGTTGCAGTGGCAGCACCTTTGCCATGCCATGGTATGAAAGAAGCAAGGGGTAAATAAAGAGGAGGACTCTTGAGCAGCCATATCTTGGTCTCAGCTTCTCCATGTGGAGCAGGAAAAAAAAAGTAATAGGACCTTTAGTTGACTGGCTTCCCTTTGAAACATAGTGATGAGGAGGCACAGCATGGGCCAGGAGAGATTCATGTTAGTGAGATGAGGAAATCGAGTGGCTTTTTTGTCCCAGAAAGTGGGTGCAGAGCGTGGAGCCAGAGGACAAGGTGTGAGACTGGGAGGAGAAGGGCTGCCTGTCTTGGAGAAAGGAAATACTGACGGAGGAGAAAAAGCATAAGGAAAAAAGGAAGGGAAAGCCTGCACGATTATTGAGATCACCATGATGTTCAGCAGATGGTGCTGCAGCCTTTGGAGGCTCTGCAGGGAGGAAAGGGCTGCCCCTGATCCTTTGCAGCTGTGATCAGAGCTGAGGTGCCGCTGCTGGAGGAGCTGAGGGGCGGCTGGGGCTCTGCTCATCTGCCCTCCCCCCCACCATCCCTTGACAGAACGGGGGTTTTAACCTCCTTGATGCATTTTCTTTTAATTGAAAGACCACCTACTACTGTGTCCTGCATAAACAATGACATACTATCAGAAAAAATATCCCTCTGTAGGTTTTTTTTCCTCTCCAGGACAAGCTGCCACGTGTGTTGGATGCACCGCTAAGCAGGTTTCTTCCCAGAAATACCTGCATTGTGGGGATGGGTGAAGGGATTTTGGGATAGGTCCTAGCCTTCCCTTTACAGTCCTTCACCAATTTTGGAGACAAAATGCAGCACGTAGATGCAAAAGTATGACAGATTGCTTGCTGCGTGAGTTTTCAGAGTTTTCAGATAGCTACAGCTTGTGTAAAGGCACACTCAGTTTCTCTTGCTGCCTTGCTTAGGTTGACATTAAGCACAAATAGACTCTGCTTGGAGGACTTATAGAGAGCTGTTAGCTGATCTGGCATTTTTAATTCCTCCCAAGTACCAAGAGTCCTGTCCCAAGTTGCTTAAGATAACCAGATGTCTAAGTGACCTAAACACTTTTATAAGTGGTACTGTTTGTTCAGAGCTGTGCGACGTTCTGGGTGTCCTTTTTTCTGCTTTGGCTCATTTCCTCAGAGACTTCCCCCTAACTTAAAAAAAAAAAAAAAAAAAAAAAAAAAAAAAAAAAAAAGATCTGGCCTATTGCTATTTTGAAATTTAAGTTTTATTTCTGAGCCTGACAAATAGAAGGCCGATAGATCAATTTGATTGACGGTAATTTATTTTCCAGTCAGCACTTCCTAGCTCATTCGTATGCAACTCGACAGCATGCTCCTCTTGATAAAATGTTTTGGGCAAAGCTAAATAAGAAGGGGGAAAGAGGGAGGGAGGGAAGGCACTTGCAAAGTGCTTGAAGATTTGGAGGAATTTCTCTGCGGGGAAAAACAACAAAGGAAGGTGCCAGGAAACAAAGTATTAATTTCCCACACCACCATTAGCCTGACACCTGTTAGCCCTGACCATTACCCAGAGCTGAGAGGGAAAAGGCTAATCTCTACCACATTTATATCAACAAACTTGAACAAAAAAGCTGCCTAATTATCCCATTGAATCTGTGTCAGCTTTAAGATCAGCTCAGTTTCCCAGGCTGGCTGCCTGCCAGGACTAGCAAGCTGGGGTTCATAAGCTGCATGCTAATGACAACGTCCTTTCATTCCAGCAGCAGCATAATTGCCAAAAGCAGTTTACAGGCTCATTATTTTTATGGTCATATTTCAGATGATGAAGTCAAAGGTCAGCCCTGGGTTTGCCTGGCGAGGCACTGGAAATCGTTTAGCAGAGATTGCATCTCAGTGATAATGATGGGGCACCTAAAATAGCTGCCTGTTTTTCCTGGACTGTAAGGGGAGGATGGCTGAGGAAGGAAGTAAAAATTACAAAGATGGACCAAATATGGCTAAATGTTTAGTGCCTATCTTGCTTTTGCTGCTGATGGCAGTGTGCCTCTCAGTAGTCACGCTGACTTGGTGAAGCCACAGGATTCATTTGCTTAAGGGAGAGATTTGAAGTCCAGGTCTCACAGTTGACATAAGATGCAAAATTCAATTCCAAAGTCCAAAGATTAATTACCCCCAAACATTCCAGCAGAAAGGAGTGAGGGGAATTGTTGTTCCAGTGTTTTAGCTTCCCCCATTGCAGGAGCTTGACATTTGGATTCGAATTTCCCTGTATCCAAAACTCAGAGATGTTTTGATTCTTCGCTCACATTTGGACAGTGATTACATCTGGTTTCAGTGGCAGAGACCAGGTATGGGCCAACACAATGGCACTGACTCCTCAAGTCAATTGTCTTACTTTAAAACAAAGTTAACTCAGTTTTTCTGACCCTCTTTGAACTGTCAATAAATCACACTTCTCAAGTAGAATTTTTTTTAGAAACTCCTAGATTTCTCTGTTAATTTATTTAAAAACAAATAAATTGTCTAAATACCAACAATCCAAACAAAGAAAAAAACAAACTAAAACAAAACAAAAAACCCAAACAAAACACAAACAAACAAAAAAGCAATCAAAAAAACCCCAAACCAAAGCAAACAAACCAGCAAAAATAAGGGAAGTATTTTGGGGGTTTAGCTTTTTGACCAATAAGAAAATTTTGCAGAGACATTTTTAGGGAAATGTTTAGAGGCACAGGCAGCCACTGTGAATTGTTGTTGGACAACAGGAAGAACCAACATTTGCATGATTCTAAAGGCTACAGCTTTAGCACATGTCAGTGTGTATGCACACACACATACAGTAACACTGAATCCTTTGAAGGCCAGCCTGAAGGAGTACCACGGGCCTGGATTTTGCTATAATATTCCTTGGTTTCAGGGGTTGACTGCTGAGATGTATATTCGTATGTAAAGCAGTAAGAATACAATTAAAAATTACAGATGGAGAAAATTGCTGTCAGTTGTCATTAGTTTGATGTGAACTATTTTTTCTTCTTTTATTACTTGCTTTCTCCCCATCCATGCTGGAGCTATGTCATCCCACCCTCTGGGAGAAGGAAAGTAAGATCTACATATTTTTCTGTTAATATGGTTTCTATGTCTGTCTGTCTGGCACCAGTGTACAGTTCCCAGAGAATGCCACACTGCTATTGCCCAGGTGAGTATATAAAAGAAAAGAAAGTAAATGCAGAGAGAAAGAGATAAGCTGAGTGTACAAATATAACAACACCAGGAAAACAGGCAGCCCTTTCCTTATAGCCCATCCTTCCATCCTTTACTATGGTGACTTCCACATAGACTTAATGGCCTCTACACAGCAGGACCTCATGCAGAAACTTCAGAATGACAATTGTGCAAAATAGCTTGTATTTCAAATACAGATACCTCCATATCTGTATTGAAATTAGAATAAAATATTGTCACTTGTCTCTGTCTCAAGCACCAAACACTTGTGCTGAAAAAAATCACTAAGGGATTCCCTGTTCCAAGGAAAACACAAACAAAATGAAAAATAGTTGAAGATAGAAACAGCTTACTCAAACACAGCTATGAGATGGGAAAGTTAACGGAAGGGCACAGTGTTGCTAAAATACTTCTCCCAGCTTCACCATGTGTATTTAAAAAGCAAAGGAAAACAGCATCTCTCTTTAAACTATGGTTGAATTAAATTTACTACAGTAAAACTACAGGAGCTTGTTGCATTATATAATAATAAAAAAATGCCAGTTTATTAAGTTGAACAGTAAAACTATAGTCATTCTCTGCTCTAATGCAGTAACATGGCAATTCATGCTGACTCTGGCTTTATAGTTTCTTTAGCATCTGCAGTTAGTTACAGCTGTTTTACTATCTATGTTTCAATATATTCGTCTGATTAAAAGTCCTCATAGGTTTTTTTATTAGATTTCTTTCTACATATGTTTGATTAACTAAGACATTGTGAAACAGAGAAAGTTGTTTTGAAAGCTCCCTTGATATCTTGAATTGTTTATGAGGTATAGAAATAGGAACAGGACAATGGGAGGAAGCGAAAAATCCTTCTGAATCTCCACTGTAGTGTATCAAATTGTGGGGGCAACTTATCCATTATAGATACCATGCTTGTGGCAGAAACCAGTTTTCCTCAGAGGTCTGGCTACTGTGACATAAAGGAGCCTGAGTATTTTTGTCTGGGTTCAGCTGGCTTATTTTCATTTTTTGGTGTTGCAACTTGCATAGTCCTGCAGGGGTCATAAGAAGATACAGACCAATTCAGTCGGGATTAGTGGCTAGAAACTTCTGACTTCTCTGTTAGGCTGGCTGATGTGTTTGAGCTGAACATGGTATTGTGGCCCAAAAACTAGAGGCATGGTTTATCTAGGGAGATAAGGGACCATATACATCTAGACATTTAGATCCCCTAGCTACAGAGTAGAAGACTCAAGTGAGGATCACCCATCTCTTCTAAAGTCAGTATCTGGACCTCAGTGCTACATGGTCTGTATTTCAGGTAAGGCCTTGAAAAGGGGGAGACAGTCTTTATTAGGAAACTTTAATTGCGCTTCTTATTAAATTCTTATTTTCCTATCTATCATCAAAGTTTCCCTTTTCTTGTTTGCTGGCTAGCTGTCCTCATCCCTTACACTTTTTAGTGGTTTTGATAGTGTCCCACACCAAAGTAGCTCTTCTCTGTTTCAAAAAAGCAAGTGGAAAATATCTTACTGATTTTAATGAGCAGGGAAAGAATTGGGCCAGTTATCAGCTTGGAAAGATGCTGTTTGTGAAGTGACTGTCTGAGTTTGTGGCAGCTTCCATGGCTGAGTGATGCAGAAGGGACCACACAACAAGTCCCACATGGAGTTATAGATTGGGAGTGGAGGTTATCATGCAGGGATACAACCCAAATTCAATTTCTTTCATTCCCCATGGGACAGAAGAAAAAAAACCCCAGGAACAGATGTCAGTCATCTTTCTCCTTCACTACTTCTGGCTGAGATACAGACACCTTTCTTGACTGCAGGTGCAGGCATGCCAAGTTTACAGTCTTCTGCTTGAACATGCTACACCCATTCCTTACTGCCTAGCAGGGAACAGCAGCTATGGGGCCCTCCTTTGTTTTAGTTTTCCCTCTGTTTTAGTCACTGTTGCTCCCCCAGGATGGCTAAAAGGTGATGAAACACCTTCAGTGTCTATGACCCCTCCACTGATGGGACACTGCAAGCAATGCAAGGAGCTGTTTTGAGGAGAAGAGAATGGCCAATAAAGTTCAACGGAACTGAGAACCCTAAAAAATCCACCTGGAGGAGGGGTAACAGCTAAACTGAAAACTTTCAGGGTGTTCTGGCTCTAAGAGTTATCAGAAACAGCAGTTGTAAAGATTTGATACTCACTTGTTCCAAATCATAGAGAACCATTCCAGGGATTTCTTTGTTACGTGTTCTCTGAGGACCTTCTGATTTTGGCAAACATAATAAACAAGGTTTTTCACTAGTCACGCTATAGCTTTAGAAAAGTCAAGATGTGTTTTCTAGCACCACTGTCATGTGGCAAACATGAGGAATCAAAGAAATTTTCCCTTGTTCTGTGTCAGAAGAACTTAGATGAAGGAGAATATCTCATTTATATCCTTTCTTTCTGCCTCACTACCAAGCCTCTGACCTTCAGTCTCTGCTCCCATCTGCATTGCTGTTTGAGGATTACAAAAAACAGTATATGGTGCTTTTTGGTCTACTTCTAGCGAAAACAGAGTGCCATTGAAGGTCCTGGCATATTTTCTGCAGAGAAAGGGACATTAGGACAATGTTAGTTGCTTTCCTTTGTATTCAGGACAAGTTCTGATATGATTTTTTTTTAAAAATATTTCACATATTATTTTATTATAAGCTTTTTTTTTTTTAAGAAATAATTTGAATTCTTTTAAGCAGCTGTTTTTTTCATTCTCAGCTGAAAGAACACTAGTTATGAAACTGTATTCAAGTAAAATATTTTCTTTTTTTGGAACGATTTTGTGTTATTGCAATATAGCTTTTAGTTGCGCCATATTTCGGACCTTAATGCACATAATGAAAATACTGGGAATTCTAAGTCAAAGAAGCCAACTCTATCTCATGACTTGCTCAAAGTAAAAGCTTAGCCCACTCACAGACATAGGCACAAATAAGAATCCTCATTTTGCGGCTGGGTTTTGTTGTGGTTGTTGTTGGGGTTTTTTTTGGGGGGGGGCAGGACAGGACATGGAAGCAAGGTATTTTCATCCATGAATTATTTCACTGACAGGCAAACACACTGGGGATCTCTGTCTCATCTATTAAATTTTCCACAGACCAGGCTCTTATGAGATTTCTTATAAGCTAGCGATGTCCCAAAGGTGTAACCAGGCTAAGCTGTGGCTAAATCCTATCTTGGTGCTTCAGATAATGATACTAATATAAGAAAAGCCTGCTGCCTGGTTTTATTTGAAATTAATGTGTCTCTTGTGCATCATGTCCCTCTTCCTTTCCATCTTTGAGGAATGTTTACAAGTGTCTCATGATAAAGCAAACTCCCAAGGCTTATCTGCAACTGAATCTTTGTTTGCAGCTGCTTTAAAATGGAGGCGGTGTCCTGTGCATTGACACCAGTAAAACCATTAGATAAACAAACCTTTATTTCCTACATTTCCTTAAGACTTCAGATCCTGTCTTATTTTTTTTCTTCTTCCTAATGCTCCACTCATTAACAGGTTCATTTGATTCTTTCCTTGGGAATTCACCAGAGTTTGCCCTCAATCTCAGGGCAAATAGTTTATAAGTGACCTGCCGGATGGCATTCGTTAACTGCTTCAGTCCCAACGGGACATTGATATACCCTTAATTAGAACGTGCAGGGAAAAACCTTCAAGTGCTCCAAGACGACTTGAGAAAGTTAGCAGAGAAAGCCTAGCTGTTCGTCTTCCAAGGTTGAAGGCAAAAGCAGAAAGGGAACAGGAAAAAAGTCCCACACCGGGAGTAAATAGGAAAAGCAGAAACATTAGGGTGACAGTAACGCAGCCTGTCACATTTTCTCTGTTGGTCTTTTATATTACAGTGCACACACACACACACACAAAAAACCAAAACCAAAAAACAAAACAAAACAAAACAAACAAAAAAAAAGAGTTGAACTCTCCTAAATATTATACCACAGCACAGTGTGAAAGAACTTTCGTGTTTTTTTCATTCCTCCTCATGTGAAGATACCTGATACACATGCAGAGTAGAGCAACAACTGCTTCTAGCCTTGTGGAAAGTATTTGTTTATTTGGACTGGCCCTCTTGAAAGAGAAAAGCCACGAGGTGCTTTGCGTGGTCAGTAAGGTACCAGTTGGCTGAACCAGCTGCAGTTCAGCAATACAGGAGTTCCAGCCCTCACACCCCTTTCCTCTGAAAGGCTGGAGAACTGAAGTGGGAGAATTGACGATGGAGCTATAGTTGAAGAAAACGAGCCCATTCAGCAGAGCTGCTGGGAACGTGGCTACCTCTAAGCACCTTAACAAGCCCTGTACCCTCATAGAACCACTTCCCTGAACTGTGTTCTTCCAGCCATTGGTGATATTATGTGTATCTCTCACTTGTTACATTTGGTTGAGATTTAACACACTAATATATAATAATAATAATAATCCTGTAATGTAATGACATCAAGGTTATTCCCTGTAACACAGAACAGGTGGTGACACCCTGGAAAATGGTGCTTTATCAGTTCTGTGAAGTTCTGTGAAGTTCAGGCAGTGCTGTGAAGGATTATTATTTCTTCCTATCCTTGCTTCTTATAGAGGTTTTCTTCACCTGCCAGTACTTTTGGAAGAGTGTGATTTAATTGATTTAGGTCCTGTTTATGTATTTTTCACAGAGCGGTGGTGACATTTTTCACCCCTCTCTGTAAGAAGGGATGGGTGCAGATCCTGTCCTACTCCCGATTACCAACAAGCAGAGCCACAGTCCCTTGCAGTGCTTTGCTCCAGACAGGGAATTTGCAAACACCCAGTTCTGAGAGTCCAGCCAGCAGCAGGAGGATGCAAGGCACCACACTGCTCAGCCCCACAGGATGGGGGTGGGGAGCATTTGGGCTTATGCAGGAGCAGAAGAGAACTGACAAATATATGTTCATAGGGATAGGGGTTGCCAAAGGTGCCTGAGAAATGGGATGGACTGCGTTTTCAAGGATGTCTCAGCAAGGTTTCTTAAGCTTCTCAGTGCTTATGGTTGCAGGGTCCCTCAGCACTAAACGAAGAGCTCAGGCAGCACGGTAGTTCTTGTGGGAACGGGGTTCTGTGGGGTCTATTTCTTACTGGCTTTGCTTGTATTCTGTGAATAATTTTACTTTACTCTTGGCACCTGAAGTATCTCAGGACCTCTAGCCTACACAGCACGGGTTTAGCAGACCTTTGAAGGACCACATTTTGCCCAAGCCCCATTTAAGCAGCCCTGGAGGCCTTCTGCAGACCTGAGCCACACAGAGCTCAGCCAGGAAGGGCTGCTAAGCAGGGAGAGTGGCTGTTAGCTTCACCTGATCAATTCTCACCAACATTAAGCTTTGCAGAGGTAATCCTAAAATGATCACATTGGGCTGGGAGTGGGGGTATCATAGTTTATTTAGGGCTCTCCACATGTTTCCCAAACATCAGTTTACCTTCTTATCTACCCCTGTACCCAGCACATTTCTAAAGGCTTGTCCTGATTGCTTGTGTGCCACACACCTGACCACATGCCATGCATTAGTTTTGAGGATAACGTATATATAATTGATCCGCTTGCTCTCTCTTAGGGTAAGAATTAGCCCACCCTATAATCTCTGCACCTTCAACCTCTCCAGTTATTACTAATGGTCCTCATTCTTCTTCTACTTCCTCTACTTGAGCCTAGTCTTCCTGGATGGGAATGACCTCCCCTCCACCCCCACCTCTTTCATTATTTCCAAGACACGCTATGCATGAAACTGCAAACACCTGGCAGACATTCCAGGGAGCGATCTGTAGTGCGTCTCCTGCACTGCACAGGCATCTGAGCTGAACCTCATTTTAGGGATCCCAAAGGTCCTCTCAATCAATAATCCATGTATTTTTATGAGAGCTAGATTACAGGGATTTGCAAGGGAGGTGATTAAGTAATGCTTCAAAGAGCATTTACTACTAACACCTGCAGCATTAATGGGGATCTATTAATAGAAAGTTCATGATTTAGTAATAATCCCTTATTCATAGAAATGTCCCCTGATTTATGCCCTACAAAACAGACAATATTTTCCATGCATCCAACTGGATTTAGATAGATGTGACTTCAACATCTGGCTAAGTGATGACATCTCAACTATGCAGACGTCATGCAGGGGGGCCCAGAACAGTTAGCTAGAACAGGGATAATAATCATGTGCCTTACATTGCTCACCACCTGCATGTTCACGCTGTGTGGAAATGGTTTCCTGTGCTGATCTATCTCAGGTGGTTATCTGCAAGTGCCCATTGAGACCATCTGAGAATTGTCAGTCACTGCCTGGGCACTGGTGAAACCAGTATTAACTCTTCTGTTGATGCAATGAAGTTAGACAGAGACTCAATTTCTGGTACTCAGCCTATCCTACCGCGGTCCTGGAAACGGAGGGTTGATGGGATTCCCCCAAAAAGCTTTGAACTTAAGACAGGATGTCTACTGAGATCCTTTTTTAGAACAAGAGCATTACACAAGTGAGTGCAACCTCTTCAAAGGTAGATAGTTCAAACTAATAATAACATCTTACGGTGAGCCCGTACCTCTACCTGTTTCTGTGCTGCCATCTGAAGCATGCAGAGCCATCAGAGGGTTGAATCCACCCATTACTCTTGGGCTATACAGGGGTTTGTCTTTGTTCCTCTCAACTGTGATCTCAGTTGTGATTAGTGTGAGTCTGCTCTGTGCTGCACAAATCAAATGGGACCATGAAATGTATGCAAGGTATATCATATAGAAGGCTTGCAACTTTCCTGAAAGGAAAACCATTATCACTGCAAACTAGTAGTGACTGAGCTAAATTCATCACTGCTGAATCCAAAATGTCCCACCTCACCCTCCATGAGGAAGGTGGTCTGGTTTCCAGTGGAGTTTGACACTGGGACTCTTCTCCTAGCTCAAGAAATAGTCTCTCCCACTCCCCTTTGGACTTGCACTTTTCACTTCAGTTGGCTTGCTCTGGATTTATGTCATCAAGCCTGAGAGCGGCCTGGATATTCAGCAGCCCCCGGACAGCTTAATTAAGTCTGGAACTCAGCATAAATCTATGTAGAACTCCTTATTGTTTGCTTTTGTTTTGCTTTCAAGGCAGAGATCATGATGACAGGTCACTCCTGGGTAATCTATAAATTATCTTTAGGAGAGAAAGTAATTTTTCAATGACATGTAGCTGTTACTCCAACCCAAACTTTGATATACTTCTGGGTAAACTCTGTTGAGAATGTCCAGGCATTTCCAAATCCTGTCATTTTTCTTGTCTCAGTGGGAAGCAGTTTTGGGGTTTTTTGTGACGTTCCCCGTTCCAGCATACTGCACAGGTCCTGCCTTCATCAGGCATATATTACACTTCATAAGGCATAACTCCAGTTCTGCCTTCTTCCACCTTCAGCTCTCTCAGAAAAAATGAATTTAGCCTGTCTGTGTCTAAATGCCATCAGTGTCAGGGATGGGTGAAGGTTCACATTTATTCATACGGGACCCAAAATAGTTCTGTCACCAACTAAAAACCCCAGTTTTTCTCAGTGTATGTAAACAGCCACCATGAATGGCTCCTGTCACCAGAGACCCTGTCCATGTACAAAAGCAGAGATTTTCTGGGAGTATATGGACCCAGTGTCCAGATCCGAACAGTGAAAAAAAATTGCACTGGTGAAAAAACGGGGGCATGATATGGAGGCTAAAATGAAAATAACATAGCCTGGATATATCTGTCCTGCTTTCCAGCTGGAGGTGCTTGATCAAAAAGTGACTTTGTAATGGTGATGCAGGATTAAATGTAGGTAAAACAAATTTACTCTATTCTCATCACCTACTTGGGCCACAAAATGATGAAGCTTATCCACTTGTACCTCCCTCATGCCTCACAGAACCACACACTTAGACATTTATTGCCACCAGTGGAACACCACTTTGTTCCTTTATTCACTTGTTTTTAATGGGAGAGACAACAAAAATGTCCTACTGATTGGTAAAAGCTTTCTGACAGATACCATAGTATACAAAATAATGGTGTGAGACACTCTCATTAAAAGTGTAGTCTTTCTCATGTGCACGGAAAGTTCAGGCATACCTAGGATTACTTGTGTCATTTAACCCATTGCTTCCCAAGTAGGATGTATCTCAGACTCTACAGAGGGTCCATAAGGTGTAAGGAGACCCAGAAATTATTAAGCTAGCATGAAATGTATGTAATCATGAGATCAAGATCCCATAACATGTGAGGAACTTGCAATGAAGTAACATAGAAGAAAGCTGCTCCTTTTCTTCAATAGACATCCTGCTGTACTTTCCAAAAAGGAGGGAGGAATTAGAGAGTAAGGAAAAGCTATCCTTGCCCTCTGGAATGCAGAACGTAGGCTAATAATTTATATCCTTGTCAAGCAGAATTTGCTGGTGGCTTCTCAGATGGCATTTTTGCTGAGGTTTCTTAAATATGGGGTGTCTTCCTCTTCCTGACGGATTGCACTCTTAGCAAGTCACTTGTCGGTATTTTAAGAACTTTGAAATTCTACTTTTACAAATCATGTAAATCACAAGGTAAATTTTGTTCATTTTTAGGTTTTTAAAATCCTTTAATGTTTCTATATTTTTCTTCTTGTGTTTTATTCTTTTTTTTTTTTTTCTTTTTAATGGCTGGTGTCCAGACTTTGCATTCCCTGCAGATCATGAGATACACAGTGTGTTTAGCAGTGATACTTGCTGGAAGAGTTTCCGTCTGCTGCTTGTCATTATAAGTGATGTACTGCTGGGCAGAAAGCTACAATTTGGCTGGTTCATGTTTGTCACTGCCTTCAAAAGGAAACCTCTTATCTAGAAGCTAGGGGGAGAGCTTTCCAAATTCACTGACTTACGCAAGCCAGCTAGAACTTATCACTCCCCACGTCTTGCCTCTTGTCTGTGGAGCCCATCCATTTCAGTTTTTGAGCTCTTCTTGAATGGAAACCATTTTAAAAAATCGCCTCTTGACTAAAAAAATATAAACAAATATGGGTCTTAGTGTGGGAATGGGGGACCTATCTTTTGCACTTTGCCTTTTAGTAGACCTGTCAGGTTCCAAAAGAATGAGAAATCACTCTTAGGAAAACCTGAGGATTCATGAAATGCTAATTTCCCTTGCAATCTCCTATCCTTCCTTAAGTTGGGACAGACAGGTGGGCACACTAAGCAAAAATGCCCAAGAGGGACGAGTCTTGGTAGCAGAGGTTTTAACAAGTCTATTTTAAAACAAAAGATCTCTGGAAGGTGGCAGCAGGTTACCCAGGGGTACAGCCAGAGTTGCATAGGTGGTAGGGAAATGTGCAGCCAAACACCCCTCGGACATCTGTGCCCCAAAAGCAGCAGGTGGGAGAACAGCAAGGGCAGCTGTTTCAGGGGCTGGGTAAAGGAAAGCTGCTTGGTCTTGCACTTGAGTAATCAATTCTCCTAACATGAGCCCAACACCTCCCCTCCCAAAAGTACACATAAATGGAAACAGAAACTAGCCCTCCCAAAGGGCAGAAAGTATCCTTATAAAAAAAGGCCTTTATGGGATGAAGGAAAAGAAAGTTGTAGGGGTCCCATCTGTGCAATAAAATATTCAAATATATTCTGGGACCAAATCAATAACTCTTCATTTAAGCCAGGCTTGCTGCTGTTTTCTTTTTTATTAATATTACTCAATATTAAAAAGATCAAAAGTCAGTAATCCAGGCAGCTTTCTACCCAAGTCAGCCATCAATCAACAAGGCAACTATAAGCCTCCTACTCTATCAATTCATGCCTCAGTTTACTTGCCTACAGACAAGACAGAAACCACACCTGAGAAGCAGTGACTGCAGAAGTGCTTTTCATAGTTGAATATTGTGCAACGGAAGGACAATGGAAAAGGACTTAAGAACGTCGAGTCAGTAGAGATAGGATGATTAAGGCAAGCTGAAGATCTGCTCTTTATGATCACTACTTCAACTACATTACATACATTTAGACTGAATTTTCACCTTATCTTTACTGCTGTTATTAGACCAGAGGCTTCCCTACTGTAATGGAAACAAATTTGTTGGCTTTTTTGGATCAGTTGAAGATCCTGCCAGAGTAAATGAACTCCAGTCTCTTGTATTGTACGATGACAGCAAAAGGTATATTACAAATTATAGGATTGCTCCAAAGGAAATGTATCCATTTTAAGAAGCTTTCTGTTGGCTTGGAAGACACCGCTGCTAGCTAGGGATGTGTTTCCAGGAAAACATCTCCCATTATATCAGCTCATAACTCCTGAATTTACTTGATTTTGTTTCAATTTCTCAATTTCTGCAAAGCAGCCTTTCAGCTTGTAACAGCCATATTGTTCTTGTGCCTTTCCAACCCAGCTTTTTTTTGAGAGAAGATGGAAGGTCAAATAATGTGGTCTTTTCTATAATTAGAAGTTTAAACGGAAGTTGAAACACTCTGTGGAGTTTACTCTAGGAAAACCAGCATTCACAGCCCAACTCACATGCATTTAAGAGAGACACCACCAAAGAAGTGCTGTGTTAACTTTTACGCTCCTTTTTGGATGATTGTGACCTCTCACAAATTCATCCTAGATTCAGTTTTAGTATGCTTAATGATTGTTTCAAGAGCCAGCTGACTAAGGTTAAGGGTGACATAACCGCAAAGGAAGTTCCTTTTCACAGTCCTTGCACAGTAAGATGTTGTTACAGAGCTCAGGACAAGGGAGAGGTCCAAACTACAACACTAGACTTTGAATCTCAGATATCCTGAACCTTTGGGAGATTCAGTTCTGGGGTTTTGTTTGTATTCTTCAGATCTACTAAAAAATCTTAGGCTCTTTCTTCTGGTGCTTAGGTTTTTACTGAAAAATTGAGGACTCCAAGGAAGGAGGCCTGACATTACTTTGTACACAGGGTTTCCAAGAACATCATGACAAGAAGAGGTCTTTTTGTTAATGAGGGAAAGTTGCATGAACTAAAGATACTCTGACAACTGCTACTGGTGCAGTCTGCACAATAAAAAAGGGAATTCTCATCAGTGAGCTGAGATACACACTGCTGCCAACACTTCCTCTTCCTCCTCACCCTATCCCTTTGATTTAAGTCAAGCCTTCCAAGTCACATTCCCATGCTTTTTTTATGTATGCACACACATCCTTCTATTTGTAACTGTCTAGAATACATCAGTCTTAGAATTGTTGCACCAGATATGAGTGAGGTAAATACAGTAATTGTAAAGTTACATTAGGTTTATGCCAGCTCTCACAGTGCAGGTGAGCATGTGAGGGGCTCAGTTGAATCCTGAAATAAAACTAAGAAAAAGTTCATTAGTTTCATTCTCACTTTACTTCCGAAGATATGCTTTTTAAATTAAAGGTTATATTGCTAAGGAATTTAGAGTATAAAATGGACATAGACAACACCACCTAGTAATATGCAAGGTCCTGCACCAGGATTGGTGCAACACCATGCACAAATAAAGGCTGGGGAGAGAATGGATAGAGAGCTGTCCTGAGGAAAAGGACTTGGGAGTGTTAGTAGATGAGAAGCTCGACATGAGCCACCAGTGTGTGCTCACAGCCCAGAAATCCTGAGCTACATCAAAAGAAGTCTGGGCAGCAGGGAGAGGGAGGTGATGCTGCCCCTCTGCTCTGCTCTTGTGAGACTGCACCTGGAATGCTGCGTACAGCTTTGGAGCCCCCAGCACAGGAAAGATACAGACCTGTTGGACAGGGTCCAGAGAGGGGCCACAAGGATGATCAGAGGGCCAGAGGACCTCTTCTATGAAGACAGGCTGAGAGAGTTATGTCTCATCCTGGAGAAGAGAAGCCTCTGAGGTGACGTTATAGCAGCCTTCCAGTCCATGAAGGGGGCCCATAGGAAAGCTGGGATGGGGCTTTTCACCAGAGAGGGTAGTGACAGGACAAGGGGTAATGGATTTAAAGTGAAAGAGGATAGATTTAGGCTAGATATTAGGAATAAATTCTTCATCATGAGGGTAGTAAGGTACTGGAAAAGGTTCCTAGAGACGTTGTTGATGCCCCTTCCCTGGAAGTGTTCAAGGCCAGGTTGGATGAAGCCTTGTGCAACCTGTTCTAGTGGGAGGTGTTCCTGCCCATGCAGGGGGGGTTGATCTTGCTGGTCTTTAAGATCCCTTCCAGCCCTAACCACTCTATGATTCTATGAATATTGGATGTTTATAAATTCACTTAAGCATGTATTGAGACATGAGCCTTTTAAGTAATAATAATAATAATAATAATAAAGTTAGCAGTTACTTACTAACCCTTAATACATTTTAATATTAAGCAACCCAACCTATTTCTTTGGCTGCTGCTGTGTTAAATGAGGTCATTGTTGGCTGCAGATACATAGTAGTGTAGGACTGTTGAAGAGTATCTGCTGATATTAAGAATATCTATTCACAGCTGATAATACTAGTTAGCACTTCTGTAGCACTTTTATACATGCTCTCAACTCCCTTCACATGCAAGTAATACTTTCCAATGCACTCACCATACCAGGGAGATCTGAAAGAAAACTTAATTTAAATCACTCATGTAATAGGCCACACAGTCAGTGAGAAAGCAAAGGAGAAAATTCCCTGATATTGACTTCATTAGTTAATTTTAATTTTAAGATTTTATTATGATGTTTCCAAACTATCTCCAACATTTTCAAGTTTTTTTTGGTTTATAACATTTTGCACAGGTGTGCTTACTAGAATAGAAAACACTTCAAAAGATTCAGTACAGTGAAAAGTTATGTTCCACTTACAGCACAATTATCAGTGTGTTGGTTTAAGCCTAAATGCTTGACATGTGCTTGCCTTCTGAAAAGTGTGCTGACTACCCTAACAAATGACTTCTTCTGGAAATATGCACCTGTAAGGCCCATATGACCTGCCAGCAGTGTCCATGCTTTGTACTAATTATGGCCTCCTCCCTGGGGTTTGGAATTTATTTTTGGTTTGCTTCAGGATCCAACATTTCAGATGCTAAACCAAACTACCTGTGACTACAGAATAGATAAAGATCTCAGGAAAACTGGTCATCTCTCATGATCTTCCCATTCCTTCTGCTTTGGCTGAAATACAAAGCCATTAGTCTCTGTTTTGCTATTGTAGTTCCCCTAGTCCTCAAGGAACAGAGCGATTCATGCATTGAAAACCTGTTATCTTCTTAACTAGTCTCAGCAACTCTTTGGGCTCTGACAAAATTTTACAGTAATTTTATTTTGCTTAACTGCCTTACCTGAGCCTGTGGTATGTGGGTAAGGACAGCTACCTTCATAATTGATAAAAGGAACCTGATCCTTTATTAATGGTAACATTTCTGTGGCTATGCTGTCAGAAAATAAGGGGTAATTTGGATTATTTTTTATTTCCAAAATGATAATTTGCCTGAAGGAGATTTTAACAGGAGTATGCTTGACAGAGGTGTTGTTGGCAAGTTTTCTTAGGAATAGGGTGGAACTTTTATCTATATTTGCTCACTGACAGATTAACATCCTTCTATTTCTCATACACTCAGCCTGTGCTTTGGCATGTCAGCTTCTCACATCTCTGTTCAAGTGTCTTATTAATTGGCCTGCTGTTCCTTGTCTTCTACTTCCTATGCAGTGATTTGAATGCTTTTATTTCCTATTCCACAGTAGTGTTAAACCTTCTAGGCAGGGAAAAGCTCTAGTTACCTAATGCCACTTCAGTGGCCAGTACAAGACCTTCCTAACCAGCAAGAGACCTTAAGTCCCAGTTCTTTCAAGGCATACCCAGCATGCCCAGTAGGATCATGGGGTTCAGTAAGCTTGGCTTACAGCATCATTGTGTTTGCTTCACCACCACAGCATTAGTGGCTTTGCTCTCTAAGCACAACAGCATCATAGAGCCTTCTTTGTGCTCCCAGCATGCTACTGCAGTGAAGAATGGGAATCCTGGCCCAAACCCAATGTTTCTCTCATGAAAAGTGCTAAGGGATCATTAGGGTCCATGCAGACCAGACAAAACTCTCATTTTTAAGGCTTCATCTGAAACACCCACCCACTGTGAAGTGAAGGAGACTGAATTTATCTTGAGGAAGATAAAGGCTGAGTCAGCCCAGCTGGGACTTGGACCTGTGGTTAGAGAACAGTTAGGCACACCACATTTGAAGGTTAAACCACCAAGACATCACCATGAACTAAGGTAAACATACCATCATTTACTCTTCCTATCTTTTGCTTGCCAAGCTATGTATTATGTGCATAGCAAAATATGCATATAACTCAAGTGCTGGAACAAACATGGGAGAGTAGGAAAAACCCGAAGTACACTGTAGCTGGCTACATTTATAGCAGAACTATGACATTAGTCTCATAAAAGGGGAAGCCACAGAGCTTCAGTTTCCTAGAAAGGTCTCCTACCTGCACCACAGCTTGAGTTTGGGCCCTGTCCCCAAACTCACTCTTTGAGTAGAGCAGACTCCTTTTGCCTCGGCAATGTCACAACCTTAACCCAAGCTGTTTCTTTTTCTGAACTGCCTGATAGGGAATACAAATAAGGGCAGGGAAGATTGTTCTGAAGAGAATACAGATCATCAGCATTTAAGCCTGCAGAAGAGAAGCTGTTCAGGCTTAGTGCCTGACATAATAACAGGAGCAGAAACTGGGTCAGGAGCCACTGCCCTCCAGAAGCTCAGTCCTCCTAAAGTCAAGAGAGAAATTATCAGTGACTGCAGTGGAACAGGAACTAAGCCATGGAAAGAGAAAAGAAGAAGTACCTTTAGTGGGACTGGCTTAAAAAAGCCTTTGCCTCCTGATTTCTCTATGCTATTTCTCAAAGCAACACTCCCTGCCAGCAGCCGTGTTTGCTCTGCTGAGACTCACCCATCCAGAGCAATTCACCTTGATCTCGTCATTGAGGAAATGATGGGAAAAAGAGGTTAGGTGGTGAGAACCATGAAAAGAAATGGTATCTGCAGATGCAACTGCATTCCCATGTTTTCCATCTGCCTTCCAGTATCTGGGTCTTTCAGCTTCCACTGGGGAGCTGGCGTCAGTGATGTTTTGGCACAGCACACTTTGCATGCTCACCTTTACCCTCAGTCTCCTCCCCACTCCCACCTACTGCTCCATGTTACTTTACCTGATTTATTGTCTGTGTATCAGATTCAGAACACTTCAGCTCAAGAATATCAAACGTGTGATGGATAATTTAATTCTGGTTTAACGCTAAAATCAAAATGTTCTCTTTTTTTTTTAGGCAAATACTAAGTTTCTGACTTTGTGATCATTTTGAGGAACTTGGGGGGGGGGGGGCATCCTAATCNGGGGGGGGAGGGCATCCTAATCATTCCAAGATTTGCCACAGGCCCTTTCTACTCATATTTTCAAAAGCTTTGTCACTGTGAATAGAAAGGGCCTGTGGCAAATCCTATCACTACATGCTCTTGTACAAAGTCCCTCCCCAACTTTTGTGTTGGTCCTTGCAGAAGGGACTCACATTGAAGGAGTTTGTGAAGGACTTAGACCCATAGGAGGGACCCCATGTTGGAGTAGGAAAAGACTGTGAGGAATCCTTTGCCCTGAGGAGGAAGGACTGGTGGAAAACAACCTGTAACACCCAGACTGTAAACGCTGCTCCCTGTACCACTGGATGAGAGGAGTAGAGATACTGAGAACAAAGTAGTTTGGGCTCGGGAAGAAGAGAGAGGTGGGGGGAAAGCATTTAAGCTCTGTTTGTGTTTTCTCTTTGCCCTGTTTTGATTTGAGTAACGATAAATGAAACTGATTTTTTCCCAAGTTGAGTCTGTTTTGCCCGTGACTGTAATTGGTGAGTGAAAACCTCATAGCCCTTGCATTGATGCACATGGTTCTAGGTGGACTTCATCCTCGACATCCCGTAATGGGCTGGGGGGAGTGAGTGTCCATCTGGTCCTTTGTTATTGGCCAGGCTCAAACTACAATACTTCCACAGCTCCATGTTCCTGTGTTGGGAGATTCAGAACTGGGCACAGTACTCCAGGTGAGGTCTCACAAGACCTGCTGGCCATGCTTCTTTTGATGCAGCCCAGGATAGGGTTGGCTTTCTGAGCTGCACTTTGCTGGCTCGTGTTGACCTTCTCATCAACTTCTTGTCCCCAAGTCCTTTTCTTCAGAACTGTTCTCAATCCATTCTCTACCCAACCCGACTTAGATGCCTGACCTTGCACTTGGGTTGGGGCAATCCCAAGCACAAATACAGGTTGGGCAGAGAATGGATTGAGAAGATTTTGTTTATCTTCACGTGCTGGCATGAAGCCAGAGAGCATGGAGTGGTTGAGATTCATTTCCAGTTATACAGTAAGCCTGTCTTGAAAGATGGGCCACTGCTCTGTCTACCTATGCCTGAGCAAGCAGACTGTTGTGCTGGGATGCCAGGTCCTTGTCTTCTGGGACAAGGCAGGCACCCCACTTGTGGACACAGAGATGGACAAGCTGCCCAATTCCTACCACTCTTTATTAACCAGCATGCCTTTTTTGAGGAGAGGATGCCTACAGCAGCTCACAGGTTGCTCCACCACAGTCCTGATTCACCACCTCCTGGCACCGGTGTCCCTGCGACTGGGTCCTGCTGTTTGCCACCCTCCAGTTACAAAAGGTGACAGCTTCACTAGCCTGCTCGGTGCTGAGGTTTTCATGTGCAGCACACAGCCAAGAGCTATCAGTGGGGGGAAAAGCCATCCTGGGCAGCCTTTGCCAAGCAGGTGAGCTGCCCAGCTGGCAGATGCTGGGAGTTCAGGTTTCAAAATCACCAGCTCTGGCTGAAAATACAAGAACTTGCAAGTGAACCTCTGCCTGGTAATTACTCTGGACTTATTTGCACCTTTCCTGTCTCCATCGTAATTGAGGTTCAAGAGGTTTTGTCCTGGGTGTTTGAAATAAAGGCTTCTCATTTAAGAGCCAAGCCTGTTAACCTGAGTCAATAACAGCAAATGCTTTACCATTTAGAAAATCTGGCATGCAGGTTGAAGAGCCCTACTCAAACAGATGGTTCACATTTCTGCAGGGGCCTGATGCTGCTTTGCTCCACGAGCAGAAGGCTGCAAAGGGCAGCTCTGGTCCACGTTGCTTGATGCAGCTATGAGACTGAGTGGGTGTTCCTTGTGTAATTCTTAGGCACAGCCCCCCCAACACCTCAAGCCCTCAGCAAAACTGAGCAGACAACAGCCACCAAAACTTTTTCTGTCAGACTGCATGTCAAGCTTTTGCCTTTCTTTGTGCCTATTTCTCTTTTTAAAAACCTCATGATCTAGGACAATTGTACAGCCAGCAGAAAACCAGAAAGGGGTACTATCCCCACTGCCTGTTACTAATAGGAAAAAAAAAATCCCAAGTATGAAAATCATCACCCTTAGCATGTTTCTTTAAGCATCTGTGATTGCAAGGGAACTATGGTGTAATGCTAACATGGAAGCAATGACCAGAACAAACAGGTAAAATAATAGCTCCAAAGACTATTCATGGCTTGCTGCAAAGTATTTATTAATTTTGTTGAGAGATAGCCTTGACCCATATCCTGTGTTTGACTATATCTAAGAATTTCCCTGGATGGCCCCTGGAAATATTTACCATTCCCATTACATGATAATCGGACAACTCAAAAAAACAGATCAAGAAATGGGCATTTTCAGAGGAGAAAACACTGTCTGCTGTCTTCTTCACTTAGCCATGGTCTTGTACTAAGACTAAATTCTGGCCTTCAATTTACAGTTGGGACTTTGTTTTTTCTGGAGTCATTTGCAATCTGAAAAGACATCCAAGAGACATCAGAGGCTGTTTGTAACTGTGGGAAGCAAAACTCACTTCTCCACTGAGGTCGATTCTTCTGTGTGTTCACTCTAACCACTTCTCAGTTTGCTGCTATTTTTAATTGCAGTGTAGCTAAAACAAATAAAATGTTCCTCTACACAGAAAAAAAGAACAGCTTCAACCTCCAAAATTAAGGTGGCTATTGTCACTGTAATTTGCTGGTCTGTGAGAGGCTCAGATGGCAGTTCTGGCCCAGCTCAAATCCTCTTGATTGCCTTTGACCAGAAGATTCTCACCTCTTTGCCCACCTGTGCTTGCTCATAACTGGACATCTGAAATGTGAGCACACCAGAAAAAGCTTCCTTAAATGCAACTATCATCCACCCAAAAGAGACTACACAAAAGACATTAAGTATTCAGCAATACTAGAACTGTGTCAGTCTAATAACATTAATCACTGCTTGGCCATAGGCTCCAATGTCTGATACTTTCCTAAGAAGCCTGTTGGAATATCATGGTATTTAAAGCACTGTGAGATATGACTGTGTTTGTACCATGGTAGTTAGATGATAAATGGTTAACTCTAACTTTGCAGAGCTATGCACTATAGCAGTACTACATGTTGACTTCTGTGTTGGCAGTTTTTCCAGGCAATTAACAAAGGGCCGGTGAAATACTGCAGTACTGTGTACCAGGAGAGCTTGAATGACAGTACAGCATTGGTGTTTCTGCAAAGAAACACATTTTCCTCTCCTAAATCCAGATTTCTTCATGCTGGTTTGCTCTAAATCAAAGCTGTGACCACAAAGGCCTGGCAAGCAGAACTGATGTTTTTTCATACTGCCACTACTCATTGAATCTTTGTTTGCTATCTGTTAATGGTTTGTTTCACTAATAGCTCACCCCTAATACTTGTCTTAGGAAAGTGGGAGCATCCTACCTTTTTGCTTTACTGAGCTTCATCCAAAGTTAAGTAAGTCAAGATCTTGGCTACCTTTTATAAACATTGTTTTTGTCATTATCGATAGGGCCACTAAAAAACAAGAGAGTTAAAATGACCATTGAGGAACCATTTCTTTTCCTTAATATAACACTGTTCTACAGGGACTTGGAAAAGGATTTAGATGAGCCATGTACAGTAATTCTGAGAACCTTCCAAACACAGTACCTCGGTGAAAGTTGTTCATTACTACTTTAATAAAGATCATGTGCCCTGTTATAAGCATCAAAACTGCAGTCCATTAATCTTAGGAGAAATTTTCCTTCCAGTTCAGATCTTGACTTGAGGTGGAGGGAAGGGGGGCAGGGAATGGCCATTGAGAGTTTTTTCCACTTTCAGGAGAATGGCATGTTCCTCAGGGAGACAGTAAATTGAAATTAAGGCTGTTCCAGTTGGCCTACAGGATATGCCTGCAAATGTAGACATATCGAAATGGTGAAAAAGTCTGTCTGTGCCCATTCATATAAAGTGAATGTGTTGTAACATTCTCCAGCCCTTGGGAATGGAGGCTAGATTGAGGAAAGAAGGCAGGAAGAATGAGATGGATTTGACATAAGTATATTTAAGTGCACTGAAGGCTTTCTCTCCTCCCTGTGGTTTAATGGTATATTCCACTGGGGTCTGCAAGGAAGAAAGAGAGTGAATCCCTATAGCTTTCCTTTTTAAGGATAACAAATCTTAAAACAGGTGTGAGCACAGAAAGATCCTTTTACTTGTTTTTTTTTTTAAATCCTTCTCAGCCAGCCAGTGCTCTTGTGTGTGTATTATTATCATTCCACAGAGTGAGTGCTAGGGAGAGGGGACCGGGAGGAAAAGAGGAGCTGAAAAAAAATAAATGACTGCAAATGAATAATATGAACTAAGTATTCCAGTCATGCTCTATGAAATTTATTATACTGTGGTTACCAAGAAGACATATTAGCCAAAGTAAAAAGAACAGAAAATAAAAGGTTGTGGTGTAGGGAAATACCTTCCTGCCTCTTGGCAACGTGCAAAACATGGGAATAAGCATGACGGGAGCTCAGGCTGCTGAACAACTTCCCCAGCTGAGGGGGAAGGCTTAGGCTATCTGAGCATGGAAAGGTGTGCTCTGAATTTACTTCTAATAAAATATCTCTTGCTGAGGGGGCGAGGGGGTGGTGGACTCACTTAGGTGTTTCATCTGTGGCCAGCGAAGCGGTGGCTTTCCTCCCCTGCGAGGGGCACAGGAGAGGCAGTGGCACTACCTCAAACTGTATTTCAGAAGCCACTAGTGAAATCTTCTGTGTCCTTCTACCAGGAAGAACTAAAATGGCATGTTCATTGACCAGGACCTGCTTTCCAGGGCTCCCACTTGCTGTGCACCCTGCTGGGAACTTCAAAGCAGATGTCTGAATGTATATTTCTGCTTAGAAAGAGGAGCTAAGCACCAGCTGGCTTCTCTGCTTTGTCTTTCATGCTCCCTGCCCATCTCTTCCAGTGAAGACTTGGGCAGACAGAGCAAGCTCCAGTTGTCTCTTGGCGGGTCCTAACAAGATTTTGGAGTATGTGGGAGGGTGTCTTCTGAAGTCAGGACTAAAACTTTAAGGGGTATTAAAAGCATAGTAGGTCTCACTGAGTCTCTGGGTGTTCAAAAATGTCTACTGAGAGTTTTTGTTAGAGTTCTCATGATCCTGGTGAGGACTAAACAGTCAGTCATTTTAAGGAAAGTGATCAGCTGAACCACCGGAGTTCACAATATGGTAACTCTTAATAAACAGGGAATAAAATTAATTTTCTTATTCCTGGTCCAAAGTGTTTACTAAAAGGAGGAGAATAAACCCCAAGCTCCAGAGAAGGCTGCCCCACATGGTTGGACCTTTGAAACTTGGAAGGGAACTTTACAACCTTTGCCCATATGTTTCTGCCCCCCTTCAAAGAGTCTGGCAAGTTTGCAGAAGTTTCCCCTTATAGTTGTGAATTTCACATGGAAATGTAATGGTTTCATCAGGAGGTTTGCATTTCAGCTGCAATAAAAGAAGAGATAGGAATCAAAGACAGTTGTTCCAAGGGAGTGGAGTCTGTAGTGTATAATTACAAGTCCCTCGGCCAAGGGCAGATGCCTGAACTATTTCAATTCTTTTATTACTCTCTAGAACAAAGCCAGTGAAATGTTGCTAATGTACAAGGCTGGAACTGCCTCTCTTGTTTTCCTTTCTCTTTTTCTCTTTTGTTCGTCTCTTGGATAGGCAGGGAGAAAGCAATGCTCTTTCCCTGGATGTAGCCCAGAATCACTATTCGTCAGTGAAAGTTATTTTCACCTCTGGAAAGTTAACACCATTTTAATCCCAGGTAAAATTTCATGGGTTTTCCGTGAACTGCATGAGTAGCTTTTTTTTGCTATGAGCAAGGGAGACCACCATGATCACCTTCTGTCAGGCTTGAGTGCAAGCCCCAGGAAATATGTCACAGAAGCTAAAAACATCACTTTTTGGATGCAAGACTATTTTATTTCACATAATCTCTGTTTAATTAGTTGGTCTTTGTGCTACTGTTGACACAAATATAAAACAGCCCACCCGTTTAAGTTTCATTGTTGTTGACATAAGTGGGAAGGGTATTCTGAATCCCGGTTTCTAATGAGGATTTGTCTTAGGACAGATAAAGTGGACGTGGATTTCATTTCTCTGGTTTGTTTGAACAGTTGTCTCCATTACATGGTATAATACTTGTATGTAGCTTTTTGAACCTGGCGTAAGGACAATAGGTAATTCAAATATCTATATTGTCCCTGCACCCTATAATGGTATTACAATGACAATTTTATTACTCTCATAAAATTTTTGCAACTTCCCTACAGCACATTGTAATTTCACCAATGGTTGTAAAAGGTCTTAAATTATATTTGTACAAAATTGAGATGAATGAGTTTTAATATTAATGCATTTCTCATTGTGTAATAGGAATTTTTGTCCCTTCCCTTTTGCCAAGTGCAGGGAAAAAAGCAAGGCAGTTCAAGTATTTGTCAACTCCCATTAGAAACATTTAATACTAATAAAATTTATGGATTTAGTTTCCAAAGGATACTGCCAGCAAAGTTCATGATTGCTAAATCAGTACTTAAATGCAACCATTGTTCACCTAATAAATTTGTACATGTTGTTTGACATACATAAAGTGCAGCTCTGGAGGCCGAGTCAGCAGCGGAGGAGCTTTTTGCTTAATTCAAGCTTATAAAATAAAAGAAAACTTATTACCAACAGAGCAGCAGCAATATGTAAAATGTTCCACAAATGTTTTCTAGGAATAGAGGTTAAAATATGTCCTGAATCAAAGAACAGGTGGAGCTTGCTCTGTACCTCTAAGCATGGTGTTGCAAATTAAGCTGCAGGTATTTCATTAAGCTGCAAGTGGAATTTCATGAAGTTTGTTGTGCCGCCTCCTCCTGATTTGAGAGAAGTCAGCCTAAGGCTGAAGTTTCAGTCTGCCTGGTCACTTTTCTACATTAAAAAGTGTTGTCAAATTGAACCAGCCGCAAAGTCCTAAGCAGTGAAGTGCGAAGGTACAGTTTGAGTTGGCTGGAGTCCATGCAGCTGTGATGAAACAGAAGGGGAAAAAAGATGGCATCAAGGGAAGAGTAAATTCTGCTCTTGACATCTTCAGCACTGAAAAAATATTGTGGAGGGGGAGAGGAAGAAAGATGAACATCTTGATTTTTATTACACATAAATGCAGCACCATTTCAGAAGCAACAGTATGAAAACAAGTTTCTGTTCATGCTGTATTTTTGCTTGTCATTTCAGTCCTTTCTGGAGTTTGTAAATTCAGGCAAATACACCTGCAAGGCACTAATGAATTTATCATTCAAAATAGAGTCAAGGAAAATTTACTCAGTAGACAGATTATAAGAGAAAAAGTATTGGCTCAGGCAGGACAGGACATTACTGAAAATACAGAGACAGTAGATCCCATCTTATTTGCAAGAGAATCTTCTGCAGGCTTCTTGTATTTTCTATTTTGACTACATTTGTTCAGCTGGCTACAGCTTTTAATTTTTTGATTTTTTGATATAATTTGATTATTGTTTTGGATAATAATTACGACTTCTCTGGCTAGTACTCTACATCCCTCCCCCCCCCTTTCTTTTTTTTTCTCATGTGAGGAGAAAAATAATTGATGCTCTAACTCCCTGAGGCTCACTGAGTGCCTGGGAGAAAAACGGCAACAGCATTTCATCTGAAAAAATGTTGCTTGAATGAAAAATAAAAAGCTGAAGCCACATGTTTGGAGCAAATGTGCTTTAACTAATGGATCCCAGCGCATTATTAACTCACAGTAACTCATAAATATGACAAAATTTTTTTTCATTGTACACCAGCGTCCAATTAGAGCCAAATGATGAACCGTCATTCGCGGCTGCGCTGCTGTCCCTGAACAGTACTTATCTCCTGAAGGATTGTCTGCAGGCGTGAGCCTGGGTGGGGAGGTGAGCAGGGAAGAGGGTGGCAGGAGCAAGCTGTGAACACGAGGAGACATTACGGCAGAGCTCTTGCACACGAGGTGGAGAGCAGGGTTTCGTCCATCACAATTCCTGGAGCTGGGACCTGTGGCCGTGAAGCCAGCAACAAGGAGGAGACAATCAGGCTTGGAGGGCTGCTGTGGGAGCAGGCAAGGGCTGGAGGGGAAGGGCTGAAGAGGAAATTATAGGAGGACGATTTCCTGACAAATTAGTTTGTATTTTCTGTTTTAATTTCTAACACGCAGAAGGAAATGCTCTGTGTTTTCTTAAGGAAGTGCAAATTTCTCCACATCATCCATTTTAAATCCTCGCCCTCAGGCATTTTGTACTGAAGCATAAACTTTGGAGGCCTTAAATGGTCATAACATTTCCCTGTAGAATCTGGCCTCAGAAACCTACTAGCAGTTCTGGAGGGCTGAAAAGGAAAACCATTTTACAGCAATTTGGCAGCATCCATTTATAGGGGGGTTCATATGGAGCATCAATTTATTCTCATGGTTTCTTTACCATATTTGATGAAATATGAGATGCAATTGGAACAAGCGGCTAAAGAAAAAAGGCCATAAACTTTGAAATGGTGTTGTAAAACACACAGTGTGTTAACGTGAAATAAGTTACAGACTTAAAAGAATTTACAATGGCTTGCTTATATAATAGTAATACAATAGGCTTGCAAGTTGCAGATGTTTTCTGGTAAATCTGGTATTTTAATACACGTTCTCCTTCAGTGGAACTTTGAGATGTGGATCTGGATAACAATAACTCAGTGACACTGGAAAGCAGAATTGAAGGAAAACTAGTAAAATGGGGATAAACCAACAAAATTAGAAAGCTCAGCAGTTGTCCATTTCACTGATACTCCAATTTATTAATGAGAGGGAAAAGTGTTAAGTCTGCAAGTCAGTTGAACAATCAAGTTCCTTCTGATTTCCTCACCTTGCTCAGTAGCTCTTATTCTGCAAGTGGGATGTTTTTCCCTGGACTCTTCATCCCTAGGATGGGATGGGAAGTTCTGCATGAATACCATGGGAAAGAGCAGCTGGGAGAGGAGACAGACCCTTGGCCCTAGTGCCATAATAACCTTTCCCACACAGGTTCCATTTGCTGCTCAGGTCCACAGAAACCAAATCCATTTGCAAACTGCCAGGAGCCACCTCCATCTCCAGGGGCTATTCCCAAACCCACAGAGCTCCTTTTTGCTGAAGTCACTGAAATTTTAATTTGTATTTGGGGTCTTTGCTGAAAGCATGTCCATGGCCGTATAGAATATCACTGAACAGCAACAATGTTTTAAATTTAAATCTGCAGATCTGTGGTGTGGAGGAAAAGTAGCAGCAACTCTTTGTCAGCTGTCCTAAGTCATCTTCACAGATTAGCACTTGGCCTTAATGCTACCACCACTCTCTGGAGAAACAGAAACCTTTGCAACTTCATGCCTAGAAATATCAACCCCAGCACTAAGTTCTGAAGACTGTTTACATCCTGCCAGCGGACACATCACTTTGCAGTTGGCAAGGAGGGCTTGTACTCGCTCTGACTGACAGCAATGCTGGTTTAGAGCAGAAACATAATATTTAGCTATTAGCTTCCTTGAAAAACTGGGCTCAGCCTCGTGTTCTAGTATAGTAAGTTGGACATCTCCTTTACATAGGAGCCAATAAGAATTCCCATCTCAGTATCCTCCCTGCTGCCTTTATTAGTGCAGGTCCTGTGTGCTAGAGCTCATCCTCTCTGAGATAGGGAGGGTTCCACTTCTGGGCATATTTACAACATTAGTTTTGCCTCAAGGACTTGTTCCTGACACCTAAAGACCAGGAGAAGCAGCTGGAATCAAAACCAGGGCAGCTCCTTGTCTTCTTTCTTGTGTAAAAAGCAGCCTTTTGATGGAGAGAAGAAAATCAGTGCAATCATCAATTCCACCACAGGTACGAGCCTGAGGGTCATCAGGTTTCCGCTAATAACCGCAGTCTGCATTTCAGGTATCTCTGGATGGCATTTTATCTCTGGGCCATACTGAGTACCTAATTCCTACAAAGAAGACAACACAAGATGCTTTGTGCACTTTTTTATGTAATACCTCTACTGAGTCTGTTTTCTTATGAAAGGAAACTCTTACATACTGAGGAAAAACTACTTTTTCAACTAGAAAGCAAACACTGGAAGCTGCTGAAATTAAACTATGGAGAAAAACATCACCCATTATCTTCTTTGACCACACTGTTTTGCTTTTTAATAGGTGTTTGGAAGTGTTCTGTTTCTAGAATGAACATTCATATGAATCTGCTACCGGAAACAAATGTCATAGAAAATCTACCACAGGATTAGAGAAGTCAGGAAAAGGGAAATCACTCAAGTCAATATTGATAGGGACAAATCTCTGTTTAGTTTAGTTTAATGTCCCAAAAAGCAGGGAAGGGAGTGCCAGAGAAGCAGGGAGAGAGGGAGCCTTTTGGCATGCAATGTTTGCCTTTATGGATAAGAATTTCCAGGATTAAAGTTCTCATCCTGGTTCTCAAAAGGAAGAGAAGAAAACAAAAAGAAAAAAATGTGATCTATTAACTTCTCACAAATACTCTGATAAGCAACCACCTACTGGAATCATATGTTGTGTGTGTTTGGACATATAAAGTAATCTCAGCCACCTAATTGCCTGGCAACTACCCTTTTTCATGAGTCATGGTCTTAGGAACACCAGAAAGAACCTCATACACCAGAGCAGAGTGAGGCTTAATGCTTCAAGGCTGCTCCTGATTTTTGCCAGAGGGATCAGATGAGTGTCAGGTATTGCATTTAAGCCTGCATCAGTATTATGTGTATTGTGTGTGTGCACTCTGCTTTTCACACTCTCTCTATAATCTGATTCAAGCACATGTGTGCTCTATTCAGCAGAAACTTATTTTTTTCCCATGTATAGTTCAGGCCTGAGGTCACCTACAATACGAGACAATGCCAGTACAATATTTCTTTGTATCAGCCTTGCCAAAACACCACAGCTCTCCACAGTGTTTAAAAAGAAAAAAAAAATAAAGAAACCACAAGGAATTTTTATTTTCTACAACTCAAATCAGAAGGCAGAAGAAGCTGCCAAATTGTAGGATAGAAACTCCTACGCACAGAACCCAGTAGAGTTGTAAACTGAACTTCTGTAGCTTTTTAATTGTAAATCCAGATGCTTTTATCAGCAATTCTTTTCAATGACCTTTCACTTGAAAGTCAATTTGTCAGTCTACTTACAGTGCCTGAAGAAATCATCATAGCCACAACACCAAGTCATTCTGAAGATGTTGTTACCAGCACAACTGCGAAGTTGTTACACTTGTTTCCTGAGACAGTGTATTCACATCTTGCTTCTGCAGGACTTAAGCATGATCTTTGCTCCAGTCAACAGAAGTAGCACAGAGCCCTTTGTAATCTAAGGACAGCAAGAGGAAGGGAAGGAAAATTACTGGGAAGCACAAGATCAAAGTTATTTCTAGTTGTTACACCTGACCTCTATCAAGGGAATCCCCTTAGACAAATCTGGTCCTCTGTGCAGCTGAACAGTTTGGGGTACTCCGAAGGAAAACACAGCTTGGATGCAATGGAAATCATTAAATAACTTCTGCTCCAGCACAGATAAGTTTGGCCCGTTACTGCAGGGATGGGTGCAAAGGAGAGTGCTGGGCTTGGTTCCCTTAGTTGAACACTGACCTCGAATTCCCCACCCACTTAGACACAGCACTGCAAGGGATACTCATGTCCACATGCAGATCCACTCGCTGGCAGAGAAACCACAGAAACATCCATCTGGAAAAAGAATCCAAGAGTTCAGATATGTTTCCTCCACCTCTTGGGCCTGAAAAACAGGCTTGAGAATTTCTGAAGTTCAGGCTCAGTTGTATTTCTGGTGTTTTCTAAGTCTGGGCAAGCCAGAAATATGTGAAAGCAATATTTGGTGAGGGTTAGATACTCTTGTTTGTTTTTGTGGCCAATACAGGATCTGCCAAGATCTGAGGATATAAAAAAGAACAAGGAAATTTGCATGCTGTGGGAGGGTGTTTCAATGTGTGGTTTCTAACACGAAGGAGATATACATTTAAGTTTTGAGAAAAAGCTTTTGGCTGGTTCTAATTATCACCTACTAGTTGATTCCATCAATCCTAAGGGTGGTTATGCTCCCAAGTGTTGACTAATTTTGTTATTAATTCTTATATATTTTAAGTGCTGACAATGTAATCAACCCAGTAAAGAAAACAGAACTAGAAGTCTGGCACAGCTGAGGTCACAAGCTAGAGGATAGGAGTCATCAAACAGATGATCTGAATGTGCTTGAAGAAAATGCTGATCTTTTCAGAAGATACTTCCCTCTTCCCCTTTTCAGCTGGCAATGCGGGCGGAGGTGGGGGTGGAGAGGGATCAGGAGGAGAAAAGAACATAAAATTGGGTGATGAGGAGAGAGGACTCACACTAAAAAGTTGCAGGAAGCACAAGGAAGTGAGCAAAGCTGACTGGCAGTCACTGTACAAAGAAGATGAGGGGAGAGAGAAGGAAATATTAGAGGGTCATCTAGTGCAGAGCTGCCCAGGCTGAGAGCCACTAAGGGACATGAATTTCTGGTCCAGAGGAGACCAACAGTTGATTGGAAAATACAGTTTCTGTGTCTTGGACTAAGTCTCCAGTCATCAATGAAAATATTTAACAGCGGATGGGGAAAAGGCCAGCAAAGATGACAGTTATCCTCAGGGATACAAGAATTACTCAGGAAAGTGATGGATCTGCCCTCAGCTGTCATCCAAACTTTATACGGAAACCTTCTTTTTATGGAATAGAATGAAAAATATTTCACATTTGGAAAAAGAAGAGAGGAGAGGAGAGGAGAGGAGAGGAGAGGAGAGGAGAGGAAAAACTGAATGAGTTTGGAAGCAGAAATACAGGAGCACTACGAGGAGATCTGTTCTATTACTGGCTCAGTCAAAAACAAGCACTATTGCAAAGCTCATGAGAGAGTCTGTTTTTATGTGATTCTTATCTGATTTCTACATGAAAAAAGGGTCAAAAGTTTATCCAAAGTTTAACCAGTATATGAACTTTCCAATGCTGAACTGAACTGAACATCTAACCCAAATCACTCCTCCAAATGTGTTGCTATTTAGATCCACTTTTTCAGTCAGCCAACTTCAGGCTCTGTTATTAGACTGTCTTCACCCTGCCTGCTCTTGCTAACTGACATGTATCTTTGGAGTTAATATTCCTATTTTGGGGATGCAGAAATTGAGGCCTAAGTCATTGTGAAAGACAATAAACTATGATGTTCTCCTACTTGATTTCCTTGTACTCTTTCCACTTGGCTGCTTGGCATGCACATTAAACCCTTTTGTATGTTGTTTACACTCAGGTAGGTCAGGTGTAGGTAGGTCATGAAGGGAGATGTGGGCTGAATGGCTGCAATCACCCAGGCTGCTTGAACTGCTGCTTTCCCTTCCAGATCATTGATCTCCCTGCTACATGGTGCCTCTCTGCTTTGCTGGTGGGTCTTACCCTGTGCATTTGACTTTTAACACCCCTTAGGGTGGGGGGTCTGCGTGTGTCTCTCCACTCCAAGAAAAGTCCAGCATAAGAAGGTTATAGCCCTTTGTCATGGGGTACAAGCAACAGGTATGGTGCCTAATAATTATGCCAATGTCTAAATATGAGAGGAAATGCGAGGCCCCAGGGACAGATTGGGATGGGTAGACTGTTGCTTTTACCTCAGGGTGGCTACATTGGCACCCATATGTCCTGCCTAGGGGGTTTCTACATTATTTGTACATCATCAGTGTAAGGAGAGCATTAAATCCATCTCCTGCATGTCTGAGTGCAGATGCAGTTTGAAATAGAACACTGTTTCAAACCAGCCTGACTAGCCTAAGAAGTAAAATAAATTCTTGGGAAGCCATCCCCACACAGCTTTATGTGTTACAGGGACTTCAGGCAGCAGTTGTATCTGTCAAGGTGATGCTTCTTCACAGCCCTGGGCCACATATTCTGAAGCAAAATTTGGAGGGGTTCTACATAGCCATGAGATTTAAAGGAAATCCTTTAAATTACTTAAACTGTGAGTAAAAAGTGGACTCTGGGGCGGTATAATTTTAGGCTCCCAGTCTCACCTCAGAAATTAATCCCTAGCCATAATTTGTAGATGGATATTTGTTGTCTTAAAAGCCGAAAAGCTCTGAGTTTTATTCAGCCATATACTGAAAAGGTATCCCCTTATATAAAAACTTCTCACATTCCCCCAGGCATTTGTGTTTCCCTAGCTGATTTTTCTGTTTCAATAGCAAGAAGAGATGTAACTTATAGAGAGACACCACTTCTCTTTTGTCAAATAGTGCACATTCCAGAGTGCTTGCTCATGCTACATCCTTCCCTATGGAGCTGCTGCCTAACTTTCCCAAAGCCGGTATTAATATCACAGACCATTATAATACAGTTATTTTCATGGAAGCCTGGGAGGAAGTCACATGGCATTAATTGGTCCCTAGTGCCCATAAGGTCTCCATTTAGTTTGTTGTTTTTACTTGCATAAGCAGCAATGAAGTGAAAAGCTGAGGAAGTAGCAGTGATTGTCTTAAATGAGTATTTTTTTACTACCTGTTTTGTTAATGAATTGTTGTTTCTCTTAATTGGATGAACATGTATATTAGGCACTGCATACTCACGCCTAATATACGCACACACACACATCCTTCACCAGCCAAACTGAGTTTTCACACTTCTGCCACACTTGCAAGTGCTGGGCTGCCCTTGGTACTGGCGGGAGGGTGCTCTGTTGAATGCCCTTGGGCCCAGCATCATCCCAGCTGCCTGTTAGGAAGGAGCACAGTGTGGTGGCCATGGAATCACTTTCCTCTCTCTACGTGCTTTGATGAGAAATTCAAAACAGTAGCAACACATGAGCAAAAAACAACCAGAAGTGTCTTTCTTGCCAAATACTTCTGCTCCTGTCACCTGCCAGTTCAAAGCAAATACAGCTTTTCTACTGGTGCTGTCTCCTATTTACCATATGTGCCCAATCTTGAGACAGTGAAAATCAAGAATATTAAACTGATCTGGTTATAACCTTGTCAGCACGTGTAGATGTACGTGTGAGTACACTGGGAAAGAGGGCTCTTCTCTGTCTGACCACGTGCGACATCAGCGCAGCAGAGAGGCAGGGAAGAGCATGATCCTAGAGATAAAGGACAACAGTGAGAGTCCAAAGGTTGGTGATATGTAATTTCTACAAGAATTAGTAAACTCACTTCCTATTGATGTGTAATTATTTGCAGTGTTATAAGGATGTGTTTATAGCTCTTTTGTTAGACCTGGTTTTAAAAAATCCCTTCCTGTCAAATGTTATTTTCAATAGAAGATTTCATGTTAACAATAATTTTTGTCACAATGTGTGCTCTCTGACAGTCTTTTTAACTTTTCATTGAAGCACTGAACATCCTCAAAACCAAAAGGTCTTGGCTGAAAACAGGGATAATTTAATTCAGAAATGCCACTGTGGTAAATCACAGGAACCATTATTTGGCTGTCTCATTCTTCTCAAGGATTTAGAATCTCCATCTAAAAACCACCTCCAATATGCATCTCAGGAAGGATTGCCATGATGCACCATGACATCCTTCAAGAGAGGAAATGCATCCAAGGCATGAGCAAGAGCTGTCAGTTAGCTGGGAATATGCTCAAATGACCAAACACACAAATGGATAACTGAGGCAAATAATCCCCAGAAAGTGTCATAGTAGCATTTTCTAATCAATACATTTGTCCCCACCTCCTCTCCCCGGCCCCAGAAGTTATCAAGGTCAGAGGCATTTGGGATGAAAACCCAGATTTTCAAATGTCTGTGAGAAATAAAACATTCTTCTACAATTTTTAATGGAAGAATGGTATTTGTATATTTTTGTGGCTTAGAATATGTCTTAGAATACAATTAATGTTAAAAAAAAAGGGGAGTAAAAGGACTGTGACTGGTGTCTTTAATCTACTGAATTTAAAACCAATCCTGATGGTTTTGAACACAGACATTTTGAGGCAATTTAGCCATAAGCCCCCACCCAACATTGGCTATGGCCAAGCCATAGCACCCAAAATTTGCCATGTTCATGTCAGCTTTCTAAGCTCTCCTGTTGTTGAAACTTTCAGCTTGTCTTTCACCCACCAGAAAAATGCTCCTGCCTTATCCTTGACAAAACTTGCATACTTCAATCATGCCTTATCAATACAAAAAGTCTAACCAGTATCAAGAACTGAGCAATAGTCCTGATGGAAATGTTTTCAGCAGGTTCATTGCTATAGATTAGTGTCTGGGCCTCTGGAAAGTTACAGATATCCATGCCCCAGTCTTCCTGCCTTCTCCAAAAGCCCTGCCCATTAGGTGACCAAGGAATCCATCAGAAGAAAAAAGCCTCACAAAAGAAAAGGCTTAGGTTTTTATCTGAAATCAGCCATTTCAGTCCAATTCCATTTCATAGAGAACTGAAAGGTTTTTTTGTTTTTATTCCAAAGCTGAATGAAAACAATTTCTGAACTTCAACAGTTGTTGCAAAATGAAATTGTCATCCCGTGGACAGCACCACTGAGCATATGGTGTTACTGTCAAATAAATCTTGTTTTATATCGAAATGAATAACATTGTGCTGATTGCATTCTTCAGTGTATTTTGAACTCACTCAAGCCATATCTTTTCTCATCTAAACAGAGTTTTGCTGCAGGATGGAGTCCATTTTGTTATGCAATGAATTTAGCTATGCAAGCTATACATTTTGCTATGACATTTGATTTGCTTTGCCTTGCAAGGACCACCACAGCAGGAAACAGTCTATTTGCTTCCTCTTCCTGGGAGCATAGGACATCTTGGAAGAAAGCTTGTTTATCAGAATTTAACAGGTAATATTTCACTTTTGCTGGTCCAAATAATTTGGACACTCTGGAGAAATATTCTTAATTTTCTCATAAGGAGCTTAGTCACATCAAAACAACTCTGCATCGTTAGTGTGCATTTAGATATTTGCTAATGGAAGACCCTTAGATATCCAACTATGTTTGGTCAACTGTGGCAATTTGTGCCCTCACTTTTGCCAATCTGATATCAATTTAAGATTTCTTGTAGGTCTCAAATCTCAGCTAAAAAAAAATAAAATAAAATAAAAGGAGTTAAACATATTTCATGACATGCCTGTGGGGTACAGCAGTGTTCCATTGTGTGCCTATTACATACAAGGGGAGCTGAGATTCAGGGGTGTGAAAACTCACACCCTTGAGTCTCTTGCTGCAAAGACCCCTAATATCAAACCAGGGCTGAGGAACTGAACCAAAAGACATCTTGGAATTTACTCAGAAAGTCTGAAGAAAGACAGTGACCTGGGCCTCCTCAGCACCCAGCTTAGGTGAGGCAAACATCCATCAACTGTACTTTCCTCATGGAGGTCCTAAGTATGTCCAGCTCTCAAGAAAGGCCTGAGGCTGAAGCACTACACTTTCCCCCTGCATTTCATTCCTGTTAAAAAAAAGACACAGTATAATTGTTCTGCAGGTCATTTGCACTCAGTTTTATTTTGAAGCTCTTTCCTTTCTGTAATAGTCGCTGCACACATACAGATCAGGCTGAACAACTCATTTCATCTCCCTCTGTTTCAATTTTCTTTCTGCACAGTAGGAATGATGAAATTTCTGTGAAAGGATTGAGTACCTATGGACAGAAAGAACAGTGCAGTCAAATTTTACTTGACACATCTCAGCATAGATAGCATGTTTTTTCTCTGTGTCCTTGTTTGTGTCAAAAGAAACAGGACAATTAGTACTCACAAACTAGCATCACACTTTCAAGGGCTACTTCTTTGTCTGGTGTTAGCAGGCATGGCTCTCTCCATAAATCTGTACAGTTAACCAGCAGAAGACCAATTGTTGTATCAAGCAGCAAGGCAGGCCCAGCACTTCCCAGGGTTTTATGCTGATTTGAGCTCCTTTTGTCCAATATTTGACAAGGGGCCCAAACTAAATAGGAGACCAGAGGGTAAAGGGCAAAAGAATGATACTAATTCACAAACAGCCTCATAAAACTATTCTTGTTGGCCTTTCAAAAAGTCTTAACTTCTGCCAAAATAACTACACATGGATGAGGTCATCATGAGCAGTCAGCAAGTCTTGCTTTGCAAGAGAAAGGTCTGTTCACATTTTGCTTAAATCAAGAGAGGGATAAGTACAATGGAGACAATCCCAGCCTGGCTAGCTGGCCATCTTCCACTTATTTCCTTATTAGGTACTCACCAGAAGTTGACAAATTTGTGCTTTGGTCTTAACTTAATGGTGTCTGTAGGTTAAAACAATACATGTGATCCAGAGGTTGTTTCCAGAAGATGCTGATTCCCAGTTGAACAAAGCACTTCAGGATGTGAAGTGATCATGGGTTTCATTACCTGCTGCTTCAGACAGAAAGGACAGACCTTGAACACAGCAAAAGAGCCTTTTGTACTACTGTGAGTCAGGGTGCTCTCAGTGCTTTCTTTTCTTTGCATAAACTATCTCGTGAAGTAAATAAAAAGGATTGCTGGAGAATATCACCTGCTTTTCTGTTTTCAATGGGAAAAGTATTTTATTTAACCATATATTAGACTTCCATTTATGTCTTTTGTAATACCTTTGCTGTCTCATATTTATCAAACAAAGCTTAACTAACAGCTCATTTTTTGTTTGTTTGGTGTGGTGTGGTTTTTTGCCAACAATTTAGTTAGTTAGTTTGGAGAATGGTAAGACTTTTTTCTCACATAATTTTCTTTGTAGTTCTTTTTTTGCTCTTGCTAAATACATCACTCCGTTAAGTAATGAAGCCTTCTACCTCTGCATACAGCATCACAAGGATCACTTCACCTCATTCACATTCAGCAGTGAAGTAGTTAAGTAGTTATAATTTTGTTTGTTTGGTTGGTTGGTTTTGGTTTTTTACAGGATTAATAAGGAAATTTTTATGAGGTTGTTTGTGAATTAGCTTCTACAACTTTCCCTTTGTCCTCTGACCTCTCTGTTTGAGGCCCTTGGCAAGAACAGAACAAAATCAACGGGGAAATGCAGTGCCTGCTTTTGTTTGGCTCAACAGCTGTAAGAAAGGGAACAACTTCAGTGGTGGTTCTAAGCTTATTAATCTCAGGTGAGGATTAAGGGTTTCAACCTGATGAGATAATTAGCATATGTAAGCTGAGAAGCAAATATTGAAAACCAAGCTAACCAAGCTCTTTAGAAAAACAGAGTCAGCCTGAACTTTGGATGCTCAAGTTTTGATGCCAGAAATACACTTGGGTGAGCAAGTGGCTCCAAGAGGGCCAGAAGTGATGGAGTCAGGTATTAGAGGTCCTTGTCAATGGAAATTTTCTGTACTCTACAAGGACTCAGCTCATTAGCCTTCTTCTCAATAAGAACACAATCATGATGCCTGCAGGAATTTTGTCTCTCTTAAACAGCCTGACCTCCCCAGTCTGATTGAGTTGAACTGCCAGATTCAAAACTAACCAAGTGAAAGGACAAACAAATACTCACTCATACACTCATACATGCATGTGTATACACACACAGAATATGACTGCATAAACTCCATTTCCTTAGGAAGACTAAAATTGAAGTAAGCATTTACATGATAAAGCAAAGCAAAGCGAAGCAAAGCAGTCAAGGCTTTGGAAGGCTTTCAGTCAGATCCTTGTCTTCGGTAAATCAGTGTGTAGCACAATGAAGCAGTACCCATTTGCACCAATTTGGGGCATCTGGCCCTAATTCTTGACTAGTCCATTGTATATCCAGTCTTTGGAAAATGAAAATGTCAGGGTTTTGAGACCAGGATCAAAGATGTGTTAGAAAGAAAGTTTGCTAGGGAATTGAAAACCCACAAGGGATAGAGCATGAAGGCTAAATAATATTATTCTAAAGTAATGGCTACAACATTTTCAGGAAGCTTTCTTTCCCTCGATACATCGCATTTTAAGGCATCACTGTTCAGTTTCATAAAGAACACTATTGCTGACAAAATAACCTCCAGTGATTGCTGTTTCAATTACTGCATTGATCAATTTGAAATGTCTGTTTGCTTGACATGACTGTGAGTGTAAATGATTTGAAATGTAATACAGTGTTGCAAGATGATTTGAACCACTCTTTACAATTTTCTTTCTTCAGAAAGATGAGAGTGAGCCAAAAAAAGAAAATTAAACCTGATTTAGGGAAGCACCTAAAACAGTTATGGCCTGCCTTGATTCATTGTCCTGAATAAAAATACTATGTTGTGTATAATTTATTAACAAAACAAGCAAGCAAGACAAAAAAAAACAAAAAAACCACACACACACACACAAACCCAACAAAAAAAAGAATCACAGAGTTGGTTCTTCTGACCACAATTTATTAGGCAGCCTTGATCCCAAGTGATCTGTCCACAAGGCCTTTGCAAGCTGATAGAATTTCTGTGTATATATATAATTGTGTCTCTGTCCTGGACCAAACCATTGTCAGGCAGTAGCCTGAGACAGTGGTCCAAGTTAAACTTATTTCTACATTTCATGTGCTTCCAGGCAACTGGAACCTTCAGCTGGGGTCTTCATAAAGAAACAAAGAATGAGGTCCACTAAGTGGATTAAGATTCATGTCCTGTATGGGACAAAAACTAGCTTTTTAGAATAACATATCATCTAAGTTGTCAAAGAAATGTGTTTATAACATGTTCACTGTACACTGGGAAAAGGTTAAAAGGTTAAAAAGCAAATGATCTGACCAGTGCCTCCTGAAGAGTATTGAGATTGGTACCCAACTATTTTTTTCTAAGGTGGCCATTATCATTGGCATTAACACACTAGAGTCTTGTAGAGAAAATAATACAATTCACTAACCAAAAGCAAGGATGTCATGTGGAACACAAGGAACCTTTCCCCCACTCAGTAAAAAAAAAAGATATCTACAATTAAAAAAAAAAAAAAAAGCCAGGTGTGGTCTTTGTCATAGTCTAATGAACTGATCTGAAACATAGCCCCAGAACCTGCTCTCGGTAGGTGAAGCTTTAAACAAGAAATCAGGTGTAGTCATGTTGTGCACTTCCAGAGAGGTCAGGCACCAGGTTTTGAAAAAGTCAGCAAACTGGACAGTGTGGAGATTGCCAGAGAAGGTGTTAATTTTCTGCACAGGTCAAACATGTCTTCTCAAAGCATGATACATGAAAATTATAATTCACTTTTACCTGAGGTTTTTGTTGACCAACAGGCTTCAAGTTTTTCTCAGCTTGTTCCTTGTTTCTTTGTGAAACACAGTAATGAAGTTAAGGTTATATCCACCTGGTCAGATTCTGGTCCAAGAAATTAACTTCCATATGTGAGAATCTGTTACCATTCAACCATTTCTTACAATAAACCAGAAACTGATCTAAGCCCAGATCAGATTCAAAGTCCCTTCACCATGTTGTTCCTGCTACTTGCTCAATGCGTATTGGAATCTGGCTGACACAGAAGTGCTGGGAATGTCTTCTGAGAAGATATTTCAATCTCTACAACATAGTTAACTTGTCCCCTTTCTCAGCTGCTTGGTAAAAGCAAATTCATGCTCAAAGTGCCTCCAAGGAACTTCATGATGTGGCTGATAGACACCAGTTAACACGTTCCTTTCCCTGGAAATTATGCTACCAGCCTAATACAGGGTAAAATAGCCCTCCTGATGCTCAACTCTATCTTCCCTCCTGTTTCATCATGAAACCAAATACCCCTCTGGCATTTCACACATGGGCACCTGGTTATCCACAGGAACTAAAATATCCATATATAAAGATGATACTGAGGAACTCCCCGTGCAGACTCTCTTCTATCTTTCAGAATATTTTCGTAATATCTCTCCCAGTTGTTAGAAAAGCTGTACAGTTAGGAAAATTGTCTGAAAAGATGCAATGCTTGGCTTCTTTCCTCAGATCCAGAATGTACTATGTGTTCCTTGGATAATGAACAACATGCTGGGTAGTTCCAGATAAGGTATCCAATAACTCTATTTTGTGTCCCCACTTTCCTTGCCCTTGTTCCAGAGAAAATTGGATGACTGCCTGAGAAATAATTTTATTGTGAGGAGAGTTATTATGAAAACGTACTCTGCTATTTTTCATTGACCTTTAAAATGAACTCTCTAATTAAGTGCAAATGGGAAACTGACTTGGAGCAGGTTGTCTGTAATCTTGGACAAGACAGACACAGTAAAGTTTATGAACTTGATAGGCTGAACCTGCCAAAAGTCGATTTTGCTTTTCTTCCATATACTGCACATAGAATATCTATAACATGTTGCTGAAAATTAAGAAAAAGGGGATTCCTTAGACATCTGTTTGCACTGAAAGTTTTGTGTTTTTTTTTTAAAGGAAAAGCAGATGATATCCCAGACGATAAAACATTTGTGGAGATTAATCTTTTATGCAGTAGCTTTTATTTTCTTCTTAAAGAATCTTTGCTTCTTTTGTAAGAAATAGCACTCAAAAAAAAAACCCCCAAACCAAACACCAAAACAAACCAAAGCCCCGCATGTTTCTATATGCTGTGGAACTGATTCCTATTGAACTTACATATAGGAAAACTGTGTTATCAGATAGGAGAAATTAAAATTATTTTGGTAAACTGCAACTGGCGAATTTCAGTTCTTGGTTGAAGTACATCTAAATCTTACGGTGAGGTTATAGGAAACTATGACTAGATCCACTCTTGTGATAGCCACAAATGCTCCTTCATTTCATGTGTTTCACAAGGGAGAGGGCACTGCTGAAGCATATTTGACATCAGACTGGTGGGCTTCAGATGGTTTCTCTTACTACCAGACTGTACGGCATTAAGAGTAATGGAAAACCAGAAGACTCGAAATACAGCTGTACAAGTTAAAATAATTGAAATACAGGCCATAGAATGAATTCAGCTGCTGTCTGAAATTTTTCATGTTGTTTGCTTTGTTTTGGTTTTTTCCAGAGCTCTGGCTACAGCTATGTGACTGTGTTTCTAATATTTCCCACAGCAGCAAAAACCAGCAGTAGCTCTGCTGGTATCAGTGGGAACCTGATGGAAGATCAGACTCAGACTTAAGAGGTTCTTCTTTTTTATCAAAAAATGTGTAGTCAGCATGATCTGAAACATTTTTTGTACCTATTCACATAGGTTCTAATTACGCTAGGTAATTCAGATACAAAGTTTCTTCACCAACCCTCATAGCACATCTGCTAGAAAGATCATCTTTCATCAGAAAGGAACACTTTCTTTATGTGAAACTAAACTCCTTTGAAACCTTATTTATTTCCCAGGGATGGTTTTTTCACTAGAAAAAAAACTTACACTTGCTCCACAGATCTCTTATGAAGATCTTAATTTAGCTGTTTGACTTTATATTTCATTTGGGACTACGATATTACTCTCAGGCTTCTTGATAGTAAATATGAAAGGCCACTTCCCTCTTCTTCATCTGCAAGCATAAACTAGCTAGCAAGTAAAATTACAAATGCATGAGGAAACTGATGCTTATGTCATTGCAACAGACTGTTGTGGTAAATGACACACTAAAGCAAGTGACATGAAAAAGAAGATCTGTAGTATTGTAAAATGACAAAATAGGGTATGAAATGTCGAGTGACATGAGAAAAGTCATTAAAGCAGATTCTGGGGTTAGAATTGGCTCACACTTTTGCATTGCAGTGCATATTGGTGTTTGTTGCATCTTTCTTTGCACTCAGGTGCTAAGAAACATCCCAACCCGAAAGCACATTGTGTGGAGCATATCTGAGGACTGTGAGGTGATTTCAGAGTGTTCTGAAAACAAGGGGAGCATGACTCTTTTTTTTGTAGCACAGATTTACTACGTGCCATTTGGCAAAGAAATTAACTTTCCATTTTTAGCACTCTCTCTTGCAAAATGCTGAATGGCCCCAATTCTCCTGTTGCCTAGAACTGTGTACCACATGGCCCTAACTATGGTAACATGATGTGCATAAACTAAACGGTACCTCACAAGTATACAGATGGTACTTTCACTGAAAGTCAATAGTGACCACACATGTGCAGGCATGAGAAGATATTGCTGTAGAAGCTGCATATAGAAACCACATCTAAATTTTTATGTGCTACAAAACTGCTCCTTAAAACTACTTTCAATAACAAATGTCATCATTTAGTCTAGCAGATCAAAACATGACATGGAAGTCCATCTGTGCTATTCAAAGCTCTTGTGCTGCCAAATATCTTAAAGAAAATCTAATTTGTTTTACATGTGTTTATTAGCACCTAATTCTGGGTTACATCACTAAAGCCTTTCTTAGAACACTGGCATTTTCCCAGTAAATATATTTTGGCTTGATTTGTCTTTACTTTCTCTTGATTTTGGCTCCTTTGTGATCTTTCCCTCTGGATTTAATATAAACGGGGATGCCTGACATTTATGGGACAAATTCCTGCTGAAGTCCCTAGGGCATGTTGAGTCCAAGAAGAACACTAAACAGGATTTCTTTTAAATGTAAGACTTGGTAAACTGATTTCTTGTAGTAGGAAAGAGTGCATCATGATTCTGAATTGGTCTTGTCCCCTAGAGTGATTCCTGAATGTCAGGTATCATGAGAGTGTGAAAGAACTTACCTAATAAACAGCAATCTCAGTGACAGTCTCTGCACTGATTTTTTTCACCTCATAAATATGTTGGTTTAGCTCCACGCTCTTTTTGAGAAATTTTCCACCAACTGATGAAATGGAAAATCCTGGAGGTATATAAAGACAGAGGTAGGCTTCCATTTATGCTTTTGCTAGAGAAAAGAAATATATATTTAAAAAATTAAGTCCCATTTTAGTCTAAGATATATTGGACCACCATGTTCCATCTTCATTTCATTCTGAAGAGGTTGACTCCACGGTCAAGTATTGCCATGTGTGTAAGACTGTTCAGTTGGATTCTGTCCTTGGGCTTTCAGAGGTGCAAATGCTTTGGGAAACAGTAAACCATGGAATAGAAGAGACTGGAAATCTATTTCAGGCTTTGTTACAGGTTTCCTGTGTCACACTCTAGGCAATCTTTTGGGTCCAGGGCTTTAGAAGTCATCAATTAGATATTTGGCCGATTGATTTTGAAAGACTGTTGGTTAGTATGAGATGCAGATGTTGTACATCCTCAGCTGATGGCTCTTACAGCATTCTACAGCATGCCGTATAAATACTGACTCTGAATAGCAAATAAATAACTTTCTTTTTTTTATTTTTTTAATAAATGTGATCTTTCCTTCACATAATAGTAAAGATAACCCTGATGCTGAATATGCAGACATTCTTCAGAGCAGAACAGGGATTACTGAAAGACTTCTAAATAGGAAGGGCAGAAAAGTGTGGAACTGTTCAGTTCAGAGAAGGCTAATACAAGAAACACAAATAAAAAGTTTAAAACTAATGGAAGGAATAAAGAGTGCTTCTGCTTTGCATGTCTTTGTACTTCAAAAGGGTTGATGGATCATACTCCAGCAATTAGATGGACTACTGGGCTAAATGAACTTGTGCTTAAATCCCACTGGGCAATTCCTACAGCAGACACAGAAATGTGATGTGTGATGCAGGCCAAACTGAGGTCCTGGAAATGTGTTCTCAGCCATTACTCATCTTAAGGGAGCGCAACTCACTCTTAAAGATTTGTAAAGTGCTTGAGATTCCCTTATACAGGGTGTGAAAAATTGTAAGTGTGTGTAAGTGCATGTGTGTCTGCACATGCTTCCTTGAGAGGGTTTTAATTTATGGACAGAGACTTTTGCACACAAATAAACACAGCCATACATAGTTTCATGTCCTCTTGAATTAGCCCATCTGGACAGACCTCAGTATTATGGACTAGTTTCATTCAGATAATGAAGAGGAAAATAGAAGGATTAGTGAAGCAAAATAGAAAGTACAAGTGAACCCAGGGAAGCTGTAGGACCTAGCCTATAGAAAATGTATTTTAAGTGTCAGAATTTGTCCCAGTATCTGTCTAGCACAACTCTTGACACAGTTCCAGTCACAGAAGTATCAATGGGCTGTGTACCATATGATGTGTAATCTTGCACACCCTAACAAGTAGCCCCCTGGGCTGCTATTTTCTTTTTTCTATGCCTTGTTTTCAGTACTAGCTCCACAGAACCAGTTATGCTCGAGATTATGTGTCATGCTGAGTTACAGCTTGATTGTATCACATTTCTGTCATACCTTGATGTTGGCTTCAGATTTAGTGATCATCTGTGTAAAATCAGAGTTACAGAATGAGGTCCTTCCCATGTGAATAAACAGGATAAGTAGAGGATATTGATTAAAGATAGGAAGAAAAAGTTCTTTTAAATATTGCTAGCATGGTATCATGGGAGTTCAGCTCTGTGGTTAAAGACCACTTGAAAAGGCTGTTGCTATGCTTAAAACAAGCTTTTAGCAAGTGAGGCAATATTTCATCAGGGTTTATTTATCATCAAATTCAGTCTGATCAAGTTTAGTAAAGGAGATACTTAAACAGCCTAATTGTTCAGCTATTAACCAGCTGGTACACAGACAGCCTTTTCATTGCTGCTTAATTAGCAAATGTAACTCCTTTTACGCACAGAAATGCCTTCAGTGAAGCCAGTTTGCTAACTGCTTGTGAAGGGATTTTACCCTAACCCCTAGGAGTTTTCAGTGCCTAGGCTGTTACCAGCAAGCTGTAGAAAAGGATCAAAAAGAAGATGTGTTCCTAGAAATTGAAAATGGACTTAAAATACCTCAATCAGCAGCTGCTGAAAACCAGACCTGCTATCGAATGTTTGCAGGTATGAACGCTGCTTCACCCTTCTTTCCACCTGAAGTTTTTATTTGCTATGAAAGACATGCATTGATTCAAGCAATAGAGTTGAAAAGTGATGCTTTTACATCAGAAACATAAATAATTTCTTCTGTGTCCTTCCCCTTCCCTTACACCTGGATTTAATGATGTCCTTGACCACACTTAAATTCGACTTTCCTGATCATGACTTTAATGCTACAGCCATCAGCCTGCTCAGTTTGGCTCCTGCTGCCTTCAGTAGTGTGGTATCAGGGCTCCAGTATGTCTTCTTAAAAACCATTTCAGATATGTGCTAATAAGTTAACATCTTCCTTCTCCTGGTGGCTATTACAACAGGAAAAATAAAGGGTAAGGACAGTATTTTTAAGGACAGTATCTCTTAGTTTCACTTGATACTAAGAACTTGGAAGTGTGACCTGCTTGATCTCCAGGTACACAAGCCGTCTGCCAAGACCTTAGCAGGATTTATGAAAAAGCTGGCTCAGTTCTCTGCCTATACCTGACTAGTCTAAAGGGCTTTTCAATAGCCCAGATCAGGATCTACAATCAGCTATAGAGCTGCTCAGGAAACTGAATATTGAATTTTTTTTTCCTCTGAAAAAGTACAGACTTCTTTTTTATTTCAATAAAAGCATTCACAGTCAAAGAACAGAAAACAGCCTATGAAAACCTGTTGTTTCAATTACTGAAAACAAAACCAAAACTTCCAAACAACCCAAAATATATTTAACTTACTAGAAATCTCAAGTATTGTTCTTAAGACTGGGCTTTTTGTTTTCAAGTTCCTTTTTACTGAAAATTTTCAACTAATTTTTGAATAAGCAGAGTCTTGGACATTCTGTTGTTGAAGGCAACAGCTGGCACAGGATCAGTCCTTCAATGATCAAAATGAGGATTCCCCCAGATGATCTCTTGTGTTGGAATCCATGTTGTTCTGTATTCATACAAAAGTTACAGAAGATAACTGAAATGGACCATAATGGAGAAAGCATCCAGAAAACTTTGAATAGAAGGCAGCAGATTTTCTCAGCATAGGCATCTGTACATTAGCAGTGATCCTTTGGATTCAAACAGTGCAGATAAAGTTGAGATTTTTGTCCTTTTCCACAGCACCTGAAAGAAGCAGTGCTGACCCTGCCCAGAGTTTTCATGCAACAGTATTGACCTGTTTGTCTGAAACCACTAATCCTTGACTACTTCTGAATGAAACAGAATATTATAAGAGATTTTCTCCTGAGCCCAGTAAAGAGCTTGACATTTTTCCAACTCTGCAAGCCAGCTAATCCTAAAATTACATATTTTTTTTAATCTGGTCTAAGTGTGTTTCTCTGCTTTTAGACACTGACAGGCATGCCTTAATTTTGGTGACTGTTATCCTAGAATTTCTTCAGCTGTACAGTGAAGCGTAAGCTACCTGTCTAGGCTCATCCTGTGGCCCTCATTAAAAAAAATAAATAATAATAAAAAATAATAATAAAAAAATAAAAAATAATAATAAAAAAAAAGACTGACTTAGATTTTTTTAAATGAGCATTTAGGAACAGTTTTCCAGGCTGGGCAGTGCAAAAAGGCCTTCCAGATATTTAAAGAGTCTTTTGAAATATTGGCCCTGGTGCTTTATTTAGGATCAAATATAGTGCCTGGAATTTGCAAGGTTAATGATCTGCATGTTGCCTGCAGAGCCAATACTGGGACCCAGAAGGCCCATTGGAAGCCCATTGGAAAACTGGGCAAGTTACCTAAATCCAGCCTTCAAAATTCTAATCTTAGCCAGAAGTTTGCACCATTTGTCAGCACACAACTCTTCCTTCTGCCCTCAGTTTTCCAGATTGAAGGTATCATATTTCATTGTGGTGTCCTCTTATTTTTTGAGTAGCCTTATGGTTTTGTTGGTTGTTTTTGGGGTGTTTTTTTTCGTTGGTTGTTTTTGGTTTTGGCCAGTTCTGCCAAGAGATTTCATAAGGTAACTTCATTAAACTTAAGGAAGTTACCACACTGACAGTTTGCAGTGTGTTGTGAAAGGTGTAGTGACTTGGAAAGTCTGACTCGTTGTCAAAATGAAATGTGCTAGTGCTGTGTGTAAAAACCCACTGGCCCCTTGGGGAAAACAATGAAAATATTCAGCAAAGACACAAGCCTGCCTTTGTATTGTGTGTTCTCTGTTTCTCCTATCTTTTTGCTGTGGAGGCCCTCTAGTAGAAAATTAATGTTTTAGTTTTTTATTTCCTTGGTAAAGCAGGGCACAGATACTTGTTGCAATAGCAAATCAGCCAAATGTGGGAGTATAACTGCTAAAACACATCAAATCCTCTCATTTTCAGGGAATCTGAGGTGTCTAAAAGAGCTGTTTTGCACAGCAGCCTTCTTTGCAGAGATCAGATCCTGGTCTGTGCGCTGACTCACACCAGGGCAGTAACGTGGTCCTGTCAATTCCCAGGATCTCTGGAACTAAGAAACAGAGGTGCTAAAGAAGTTCCCCAATGACTTCGGTTTATGAAATTATCCACTATCAATGTACTACCTGTATGAAGTTTCCTACATCAAGTGCTTAGCTTAACCTCCAAATGCTTATATTGGATCCTACATCTCCTAAGCATGTTGCAGGGGAATGAAAATTACCTTTTGTAAGCCAGTGAAACTGCCAAGGAAGAGAGTCAGTGCAAACATCTTGCCTACCTTGTGCCCATCACCACCACTGTGGATCAGGAGTAGTTGCTAGTGTACTGTTTGCCTTTTCATTCTCCTGTTGCCAAGCTGAAAAAAACATTAAATCATTTTTTCTTAAAAGCTTGCCATTTCCTGCAGGTCACCCCCTGAATCTGAACAATGGACAGGGCCTTGCATAGAACTGAACTACACCTGAGTATGCCTGAAGGACACAAACAATTTCCATGAGCTCCCAAAGGAGATGTTTATTCCCTGTTCTAACTCCATGGCAGATCCCTCAGCATGAGATCCATGGCCTTGACCTTTATGATAAGCACTGTAGCTGGGACCAAGCATAGTTGTTCAGAGGACCATGGCAAACCTTTACTTGTATGTTAGGTCTTTAAGAATAAGCTGAGAGATGCCCTGTCCAAAGAAATGAGAAGTGGTGAATAAGCAGCAACTTAAATCTCTCTCCCAGTCACACACATTACTATTTTGAAAGATCACTGATCCATGATTTCCTTCAAGGAGCAGGAAAAATGCAGACCTTACTAAAGCTAATGATAAAGAACTATTTTTTTAACAAACCCAGGGTTTCTTTGTTTTCTTTATACCTAAGTGTATGAGATACATTGGAATGTCATATTGCACTTTGAGGGGAGAAAAATTTTCTTCACTGCAGTAGCTGATCAGGTTGGACCCTGATGGACACGGGTTTGCAGTCTTGACTTTTTTTCTGAAAAGCTGTCATTCTTTTCACTGACCTATATAAGATAACACATCATTTACTCATGTCAAGTCTCAGTTGCTTTCTGGAGCTGAGGATGGTGGTGATTGCTCCCTGGGTGAAGTATTGGTTCTTGCATTTTAGCTTGTGTATGCCTCTCATCCACCATTAAACAGAGTCCATGAAGACTCTTGAATAACAGATTAACAGTTAAAAATACAAGATGACTGTGTCTGGCAACATTTTCACTGCTATACCATTAACAGACAAATAGAGTCACAAAATCCTTAGTGACAAGGCAGTGTACTTTATGAATCCAGAAGCATAAACAGCGTAAAGGTCTGCATTACAGCAAACCTTTAAAAGGCAGTATTGTGAAAGTCCCTAGATGTATTCAAAACACTTATTTGAATTTTACCTCATCTCTTCAACAAACAGAAAGAAGAAATACTATCAAAGTCGCATCAAATGGATTTAAAACAAGAGGTCAAAGCCAAATAAGCCTGTTAGAAAATAACGTTATTTCTACATTAAGAAAGCAATAATCCCCTATTGGTAAAACAAGATGTTAATGCTTTATCAATCTGGAAGCAGACTCGGTAGTTTTCTTTCTGTTGCAGCCTTACTGCAACTCTGACGTGAAAACCATGCAGCAAGTGCACAGAGGGCTGCATGGTTTCCTCCCTTCAATCTGAAGAAAACCATAAAGGTTTATAAACAATAAACATTGCTGGTTTCTAGGGTGCCCTGTGAAACAGCTGACAGGGAACATGGTCAACAAGTATCCGACAGGAACAGTAACTCCAGGGGGAATACGTGGCATGGTGACCACAGTGCCCCAGGCCCAGGCCCAGGCCCAGGCCCAGGTGGTGCTGCAGGCCCCGTCCCATCAGGGTTCCAAAGCCGGGCAGCCGTGCCACAGGCCCAGGAGAGCTGAGACAGGAGGGACGGAGCTGTGTGACGGCTGCTGCTAATCCACTAGAGGCCATTGTGACACAGAGCAGAGGGTGCGTGTCAGAGCAGTTCACTCCAGAGCTGCTCAGCCATCCTCTCAGTTCCCTTCAAAATTATGAGTTGATTTAGTAGCTATTCAAGGGGCTGTGGAGTGGAGAAGTGATTCCTCCAGCGGTTGCAAAATTTGCCATGTATTACAAAGGAAATTCTGTCAGGCAGAAGCACTGATTTGTGCATGTAGTTCATGTTTCAGCAGTACAGAGTGTATCTTTACTGTGGTGTTTAGAACAGGATGTGCAGTCCTGTGCGATTATTTGAAATAGAGAATAATGTCCTAACAATTGCTTTTCCTACTTACAGTATTTTAGAAAAGCAGTTGCCTAAGGATTGGTGAGGAAATACTGTGATAGCAGTTACAATTTAATAAGTTTGCACTCTATCTTTTAGTCATCCCTGAAAATGGGAGAAAATGACAATTTTTGAAAGAGAAACGTGTTCCTGCTCTGAAGAAGGTTTTTGTAAGAGAACTTAAATTTGCTAATGACACAAAGAGAACTCTGACAACTGGGAAAGAGAGAAAAGGAGTTAAATCAGGGCAAATGCAGCTGTCAGGAGGTTAAGACAGTGGTGAGAAAGGAAGAAAACAAGATCTCCAAGTGGGCAAGGCTTCTGGCCACAAGAGCCTGTACATCTGAAGGCAGAAGAGTGATCATCTGTATCAACTGAAAGACCTGAAAGACCATCAGAAGAAAGATCGGATGTATTTTAGTTGTTATTTCCATTTATTATTTCAGCTACCTGAAGATAGAACAGTAGCATTTGATGAAATGCTGTAAGGAAGTCAACCAAGTCTGGTCTTCCACTGAAGAGAAACCTTGCCAGCGGGCTAATTAGTATTAGTGTGATAATTCTTCATCTCTTTTCTGTTATGTATTATATGCTATACAACACATGCACTCAACTTTTGGGGAAATAAATGACTCCACTGGTGTCAGCTGACTTGCTGTATGTGAGTGCAAGATCAGGCTCCCAATCTCAGGGGAAATGTGAATATTGCCTCTTACAGCTTTTACCTGGAGAACCTGGAAACACATCTGTGTGTGGAAAACACTTCCCTGGAAAACCGGATGGCAGTTTTCGTGTCTGATGGGACTGATCTCACCTGTTTTTTAAGGCTGTGCAATGGCTGCTAATTGTACAAGGGTACTGGGGACCCTGATCAGAGAGCAGCTTTCAGCATCAGGTCTAAAATTGAGGAAAGCAGGAAAACCTGATTTACTACTCAAAAAAACCAAATCTTTTATTTATGAAATGGAAAATTTGTAGTACATGTTTTCAGACAAGAATATTCCAAGGACTATGCAAAAGACAGAGAGCAAAACAGGAGTGTTTCCTAGATGGTCTGGATTTTTTAAAAATACAAGAATTTAATGAATATGGCATTGAACCTACACTGTAGGCCTAGTGTTTTTAAAGATTTAGAAAGCTAATATAATATGAATCCAGCTCTATAGTCCTGTATTCAAAAAATGTGAAATACTAATAACAATGTAACCTCATCCTCCATATTCCCTCATTTCCTCAGGGCCACAGTTTCAAAAGGTCTTAAAACACACAGCAGCAATACATTCCAACACTTCTCTCCAATTATGGGAAAGCACCCTCCCCTCCCAGCCTAGGTTAAGTGTTGACGTGCTCAGGACCTCCAAACTTTTCCTCTATGAGCAGTTAGAGGAATGGGTCACATGTTTATGTGATACGGGTCAGGTCTTTATTTCAGCTTTTGGGCCTGGCCCAGTAAGCATTTAAAATTAGGCTTGGGGTTTATTAACTGAAGAGGTTTCATAGGTTTTCACTGAGTGAATGCTGCCAATAAAGTTTGGAGGAAGAGACACACCCCTGCAAATCTTGGACCTTTACACTGGATGTTTATGTGCCTATACAAATGAGTGCACAACCTCAGTTCTATCAGCATGGAGCTTGCTGGAAGATGAATGGCTTGGAGAAAAGTGAGGGAAGAGTTAGACTTTGTTGGAAATGTTTAACAGCTTCTCTTGGGAACACTAGAAAATGCTTAAATAACTGACAGGCATCAGCAGACCTCTAATGCTAATTCTGACTAAATTCGGAGATTTCTCTGGAACTCAGTACACCACAAAGAAAACACAGTCTCTTAATAATGATAATGAGAATCTCTACTTGTGCTAAATATTTCATTCAAGATTCTGCATAAATTTATAGGTATTTACTTTTTTCTGTGAGTGGGTAAAGTGAGACATGAGGAAGCATTTGGCAGCGATTTTGTGCAGATGACAGCTGCAGATCTTGATCTATAATCCAGCAATCCTGACCACTAGATAACTGCTTCACAGTGCAACCAGAGCAAAAATAAGAAATCATCTTTCTTTATCAATATAAGCCAAGGCATGGTTAATTTTTTTGGTTGATTGGTTTTTGGTTTTGTGGGCTTTTTTTTGGCTTGGGATTTTTTTTGGTTTTGGTTTTTTCTCCTTTATTTGAAGACACTTGGATCTGTTTTTCTCTTGTCTTTGATTCTTCTAGGGCAAAATGAACTTCACTCCAGTGCTACCACACTCCAAATAGCTTCTGGAAATTATTGTAATCGAATCCATTCCATGATATTAAGATAGAGGACAGCAAAATTATGCTGAACTGCTGTTTCATCAACTAGTTTTGGTTCAGGTAAACTCTCTGAGGTATTTGGCTGTGTTTATGGTTTTGTAATAAATATTCAAAATACTACTGTCCAAACAACCTCTTCCCAGCTAGGACAAATCCACACCATCACCCCAGCATTTTGGTGACTTCAGCAGCACATGCTATGGCAGAAATGCTTCAGTCTTGAGAGTAGCTACTTCCCCATTTTTTGTCTCTTTACACCAAGAATATTTGCCTTTCTTCTTTTTCTTTTGTACACATGAAAAGAGTTCACCATTACATTGTGCTTCGAATCTGGATTTTCCAGTTCCTGTAAAAAACCTTCCCAGCCCACACTGTAGCTCTCTGGAGTAAAGCTCTTTGTATGCAGTCAGGAGTGCATCATGCTTCAGCCATAACTGGAATGTGCACAGCTTTGCAAAGTTTCTCAGAATGACTCAAAGAGTGGAAGCAAATAAAAAACCACAGAGATATTTGTATCTTAAATGTGCTTCAAGTAACTGCATTATTACCACAGCACCTCCTAGGCTTCCCAATTTTGCAGATTGCACATTTTCACCACTTCCTAAATAGCTGTATTTATTTATTGAAACTCAAGAATTTGATTTAACACCTCATGTAAAAAACAATTCTTCTTATCCAAATAATTTAGGCCAGCATCTCCAAATTTGGGTTCCTATAGCAAGCCACCATAATCCCTGTTTAGACAAGCTTCATTTTTAAGTGAGCCAGCCAAAGTATTTGTGAAAACCATACTTCTGATTTCTTTGGTTGCCTGACTTTGAAATCAGGGCCCAGCTCAGCAACACAGCTAAAACACCAGGGTGACATGAGAGTCCTGAGTCATGGCAGGGCTGTTATCAGAACACTCATATAATTGTAATTCAAGCATCAGCCTGAGAGAGTGCTGGATTTGAGGTTTTGTTGCCTACAACTGACATAAATGGAATTGAAGTGCGATTGCTGCAGAAAGGAAAGTTATGTGGTCATGTCTCACTGGAGGTAGGGTTCAGGTCACAATTCCCATTAACCTCTTCCCAGATCCCAGCACTGGCAGATGCATTTGGAAATGTTAATGTGAACATTGTTGTGTGCTCAGTTATTCATAACCCCGGAGCCAGCGAAGGAAAATGCTTTGGGAGAAGCTAGGAGCTAGCTGGAAACTTTCTGTGAGACATACCAGAGATGTCTTCCCTTACAAAAGGAGAATGTGTCAAAACTATGTTTTGTCTGTGACAGACCACACACTTGCTCCCATCATCTTGAATGCAATGTCACTGGGGTTGGACACTGTAAGGCAGACACAGAGCAGCCTGCACCCAGTGCAGTCATGGCAGCAGCTGAAAATCTGCCTTGGGTGGCTGAGAGTTGCCATGTCAGAGAACCACAGCACTCCTTATATGAGCAATGAACAGCAGTGAGTTGGGGAAGTGGCAGATTTTAGATTTTAATTTTGCAGGTTTAAGTCCCTGCCAAGTCTCTAGTGCCAGCCAAAACCACAGGATTTCAAAATGTGCCTTAACAGCAAACCGAAAAATCAATATGCCTTCCTCATTTTCCTGGAGCATGACTGAGAGCCCATTTAGTCCATGGCTGTCTTTCTGTCAGTCTCAGTGGGCATTGTATACAATCCTCACAAAAATAAACAGAGGGAAAAGGAAGAATCTACTCCCACCCAGAGTGCGCTGATAGGAGCTTCTCTGTGAAGGAAGTAAATGGATTTTGCACCAAATATATAGATAAAGCACAGCAATCTTCCATGTAAGACATCAGTAGAAATTAAGCAAGTTAAGAACTTACTTACTTAGTCAAGTCCATTTCTGTATAGCAGATCAAATAAAGAAATGCTGAACTGTTAATTGACAAGTGAGCACAACAGTAGTTTAAAGCACAGTAAATTAGAAGACAGAGGATGGATGGAACTGTAGTAATCTTAGTTGGTAACTGTACTTAGAAGCCCAAGATCCTAAGAGCACTTATACAATAAAACTGTGTTCAAGGAAACATTTGCAGATTGAATGGAAATGATAAGAGAGGAAATTATCTACACAATTTATTTTCAGCTATCTCCAGCTCTGGTTTATAATGAAAATAGGAGGCCAGATTTGATCTCTGAGTGCAGCTCCATGGATCCGGCCTGTAATTTACAAATAATTTATCTGAAGATACATGACAGTGTATAAAATTATTCATTGCTTGCATGAATTAATGTAAATTCATATATATACACTTTCTTGCACTTTTCACACATACAGTGACGGAAGTTTTGCAGACAAAACCAAAAATATGGTCTCTCAAGCCAGACTGTTTCTACAACTGTTTTACTGGATTTTCTGATCATCATCTCATGACAAAAGTTTCATGGGATTTAAGAAAAAGTAGCAAAGAATACACTTTTCTGTAATTTACTATTTCCTGTAATTCATCATACCATTTTCTCCCAAAATCGCTTTGACTTTTTTTCAGTAGTATCATATATCACAGTCCTACTGCTAGTGACCCTTTTTTGACTGATAGTCTCCTGCCTTTGTGAATTATTTATTAATTGCTTTTTCATTGCAAAGACAATTATGAAACTGAAAGGCAAAAGAAGAGACAACGTGATAGGGTAGGATAGTTCACTATGAGGCTACATCTGCAGAGCTTTATTTAGCTTAAAAAAAAAAAATTATTGTAAAAATTAAAGTACTGCTGATCTAGTAAGTGAAATCATATATTCTGGGATGCACAGAAAGTCAGAGTATGTGGTCTACTGATCCGTTCTGGTTTTATGGTACTTGAATCTACTTCAAATCTATTGAAACCACTGGCAAATGTTAAACGTACCCACACTGAGTAGATTTGAAATGGATTCACCTTTGGAAACCATAACTAATGATGTTAAAGCAAAGCAAAAATAATGGTGGCAACACCAAAAAGGAAATATGAAGTAACATGTAAGGTACAGGCTGACTATGGTAGGAGTCTTCATTAACTATTTCAACTACAAAACTCATGAGAAGAGCCACAAGCTCATAGTTTTTGAGTGATTTGTCCATTAAGGTGAGAAAGTGTAATTTGTCTATTAATGTGAAAATTTTTCCATTATTGTGAGAAATAATGAGCTATCTTTGGGGGCTTTTGGTCAACATAAATAAAAAACAAACCACAATTTTATGAGGATAGAAATTATTGTCTTCAGAGGACAATCTAAATATACTGAAAGCAGTGTTCCAAATCATTTGGGTGCCCACCCGTGCATTTTGATGTGCAGTGTTAGGATCTTTATAACACTAAGCCACATGAACATAAGGACAAGGAAATAAAGATTAGAATACAATGTTATTGGCACATTTTTTTTAAAATTGACACTTTCATATCGTATTTGGAATCATCCTTCAAGTTTTCCAGCAATTATTTGGGCTGCACTCTTAGTAATCTTCCTGTTGTGGCGGAAGATGACCAAATGTTTAAGAAGATACGTAGGAGTTGGCAGTTTTGCATTCAGTTTCCATGGAATTTTTTCATGGAAATTTTTTTGTCACTCAGTTCCTCATCTGTGCTTTGAGTATGTGAAAAAATGATGTATTTTTATTTGTTTATCTTTTTGAAAACTTCTCTAATGTCACACCTGCTGAGTGCATCCTGATCCACAGTACACTCATTATTGTCTTGCTGTGAGTCACTCAGTAAAAGTCACTTTAAGTGACCAGACCTCACTCTCAAATATTTTTAGCAACATGGAACTGATGCAGTCCTGAGCTCCCACTCAAAGGGCTCCTGTTCCCCTGGTAGCAACCTGATGAAAGTTTAATCAGTTATATTCCTGGTTTTATAAAAACAAAATTCCTTATAATTAGAGCAGTTCTAGGAAATGGGAAGTGTTGTCAGGCATGTGGTAATAGCACAGCTACCCAGGGATAAGCGTAGGGGACCAACAGTGCAGTGTGCAGTATTCTGCTGGGTGAGAAAGAACTGTTGCAAAAAATTACTGCAGAAGCTCTCATCCACCTTTACAGTCTATTTGCAAAGCATTTTGAAACTATGCCACCAGAAGTGTTCTCTTTGTCCATATTAAAAGTAGAGAATAAAACCAACAGCTGGAGGAGCAATACAAACCTTCCTCGGAGTCACACATCACCACCAATCCGTTTGAGGAACAGATAGAATAGAAAAAAAATTAGACAAGATCTTGACTGAAGATTCTGCTTGGAGGTACTACCATGATTTCTGAGGAAGAGACTTTTGTCCTTTATTTTCACACTTTTTATTTACACGTCTTAAAGCCTCAGAGATAGAAGACATGCTATCTCTGACCATCACTTCAGATTTTATGAAAATCATGAGTCATGAAAAGCAAATCATTGCCTTTCAAGTGCTGTTCAAGCCCTTTTTCTGTATTTAAGAAGGCAAAATCACTTTTTTCTCTATTTTTCATCTATTCAGGCATCCAGGTTTCTCTTATGTGATACAGGGTCTCCCCCAGGATTATGTGACCAATATACAGTAAGTATCTAATCTCCTTTTTTTCCTTTAATCTGTGAAATTAATCTTGCCTGAAGGGAGATCACAGTTTCTGCACATTTACTTTTTTTTGTTTGTTTATTCTCTGGACTGGGAAGGTCCAAGATTTATCCCTTAGTGCTGGGCTGTGATCAGTCATGAAAGTCACACAGGGGAAGTGAAGGGCTGATCCTGCAAGGCAGAGACAGGGATTTGCGGGCATGTTTGAAATTTTTTTCCTTCATTAATATGGCTTCCCACAGTCATAGAATTACTAATTATATGGCATTAATCTGGTCGCTTAGTCTTTATCTTCACCCCATGACCTAAGCCTGCTGATACACACAGTCTCCAATGTATCTCAGAAGACCAGTGATATCCACCTTAAATGCTTAAATGAGTTTAACATCTGATTCTTTATTTGTTTTCAACATACATTCAAAATGTGTCTTAAAAAATTAACCTATGATTAAATAATTGTGCTCATTTCTTTGTTACCTTATCTCTTGGCTACCATTAATCATCAATAACTTCTGTCATACAAGTAACTGAATTTTGTAAGGACTCATTTGATGTGCACCCTGGAACCACTCTTTTAGGATGATCCTCCTCGTGCCCAGTGATACCCACACTAGTTCTGTCCTCCTCTTGCTTTGAAGTTTTCCTATCCATAAAGAACTCTTACCTCGTGGTGCAACAGACTATGTTTGACACACATCTTTCCATCCAAGTATCATCTTTCTGTTTCTCACAGGGATTTCTGTGTCTAGCCCTATGAGAGTCTCTAACACTGATGAGCTCCTGGGAGGAATATTTTGCTATCAGAAGGGCATGTCCTACCTCAGGATTTGTTGCACTGGAAGACAGAAAATTGTTTGCACCCCTAAATGGCCTGTAAAACCATGAGGAGACATCTTGTCAAGCTGTAAAAGGCAACTGATATTCTGTCAGCGTGTGAGAGACTCAACATAAAAATACCAGACTTATATGATTTTTCCATGTTCTTGGAATTCAAGGGGTAAAGGCATTAATTTCATTTCATTTTGCATCCATCCAGTTGCTTTTGAACACAGTTAGGATAAAATCTTTCCAACACTGATACCTGCAGCAAAACTCCCCCTGACTTGGCCTGTAAGAATTAGTGTCTGGGGAGGATGCATTGAAATAAATGGTGATTGTCAAAGCACATTGGAATGCAGAGCACATTTGTTGCAAAGATAGAAGCTCACTAGGGTATCTGATTGTCAGAATCAATTTTGTTTTCCTTACTGCGCATATGCACATATTTTAACCTTCTCATGCTGCAAAGGGAAATACCTCATTAGATTTCACTAGGGTTTCTTCAGAGTTGTTTATACACTGCAGTCAATGAGGTTATTTTTTGTTTAATAAATGAAATACTGGAATGGTGTGTTCTATCAGGAAATCGAAGGAAGTGCGTTTATCCCTAGTAAAGATGAAGCTGCATTTTACAGGGTGAAGAAAGCCTGCAATGTGTATTTTCAAATCGTTGAAAGATTTATAGTGGTAAATGGATACTTTTTCAATCCCTGATCATATTGTCTGTAACAAAACAAATGTCACAAATAAAAAAAAAAGAGCTATATTCTGATTCTATTTTCTGTACTTTCAAACTATGTTCTGTATTTTCATTATGATTTTAATAGAAATTAATCACTTATCCTTCTTTAATTTGGAAACTGTCTTACTTCCCTTTCACTCACCGGACATATAATTTTGATTTATAAACACAGCCATTTGGAGCAAAGGGGAGTTTTAAGCACAGTACATACTCCTGCTGAGACCTAGTTTTATTCCGCATAGAATTTTTACATTTTCAGAGTGACTTTACCTTTCTACTTTAGAGATGAAAAACATGGTTGTAGATGACATGTTTTGCCTATTTCAAATTCACACAGGCCTAAGGTTTCATCTTGCACCCAAGGCCTCATTTTATAAACATGGTGAAGAGTTCTTCCAGTTAAAATGTGCTTTTAACTGGGATAAACCTGTCTCCCAATGTTAAGATTTATAAATCTTCTTCACAGTACTATTTATAATCCAGCTACTGCATGCTTATTTTATTGAATATGAATGAATAAATCAGTTTTCCACATCACCCCATTCTCTTTGCTGATGTTTTGATTTGGTGTCTATCCAAAAGTCTCTGATCATAGACACATGATTATAAAACCATCTCTCGCACTGAAAACTATTTAAGAAACAAGCAATGGAATTAACTTCTTTTAGATATTGTTTTACACTGCACATTTGAACTTGGGGCTATACATTTTTCACAGGGCTCAGTTTTGCCGGGCAGAACACTCTGATAAGACTGCAGAAGCCAAGAAATTAAATGGAGAGAGTTTAATCATTCACTACTTGGCTTGAGTTTCCGCAGCATGTAATCTATGCCTTTAGCTTGACCATGGCTCTTTGAGTGAATACAAGTGTCTCCATCCTTTAAAGATTTTCATATCCTTTAAAAGAGTTTCATAGGTTTGTTTCGATAAAATTGGGATTTTTTTTTTGTATTGCACCACTCAGATAGAATTTTGCAAAACTACAAGAGGGAAAAGGACTGGCTGTCAAAGCTTTAGGCTAGGGTTTTTTACTTTCACTATCTAGGAAATCCAGAAAATATTTTCATTCACAACTTATGTTTGAGTTTTTAAAACACTTTGTGTAAATACTATGCGAGATCCCCAGAAACATTTTATATACCAGGATCAGAGACTGACTTGGGTCTCAGCAACAGCCATTCTTCTTCTTTCTTCCCCACTACTTTAGGGAGAAAGAGACTGACATGAGCACTTCTGGATCAGGATCTACTCCTTTCCATTGAAATCTGGGTGCAATGCAGAGTGCAGGCAGCATCTAGTGTTGGAAGTAACATGAAGACCAGACTTGAAAGGCATTTGATCTCACAGGGAAAGAGACCCAGAGAGCTGATGGAATTCAAACTCGATGTGAAACCTTTGCTGAGTTTCAAAGCCAAAATCCAAATCTTATCCTACTGCTCATCCAGAGGTGAAAGGCCACTGCAGTGCAACACTTAGCAATTCCCCTTGTATAACAGTATAACAGTTTCTAAACTGAGCCTTATATAAACACATTATAATCAGAAGAGGACAAATGTCCTTTTAAATTAATGCCTAGGGACATGATTTAGTGGTGGACTTGGAAGTCGGATAAGTTAACAGTTGGACTTGATGATCTTCAGGGTCTTTTCCAATCAAAACGATTCTATGATTCTATATGAAGAGACCAACAGATGAGCTGTCTTGTAATATCTTGTTTTCATTACTCCTGATCTTGCCAAGATTTATGGTATCAGTATTGCCCATTCCAAACAGCATGTCTCTTTGTTTATACTCATCTAAGGCCTGTGCACCTGAAACCAAATTCTTACATTTTATTATGTGAGACAGAGAAGTACTGTTCTTGCCCACACGATTCTTCCATTGATCCTCAGTTCTATTGCAAGAGAATCAGATTTTGTCATGCACTGACATGTGCCTGGAAATTGTAGGTAAATTACATTAAGTCCATCGTAACATACAAATTAAATCAGCTCCTGTATCAGTCACTGAAACCCTGGGTGTTATTTCAGTGCTTGGGGCTTGTTCAGGTCTCAGTGGTAGCAGCTAAGGTGTCAAGGAACTGGGTTGAAGTCACCATTTAATTTCAAAGAAAAAGCTGTTTAGAGGTAATACAGGATTGCCACAAGCTGGTGCCACTGGTGATTTTATACTCTTATGTCATTTTCCTTCTTTCCCTTTATTGGAATGAAACACAGAGGAGAGATTCTATTGGGATGTCATGCTGATCAGCCCCTCAGTAGCACCCTTTTTTAGGGTTATTTCTTCCTTCTGTGGTTTGACTGCTACCCATCTAACCCTACCCCTTTTCCTGAATTGCCTCAGTTAGTATCACAGTTGTGCTATGGTGTCACTATGTAATTTGTGGTGGTTTAGTCAAAAGAGAAGTAAGGACAATTGCATTCATATAAGATCAAGTTGTCCTCTTCATGTCTCCACAGTCTCCACTATAGGAGACTGAAAAGACGGAGAAGCAGCATAAACAAAATGAATCTGACCTCTGTTTCATATTTAGTATTTCCCTGCAAGAGCCATCAACAGACAGCACCAACACACCAAAAAAAGCAAAACTAAAAACCAAGCCAGACAAAGTCCAGCAATTGTCCATTGTAGGGAAAAATGAGAACATTCAAATTTTGAGGCAGATACCTCTTTGGAACTATTTCAGGTGTGAAAAATTACTCTGGAACTAGAGAACAGAACATTAAAATCCCAAAGATCAGTATCATACAAGACATTAGCTTAGACAACTTCTAAAAATAAAGAATGAGACTTTGTCCTGGAAAACACTAACACCAACATGTGACCCAACAGGGACAGGGAGATCCAGTACAGAAAGATAGAGAGGATGCAACAAGAGCGATGATATCAGAAGTGAAACAACTGTTACAAGGAAAGTTGACGACAAATGGTAAGGGAGCAGCAGCAACAGATGTTTTCCCTTAAGGTCATAAACGAAAACAGAAATCCTGGTGCACAGGAGCTTTTCCTGAGACATACATCTATATCAGAGCATGAAACACTAGTGAAACAAAAACAAAGCCAAACACAAAGAATGAAAGCAAAACATCCTCCTTTTTGCAAAGAGAATCGGGGTGAATACCCAGGTAGGTGGTGTCAGGGTGTTGTTTCAGGGGTAACAATCACACCTTTCCCCACCAAGGCGTGCTGGGTTCTGATGATGTCTTCATGAGTTGCTAATCAAGGGTGAGATAGCTTACACAAGGTTTGGCCAGAGGTTATTGTTGTGTTGTGCTGTACTCAGCACTGGGAAGCTGAGGGATGGGTAGTACAGCCATGTGTAGAGGCAGAGAGCGGGTGTGGTACAAGAGACAGGTGTCCTGGAACCCTGACTGGAATGCTTCCAGAGCTCCTGAAGCCAGAGATATCCTAGTTGAGCTCAACAAGCATCACACCACGTCTTCCTCATAAGTGGGTAAGTGAAGCTAGAGGGAACCTGGCAGGGTTTAGTGGCTCTGATTCACAGGTGGATGCCATAATGAGCTGGGGGAGGGCCTGGTCTGGCATCACTGCTGGTGGGGAGAAGCACTCTTGGTAGACACAGGGTTACATGTACTGTTACTCTCCCTTAGACATCTGTAACTTGTCAAGATGAAGGAGCTGAAGGTTCTCACCCACAGTGTCAGTTTCTGTATTGCCATGATGTAGGCTTCTTGGGCACAGTATGATGCTCACAATACATTGTGTAATGGTTCATGTGCAAACAGGCCAATGCACTCACAGGCCAGACATTACTAAAATTTGACATCCCTTTAATTTTAATTTTTGTTGTGCAATTTCTTTTCAAGAGCAACACAATTCCCCCTTAATGGGGCAATAGTCTTTAGAAGAGGGCCAGATAGCATTCTCTTCAAAACAAGCCACCATTAGTCCTCTAACAAAGCAGAGACAAGATAAAGCATTCCACAGGCCTCCTAGCAGGCTAGCCCTTCCCTTCCCTGTTTTCCACTCACAAACACTGCCAGCCCATCCTCTTCAAGGCATGAGCCAGCAGTGTGCCCAGGTGGCCAAGAAGGCCAATGGCATCCTGGCCTTTATCAGGAACAGCGTGGCCAGCAGGTCCAAGGAGGTGATTCTGCCCCTGTACTCAGCGCTGGTGAGGCCACACCTCAAGTACTGTGTCCAGTTCTGGGCCCCTCAGTTCAGGAAGGAGATTGAGGTCCTGGAGCAGGTCCAGAGAAGGGCAACTAGGCTGGTGAAGGGACTCGAGGACAGATCCTATGAGGAGAGGCTGAGGGAGCTGGGGCTGTTCAGCCTGGAGAAGAGGAGGCTCAGGGGCAACCTCATCACTCTCTACAACTCCCTGAAAGGAGGCTGTAGTCAGGTGGGGGTTGGTCTCTTTTCCCAGGCAACTACCAGCAAGACAAGAGGGCATGGTCTTAAGTTGTGCCAGGGGAGGTTTAGGTTAGATATTAGAAAGAATTTCTTTACAGAGAGGGTGATCAGACATTGGAATGGGCTGCCCAGGGAAGCAGTGGATTCTCCGTCCCTGGAGATACTTAAAAAGAGACTGGATGTGGCACTCAGTGCCATGATCTAGTAACCACAGCGGTAGTGGATCAAGGGTTGGACTTGATGATCTCTGAGGTCCCTTCCAACCCAGCCAATTCTATGATTCTCTGCTGGGTTATTGCTGCACCCCTGTGTGATGCATCCTGGTCCATGAGGTGCCCCTTCGAAGTCATAACAAGTTGTATACAAAGTGCCAGAGCAAAGGCTGAGCTCACTGAACACTGGTATGTTATCCTATCCCAGCAGGAGAGCACACCACTGGCAGCTCTGGGGTGAGCACATCCATAAACCTGACTTTCCACATGGATCTCCACTCTTTATTTTTCCCCTAGAACATCCACATTTGTCTCCGCTAAGGAAAAATGCAGTGAAAAGTGCTTTCTCAGACCAGCTCCCTTTCATGACTGACATTATCAGTTTGGAATATTCACAGGGCTATTGAGTGTCCGGAAGAGGTAAGGCTGGGATCTGAGTGTACTGTTAAAGCCTAATCCAAACACCTCCCCAGATTTAGCTCAGTCTATCAGGAAAGGTAATTTAGCACCTGCAGGAGATAGGGTTTGGAGCCTGCATTTGGCAACCCAGCCAGCCACCTCTGAATGGACCTTCCAGATGAGATATTGCATCACAAAAAAAAGGTCATGGAGGTGCTAAGTGCAGAAGCATTCCTGAACTGACATCAAATTAAAAAAAATAAATAAATTGCCAGGAAAGAATAGTTTTCTATGTGTTTTTCAAAATGTTTGCATAAATAGCTAGGAAATAAGGAAGACAGGAAAGAAAAAAAATATACCACTGTTTTCACAGGTGAAACTATCTGGTTGTGCAGTCAGGGTAGTGCACGCTTTGCCTGGGCCATGGACATACCTGTTGAGTGACAGAGCTTTATGCTATTTAACCTGACTGATTGGCAATGGAAACGAGGACTTGTGTGTGCACATGTGTGTGCACATTTGGATCACTGAAAGAAGCAGTGGATATATTTTCAATGGACCTAAGGGACTTAGGAGACTGTGCCCCACTTTTGTAAGTGACTTCTTGTTGGGGATTCAACACATTGCCATGGCAACACCATAAAAAGTTGCCACTCCTCAGCCTAAGCATTCTAGCTAGCTTTGAATGCTTGAGCTGAGAGCTCATCCTGCTCGTGTGGTTTAACTCTAACCTCAGGAGAGTCCCATCACAGTCACAAGGCACAGACGTCAAGCACAGACAGCTTGTCAAGGGGTGGGTGGTAAATTGTTATGCTGCTGTAACTCAGCTCTCTATGCCAGTACATAGGGTCCTGCTTTGGTTCTACATGCAGCTTTTAAGAGAAGTCCTAAACTACTTGGATAACTTAAGTGTTCTTTTCCAATGTGAGGGAGGGGGAAAAAAAAAAAAAAAAAAAAAAAAAAAAGGAAGATGGAAAAGCTGAATGCTCACAGTTTGTATCAACAGGAGAAATGGCCACGAGCAGATTTGTGAAATATTATAGTACTGTTATTGTGGCTTTCCAATTGCAGAGCCAGGAATAAAACTGACACAAGATGTAATCAAAGTAAAAGTAAAGGACTGGGAAAGAAATAATACTAGTCAACACTGGTTTATGAGCAATCAGTCTCCTTGGACAGATCTGATTTCATCCTCTGGTGAGATTATAAACTTGCTTGATAAAAGTGACTGCATAAATTTAGCAGATGTTTTAAGATTTTTGACTACTACTAAACAACATTTAGACTTTCAAAAATTGCACACTATAATACACTATAATACACTCTGAGGTGTATAATGGAAAGAGCTAGCTAAGCATCAGGGCACAAAAAATAAGTCATCATCAAGCGGGCATGGACAGGGAGACTAGATACTCTAAAATCATCTTTTGATTAGTCAGGAGGAATGAGTGACTGCAGAAATCTTTGTGTTTCAGGGAAAAAAAAAAAAAAAAAGCTATCTAGATGTGTATACAGTTTATAAATATCTGCAAACAATATCACTCTCCCAGACCCAAACTCATTAGCTACAATGGCAACTAAACTCTCCCTTGAATATTTTCAATTTAAATATTTTAAAGAGACATTAAAGAGGCACTGGGAGTCAGTTTCTCAGATAAGAAAAGGAAAATGCCTGCTAGTTAGAGGAGTAAACATTAAAGCTGGTTTGGGCTTGACTCTTAGAAATGTTCATCCTTAAATCTACACTTCCTGAATTCAATGTTTCACAATAAACAGATTTCTCAGTTTTTTACACTTCTTTCACAAAGTACCTTAAAGTATATCTCTGCTTAATGGTTTGGCAAAACTTTTGAATCATGAGTTTTTCAATTCAAAAGAAATCTGTGGTAAGAAGGCAAAAATCACTACAGATAACTGAAAAAGTAGCTGTAAAAAAATCTTGCTTTGTAGCTTAAATTTTAGACAGAGGAGAGTGTACATTTTGTATACATGTTTAGTGGCAGGTTAAAACAAGTCCTGACTGTTACGTAGTATAGTACAGATTTTGTTCAGATCCAGTGGCAGGGATTTTCCTTGATCATTAGGAGCACAAAAGGTCAGTGTCTGGCCGACTGCTGAGTAGCAGTCTAAGGTGCTAATGTGGTGATTCTCTGCTTAACTGATATGAGGACATGAGAGTAGAATAAGGGGGGAATTTTTAAATTCAAGATTGCATTCCTGAGGAGAAAGGAGGGCACTGAAATGCATATTGCAGTTATCTATCCAGAAGTATGTTTCCCTTAAGCATCTGAATGACACCATTTGTCATCAGCCTTGTAGTCTCTTCCACTGTGCATTAAGCTGATTAAAAGCCTTTCTTCCAAAAAGCCTTCTCTGCTTCTCTGTCCTCCTTGACAACATGGACAGTCTCAAGTGCTGTGCAGAGACCCATCAGACAAAACTTCAACTTGAGCAAACCCACTTGGTTCAGCAGCATAACCTCCCATCTCCTCACTGATGCCTGCAGCACAGCTGTGGCACCCTCCCACTTGCTAGCATTTGGTATTAGAGCCAAATCTTCCTCTGAGTAACTGCTACTGGAGATTTAAAGTGTTTCTGCTTTCCCTCTCACATCCCTATGAGCTAACCACATACCCTTGCTACTGCTGTCCTGTAGCTGCCCTGAATAAAAACAAAAAAGGACAAAAAAATAAAAGGAATCAGAAATCCCCTAACTAATTTTATCAGCTAGAGAGCTGGCAAGCAGAAGTATATGTGCTGTAGAACTGAAACAGGTGTGGTTTGAGCATTTTCCATAGTTGGTCTTGACAAAAATATGAACAAAGGGTATTAATACTTCCACATTGATAATGAGAGCTTGGAATCCATTATCTGAAATAAAAATTCTTGGCGGAATTCCTCACACATGCAAGGGGACAAGAAAAATGTATAACATTGTTTTTTCTTGCTTTTTCTTTGCTTTTTTTTTTAAATTAGGAATTTTTCTAAATGTAACAATGTGTATGAGTTTTACTAAAGGATTTTTTGCTTAGTGTGCTTTACATGTGAAAACATCCCTGCCTCTGTCCTGAAGAGTGAGTTGGATCCCATGGCTCTGTCTAAAATACCCCACTGATGGGTTTGCACCTCTGCATGGAGACTCTGTATGTGTTTATGCTTCTGCACTGGCATACTTTGTCACAGTGTGTGTCCCACACAAGTTTGGTGCCCTTGCACCAAATAGAAGAACCTATTGTCATCAGCATCATCTCTCCTCAAACATAAAGATATGTAAACCATCTTCTAGAGTCATAGGTGACCAAGAAGGCTTGGTAGCTAAGCCAGGCAACATGATATTGCGTTTCCTGATTGCTTGGATAGGCCATTTGTTCTGCTGTCTTTTCTGACCTTACATAGTTCTGAGCACCCTGTACAGTGTGGATGTTGGCCCTCTGACTTAGGGAGGGACTACATCTGGCATGGCACTGACAGCACAAGGCTTAACAGAAGGACAAAGAGAATGAAGGGCTCATTTGGCATTATATGTGGCCAATTTGCCTTTCTCTTACTTTGCCTTCCTTCCACCCTGTTCAGGCATCCCACAATCATCTCAACCCTGAGGAGACACAAAGTCCTTGTCAAGACAATTAAAACCACTCTGTCTTTGCAGTATCTATACTACTTGTGGATGGTATAGATGATGGGCTACATAGTGTGATGATTATATCCCACACAGTTCTGCTCAGTGGAGACCATGACTTACTCCTTTTCTCAGAGGGGAAGGAAAGCACTCAGTTGGAGATCCCATAGTGTGTTTGAATGTTTGGATGCTCTACACATGAGCCCATTGGCTATAAAACAGGACACTGTGCTTTAGAAGAGGAAAAGATGGTCCATTTCTCTTATGAATGGCAAGGTTTAGTGCTGGATTTCATACACAGAGTCCAAAAGGAAGACATGGCCTCTGTGCCATGCCAAGTGAGAGATCAAGGTTTCTTCTATATGGTCTGTGATCTGTGTGTGGCCTTGCATCAAAGCTGGGGCTTTAGGGCTCACAGAAACCACTCAAAGCAGCAGGGTGTTCATAGATTTACAGATACTCAAAAAACACAGTTTTTCAGACCTAAACTATGTTTCAGTGGTTTCTTCCTGTTACATTTTTCTGTAAGGAGAAATAATACAACAGTAGTAAATTATCTTTGGGGTTTGAGTTTTAAGGGGTTTTTTTTTTTCCTATTTCATCAGTTATTCTTTGGTAAATGGTTCCATATAGTTTAAGGAGTCAATCTGAAGTTTATACTCAATATAATGTTATCACAACCTGAAGTCTGAATATTTGAGACACTGATTTTTTATCCCAATGTGTGCCATGACTCTAAGTGCTCTATAAACATTACATTTCCACCCTACTTGGGATCAAACTACTCATTTAATTTCTGGAGTTTCTGATATCCTCACGTTATAGCTCTCATTTTCAGCACTAGCATTCAAAATTTGTTAGCAAAATTTGGGGGCTGGACTCTCCTCCCTTTATGTCTTCAGCATCTTAACATCTTCTGCATAGCTTGCTTATTTAATGCTCTTCAGTTTTGCCTTCGGATTTGCATGGATTTCGCTGTGCTTGCTTCAGTTACATTTTCCAGGGGCATTCTCTTCCTTGCTGTCTGAATTCACCTCTCTTGTTACAACAATGCCCATCAGACACTTATACTCAAACTCAGCTTCTTGGTAGCAAGAAAAGCCAATGGTAAACAAGGACAATTCTCAATGAAAAGCCGGACAATATTTGTTTCTGCACGTACAGGCTTCAGTATCCTTTTTCATTCGTTGGCCAAACAGAATAGACTGGAAAGCCTGAAAGCCATAGATGGCCAAAGGATACGGGCTTATTCAAAGGCAGCGTTCAGGAAGGGTGGGGTAATGCCAAAGGCCTAACATGGTGCTTTGCAGCTATGAAATCCTGGCAGTTCTTGCCAGCTGTAGCAGGACTGCGCTGTGTGGACGCCAAGCCGCGGGGCCACACACAGGCTCTGTGGCTCAGCACCCACACAGCCAGTGGCCTTTTTTTAAACCAGCACAGAAAAAAAAAATGCTGAATCAGGCTCTCCGAGCCTAAACAAAAAAACATGTACATAAACTATAATTTTAATTATAAAAACTCTGGTTAGGAGCGGAGATATTGTATAAAAGCTGGTGAAGAGGGAAGATATTCCTAGTATTAAAGGCAAGCAAGAGTTCATGGTGTTTGACCACAAGAGTTTTCTTGGCTGCTATGGTTCTATGACTGATTTAAGAGGGTTTAAGGTTAATAAACTATAGTTGTATGGTATTATCTGTGCAGTTTTTGCACTTTCAGTAGCAATGGCATTAATTCATAGATTTATGATGATCACCACCATAGTATAAAGGTTATGTGGTTTTTAGGAAAATTAGATGGAGGAGGCAAAAATGAGAGGAGAAGAGAGGAGAGGAGAGAGAGACTTGATCTTCTAATTTGTAGTGCTGCTACACCCTGGCTGTAAAAGGCTTTGGTCCATAATGTGTCCCAAAACCTAGAATACAAAAAAAAAAAAAAAAAAAAAAAAAAAGGAGNATGAGCTAAATTGCTGCAAATTCAGACTCTAGCTCCCACCATATTAACCGCACTAAGTGCCTATCTTTACATTTTAAAAACAAACCCAAACCAACCAACCAAACAAAAAAGTCCAAAAAAAACCTCAAAAAATCCCAAACACCAAGACTCTTCTTCATCTACCCAGCATGATGGTAAGAAATATATTTAATTGTATGAAAAAACATTGCTGGGGTCAACGTGATTGTCTGATGGGTGGATAGGTCATGAAAAGTGGAGGTAAGTAGAAGAAGAAATAGCAAATTAAAATCTTGTCACTTGATAATAGAAGTAGCCTTTGCCTTTAACAAATTCCACAAACTGATTATTTTTTTAAGAGAAAAAAATTGAGAGGGTGATTTTTTTCTTTTCCTATTAGTCTTTCATTGCTTCAGGACTTTAAAACCATACAATAAAAATTGAAGGACATTAATCTGTCATAAAAAGCTTAACAGACAATGATATAAGTGACAGGAAAATGATCTACAACAGTGTTAAACCACAGAATAATTATTAATTATTAAAGCCTCAGTTCCAAAATATTCTGAAGGAGTTTTCCTGCTTTCTGTTGGGTCAGGAAGAGAAAAGTAAGTAAGAAAGAAAAGCCTATAGTCCACTTCCAGTCTCTCATGCTTTCTGAGCTGAACTCTGCATACAAATCTATATTTGTAAGACACCCTCATCTACCAGTTAATCAAAGCCCTGGAAATTCAAGGAAACCTGTGTTTATGGAAATCTGGCATTTCTGTAAAGTTTTGAATGAGAGCTAAATAGAGCAGTTCATCTCATTGAAACTAATGGCTTCTGCCAAGTGGTTTTGCAGTGCTGTGTCTTCTGGCACAGTCAGCATTTAGGAATTCATTTATGAGCTGGGTTAGCTGGAGACTCTGGAATTCAAATTTATGTCTAAGACTTAGTGGTTTATTCCTGATAGGTCTCTGTAAAGAAATTGTAATCAATTTACCAAACTCAGACTTTGTAATATGCAGAATGGAAAGCTAGCCCTTTCTCATGATTTAGAGCTTGAGATTTTTTTTTTCCCTTTCCCCAGTGGACAACTGCAAACTGTACACATGTACATTCTGTGACTGAAGGGGGCTTTTTAATCACCCATTCATACTTGCTTTTGAAAAAGCTTTGTCCTTGTGCTCTTGACTTGACTTCCTAGAGGCCTGATCCTGCTCCTACTGAAAGTACTCACATTTTCCTTCAGGGAAACAGAATCATACTTCACATGAAGTCACAGTTGCACATAAAGAGCAGAGAAAAGTGTGGCTTGTCACACGAGTTTATTTTATTTCGATCACCATTTGCATGAACACTCAGTCAGGGTCTGTTAAGTACTTGTTTGATTTGCTTAAAAAATATATGCCTCCAGGAGCTAGCCAGCATATTTGAATATTGGCTTTCTTTTCTGAGTCATAAAAACCAGACATTTTTAGCAAGCAATGAACAAGAATTGCTCTACCCTTTCAATGCAACTATAAATTTGCTCCTTTTTTCCCTTTTTAGAACTCCTTTGAAGAACTCGTTGAATAAATTAACAACTTGGAAAGCTGCCTGCCATTTTTGTTGGCTTTTGGTTTCAGGGAGTTGCTTGGTAAACAAAAGTCAATGGATTCAAACAGTAACAAAGTAATTTAAATGATTAATCAAGTGTTAAAACTAGCTTAACCTCTCCTGTTTTACAAACTCTATATCACCCTCACTAAACTAATAGAGGAATAAGACACCCGTCTGGAAATCTCATCTGAAATATTAGATTGAGAATCAAAAATTCAGCCAAGCAGTGTGGTTTGTAGGGATATCCTGGTGGATAATAAATTGCATTAATCTTACTTAAATTTTCCATCTAAATCATGTCTTGAGACCATATTGCACTGAAGGGAATGTGCCTAGCTTTGAATGCATTGTGCTACTGAAAAGGTTATTAAAAGGGGAAAAAGCAGATAATGACTTTTCTTGTTTTTCTTCTGACTACTTTTTCCAGTATTGAGGAACCTAAGTTAAATGTTCTGGCACCTAATGAAGAAAGCCTGCTCTCTCCTGCCAGTACTTATATTTTCTAATAGACGATAAGAAGCTCACATACTCAGAACACTTAAAGCAATTTTTTAGGGTTTTTTTTCTGGCCAGAAATCATGTGTGTGGACAAAAATAACCCCAGAGCTTCCCCAGCATCATCAGAGGTAAGTATTTCCTCATCTTGCTCATTCAGGAGAATTTTGCTTTTCCAGCTACATGAAGTATGAAAACAATATTGGGAAAGCTCCTATGGGTTTTTCATCAACTTGCAAATCTGAAAGAAGTACAAAGGTTGTCAAGTTCTGCCCATCTTTTCCGCTTCTGTCCACCATCTAAAACACAAGTGTGATTTCTTAAGTCTTAAATGAAATTAAAAACGTTACAATGTAAGGAAGAGTTGTTAAAAAGGACAACCCCTTGGAAATCCAGAGTGGTGCTGTCACCTCTGATGGTGGACAAGAAGCCAAGTTCTGCAGGAAGAAGCTTCACTCCACTGGGTGGGCTTGTCCTCAGAGCTGACAGAGAGGATCATGCTGACATTCTGAGTGTGCACAGGCACATCCTGGGATCGGGGATGGAATGTGAAGGACCAAGCCTGGGGCTCCCACTCAAGTCAAGGAAGTGGTGTGGGGTGATGCCAGCATGGTGACCAAGAGACTCAGTGTGCTGGTACCCAAGGAAGGCTGCTTACATTGGGCTTTGGTGTTTTCCTGAGGTCCTTACTGAGCCAAAGATGAGTAAGTACAAATTGAGGAGAAAACTGCTGCCATTTGGAACCAGAAAAGACACAGATTTGTTGTTGGTGCAGAGCACAGTCATGACCATGTTTCAATCCAAGGAAGAAAGAAGGGAAAGAGAGGTAATGGAAGAAATAAATCCACAGAAATCAGCAGGATGGGGCCTGATGTGCTGGTGAGAAGAGGTGGCAGTGTAGCTGCTGCCAGAGCTGTCCACAGCAAGATGTGATTATCACCAAGCACATCAGCAACCACATCATCTAGGGCTGAGACAAGGAAGATTTCCAAAGACTGTTACACAACATTACATAATGTCATGATGATGATCAAATTTCTTCTTTTCCTATGAAAATTTGGCCTTGGAAGGCCTGTAAAATTTTCAGCAATTTTTGTCACTGTTTCATCCCTAATCCCAAGTTTTAGAGCACTGCAGTGGGCTGGTCTCTCACGAGAGAAGGAAATGATCTTTCCAATGCCTCAGGACCTGCCTGGATGCATCTGTGACAAGTATGGTAAAAGAGGAGCTGAGGGGGGGCAAAACCATGTTTCTGCCCTCTCCAACCGTGCCCATGCTCATCTCATCCAGCAGCTCTCACCCACCAATTGTGTGAGAAAGGGGCTGGGTTAGTTCTTCCTGAAAACCTGACTCCTCTTACCACAAAGGCATCTGAGGAGCTTGCCTGCTTTCACAAACATTGTCACCACTGCAAAGATCCTCTTGACTTTTCAAAGCCCTGCAAGAAGGGCTGTCCCAAAAGATGTTTTTCACTCTTTCTGAAGCATCAAAAGCCCATGTATGTCAGATCAATCTTCCATGCAAATTGTTTTTGCACAACTAGGAAAACACGGAACCAGCGAATTCTTCTTGGGATTAAAATCAATGAGGCAAGCTAGCCCCTTGGTGTTTTGTTACGTGTTAAGCAACCCTATGAAAAGAAAATAATTCATTTGAATTTAGAAGCAGAAGCACTTTAATATGGTGCTGTTAAATCACAAATTAAGCATAAAAATGAGTCATCCCAGCCTGAAGTTTGTATATTTCCTTACACAATTGTTGCAGTCATCTCCAAACTGACTTTTTAAACTCTGGTAAATCAAAATTAAAGTTGTATTTCAGGTGTATTAAATACTTTTAAGGCACCTGGAGGGCCTTGATTCTTCCCTAAAGTCCAGACACACCAAAGGGGAAAAAGACAGGGCAAGTTAGAAAACAATGAAACTTTTAAAATTAGTTCATTCTCATTTAAGATCAGAAACTCTGAAATAGCAGTCGTATTTTATTTTAGGAGAGGATTAATGTTGCCTGGGTGGTTTTGTTGTTCTTAATTTCTCTGAATGCATTTGGATTTGCTGTGAATGCAGCCTTTACTGGGGTTTATAATGCTTGAGCTAGGCCACCTATATGACCATGTTGGGCTTTTTAACTTTTGAAAATATAGATGCATGTTCTGTCTCGGTCTCATTTTGATGGAAAGATTTGTTCTTCTTTCTGTCTGTGAAGGTATCATAGATAATGTGTTCAAAAGGTTAGGCCTGTTCTGAAGTTTCTAAAACATTTATCAAATTCTGAATCCCAATTAGAATTCATCCCTTTTTGAGTAATGCCATGAGTTGTACCCCATAGCCAAGCCACCTCCAAGCTTTATTCCTGAGTTTGGGATTATATTTTCTTTGACAGGACCTGGAAGAGCAGCAGGAATTCTTTCCGTGCCTCAATCTGCTGCACTTGAGTTTAGGGGTGTGGAAACAAAATCATGACCCAGCTCTGATGAGTTCCTCCTCCACTCCAGCTGGCAGTTTTGTGAATGGTGCTTCCAGCTCCATCCCCCGGGAGCAATGTGCGGATTGGGATGTGTACTGGAAGCTCAGATCCTGCATCTTCCACAGCACAGGGCTGCTCACACATCTAGCAGTATGGATAACAAAGGTCCCATTGATCTCTAAGCCACAGGATCAGCTTTGTGCAGGCCTAAATTGCTCATCTGTTTTTAATGCCAAGAGCAATTTGGTGTTTTTATGGACAAAGCGGTTGCAAAACCATGTTGTTTAAGATTAAACTTCTTTCATCTGGACAATAGCAGCAACAACAACAACAAAGAAAAAAATGCTTTTGAAAATAATGGGAAAAAATCAAGTAACTTTTTTCTTTTCTTTTTTTCTTTTTATAAAAGAAAGTAATTACATCCAGGCATTCAAGCTGACCACAAATGCCAAGCTTGTGCTTGATGCACTTTTAACTGGTTGAAATATTATTTCTAAATAAACAGAGTTTAAAATGGAAATTATGATGATGCTTTGAATATATTCCTATTACTATCACGTTAAATCATTGTTATTGTCCTAGTGGTGTCAGTGCATAGCTACAATTGGTTGTGAAATGATGAAAGCTCAAATCAAAAAAGCTCAGATTCTCATATAAACTTCAGAGTATTCAGCTAGAGGACAATTACACCCACCCAACTTTTTAGCATGAAGTCATACTGGATTTGTTACAATAAACAAGTTATTAAGTGCAGTCTCTCTCCTAAATCATTTACATGCTGTACAGCTATCTGAGAAGCTCTGGTTTATTTTCAGTACACATACCTTATCTAGGGTGTTATTCCCCACAGTAATAGTTGATGCAGTGATTTAAAAGAGTGTTGTTCACACTGACCTTTATTTCTTGCTTTGCTGGAACATTTTACTGAAATCTTTCAATGAGGATTTTTTTGGCTGTCAGCTGTTGCAAAAAGGCTTCAGCAATGTACAAATTGTAGATTTGGTTTAGAACATTTATTTCAGTATTAACACATTTGAAAACTTAGTGAAAGTGTTATTATGGTAATAAAGCTTGACCAGGCAGGTCTGGACTCTCCTCACTGAAAAGATTTTTCTTTCTCACATGGACCCACATTTTATTAACAAAATTAAGTTCTCACTCTTCTCATGTACAGTCACTTTGCCGCACCTATCACAAACAATATGATGGTATCCTCCAGTTTCTGTATATAGTATTTGGGAAAGCAGTAAGTAGGAATGCACTCTAGTTTATGCTAGAAAATTTATCTGGGCTTAGTCATTGAAAAATGTCATACACAAAGGGGACCAAAAAAAAGGAGGATTCTGTACCAACAGGCTGCCAGTAATGCCTGTTGGCAGCTTAGAGCCCCACCACCCTGGGCAAAGGATCCGGGATCCACATCTGGCACACAAACCTACCATTCTGCCGTTTCTGTGCCACCTGCAGATCATCTGCCTGCACCTCTACTACAAAATAAAGATTGTTTTGCACACAGATGCAAAACAAGATTATGTCATGTGCTCAAAGATCTCCACAGGCTACAGATTTGAAAACTATTTGGAGGCGTAGGCACTTCTTTACCCTTAACAAACAAATCACACTCTCTATCCAACTCCTTACTGACACTTTCTGAAGTCCATCAGGACCAAGTGGTGCCTACTGGTATGTTGATGCTGAGAAAAGCTGAAAGAGAAGAAATAAAACAGCCTCAGAATAAATACATGCTCTAACCCATTTTTCTCTGAGAGCCTGGCTGGCAGGAAACATGTGTAAGGCAGCCTGCTCTGCACAGTTGTGAGACAAGGTGCTGCTTGTGCAAACTCATCATTTTAAGTGGAACATTGACAAGGAGTTATCTATAGAAATCTTTGAGGAATATGCATATATCAATAGTTCAACATACAGAAGGACACATATGCCACCGTAGAGTGCAAAATCATCCAGCAGGCTTCTTGCAAAGCTGGTCTTTTTGTCTGAAGGAACAGTGGCTTGAAAGTTCACTTTGTCATCTAAATGCTGATGAAAATGGCTATGGTGTCCAGGTGTTACAGCTGGGCAGTTTGTCTTGCTCTGTGCATTGCTGCTTCCTTCCTGAGGTGACAACGAAACCCTATGACCCAACTGTGATGACCACTAGGAGGGATTTTTCTTCCCCTTGTCTGTCAGCCTGTTCTGTCTCCCTGTATTTACCACATTACATCCCTCCTCTTCTCTTCAAAAAATGATCTGTGGAAGGGTAAGAGAAGGGGTCTGGTGTCTGCTTCTCCCTGCTCTGTATGAATTACAAGCCAAGACAGAGCACAGATGGACAATACTCCTTGACTGTCCTTATCTCTGGAGTCTGACTGACAAACAGGTTTGGAAAACAGAAGGAAGAAAGGTGGAGAAACTAACTCTCCCCAACACTTCATCTTCAATTGGAAATCAACACGCATAGCCATAAGGTACCAATCACAGCTCTGCAGGCAGCAGCATTTGGGGACTCCAAATTCAGCACATCCCTGGGCCAGGAGTACCTACTGCCACCATAATTCACTGCAGCACGGAGTGCTCAGGAAAGGGCTGGATTAGCTGGGTTGCTTAAAGTGTCAACTTCAATGGCAGGCACTGTCAGTCCTCACCCCTATTTTTCCACAAAACACTGAATGTGATCATAGACTGAAAGTTAAAACTCCTTGAGTACTGACTTGAGTGCAGGTTAAAACTCCTTGAGTACTCCTTGGTGCAGGCTCAAGCGTTGGCTAGGCTTGTAGAGCCCTTGCACCCCATAACATAGTTTTAGCAAGCTGTCTGTCAATCTGTGGATGACTTGTCTAAAAGCTCTAAACTTTCTGGCTTGCTGAGCTGGACACCTTAAAAAAATGTTTACTTCCAAAGTTGCTGGCACCTAAGGTTTTCTCAAAAGCTATTCCACCTTATTTTTTCCCTCCTGTGGAATGTTTTCTTGCTTCATGGGTTCAGTTTGTCAGCATTCATCCTTCTAATTTTATTAGAGAATAAGGTGGTGCTTTGAAAAAGACAGATATAGAATTGAAAACCCAAAAAAATAAAGGAAAAAAAACCCTGGCTTTCCAATAGCTGGATTTGCTTTGAAAAAGACAGATATAGAATTGAAAACCCAAAAAAATAAAGGAAAAAAACCCCTGGATTTCCAATAGCTGGATTTCAGCTTACTTTAGTCAAATAATCTAAAATTTGGGTTTCCCTTTTTGTCTGAAAAAAAGAGCCTGAGTTTTCATAAGCATGGTGCTATTCAAGAGAACTCTAGTTCTTACTATGTTTTGCTGGAGCCTAAATGTGAAGTGCAGAGAGGTGCCAAGCTGAGTGAAAACACATTTTTCTGCCAACAAGGCAATTAGTTCTAGGTCTGATACAGACCTAATTTCAGCTGGAGGTTTTCTATGTTGCAAAATGGTTGTCCCTTGTCCCACAGCAATGACAGCCTGCATCGAATTCTTCTTCTCCAAACTTCCCACCTTTTGGGTAACCTAGACTCAGTTTTAATCCTGGCTGCAACATTACTGCACTGAACTAAAACCTGAAGTTGAAATACATCTTTACCCAGAGACAATCTAAATGCAAACCTGGACCCTGCTTTACAGCTGGGACATGTCTGTGGTCCCTGTCATCAGAATACACTGTAATTAATAAATTCTAGGGGAGGGGTTTTCACCTGTGGGTCCATCAGCACTTCATAAAGATGGACATACTGTTTCTCCTGTTCTGCAAATGAGGAAATTTAGGCACAAGCTTTCTTGTTTCAAGCCACTTACCTTATAGTCTGTAGCCCAGCAACCATTTTGTTGGGTCACACAGCCCAGGCAGGAGTCTTGTGCAGGCAATAAAGTTGCAGCTCTTTATCTGAACGAACACTGCAACGACAGCCTGATTTACAGACTCTTCTGCTGATGGGGTCAAAAATTAAGTCAATTTTCCACCGTGGGAGCAGACTTGCCAGCTATAATTAAAAGCCTTCCTTTGAAATACGTGTCAAACTTTACACATGGTGAAAAGTGCCTCTCACAATATGAGCTTTCAGGCTGCTGTGCTCAACAACATACATGCGGCTAACCACTCCTCTGTTGGGTCCCAACAGCATCTGTTCCTTTGCCAACATTTTACTGGCATTCCACTGAAATCAATGTAGTGTGCAGTCCTGCCAGGTAGGGCCAGAAGAAGTTAAAAGGTTAATAGACTCAATCCGGCTTCAAATGGCAATGCAGACCACAGCGGTGAACCGAACTGACTGCTACAAAAATGAGGAAAACAGACTTTGTGATGATTTGACTAATTGCAGGAGAGGCTGCCTCATGCAGATGATACTCTTCCCTCTCTGCCTGAGAGTCATTGATCACAGCCTGCATGAGAGTCTTAAAACCCCTAAATCAAGGAAGGTAGCTGTGTCCCTAAGTCATCTAGGTTCATCTCCCTATTCTGGAAAGAGCTACCTCCAAAATGTCATCTCCTGCTGGGGAAGTATAATACCATCCTGACTGCCCCTCAGCAGGACACTCTGGCTTCAGCAGGGGCCTTACCTGCAGCAAACACCTTACCCACTGCTTTTCAGGTGGATTAAGTTGTCTATGGAAATTCACACAGAAGACTTTCTTGAGGGATTTTCAGAGTTCCTTGTCTCCAGCCAAGTCAGAAATACTGCTAGCACAGCCACCTTGTGGCATTGGAGTATCTGCACTTTCAGTCCCCAGAGACAACAGGAAGCAGAGTCAAGCCAGAATTTAAAATAAATACATAAAAGTTAAGCAAATATTTTTGAACCTCTGGAGCAGGTTTGGGTTTTGTTTGATTCGAAGTAGTAATAATACTTAGCACTTACAGTGTACTTTATAGTTTGAAAGCACTATACAGACTTTACTAAGGTTTGGGGCAACGGTCTGGATCAGCTCGTTTGATCTGAATTGGTTCTCCTATGCCTGGAGAGTATATTTGAGAAGTCAGAAGAAATAAGCAGGAATATTCTTTGTGTCTTTTGGGTTCTTCATTCAGTTTTTGCCACTGACCTCTTTTGTAGGAAATCATTCCCCCTCTTTCTATCTTATCTACCCAACAGAGAACGTGTTCTTCAGCCTCACTTGTGGGCCTGTTGTCAGTTGTAATTTCAATGACACGTCTAAGGTCCTCTGACAGTAGCTACTGTTTCTCATTTGCCTAGTGAAAAGTAAAAACTAAATTGTGAATGACATATAACCTGGCAGCTAAACAGCTAAAACCATCCACAATTTACTTACATTGTTCTAACAGTAATCCCACTGCCTAAGGCACAAGGTTTTTGAAAAAGTTACAGTAAAATATGTAACTAGATGAACTATATGCATGAAAATAATTCTCTTGCATCCTCGAGTATGTCTACTGTGGCTTAAGCTCTCCTTCCGAGCCTTGTTTTTCCAAGCATAGCTACTGGATCAGCTTATGATCTAAAGACATATTTACAAGTTCAAACCACTTCAGGAGCTGATTATATTCTGGACATGCTACAATATTTGGATGCCAAAATCTAAGTCGCTCATGAAGATGTTGAACAACACCGGTCCCAGTACTGACCCCTGAGGGACTCCACTAGTAACACATCTCCAACCAGATTCTGCCCCATTGACTACAAAGAAGTAACTTTCAGCTGCTTTTCATCACACTGTCCTGACACCCTCATCTTTCTGAGACCTGTTCTGAAGAAGACCATCTTCTAGCAGCCAGCACAGCATGGAGGAGGGACACAAATGACTATGAAAAAGCAAGCAAAGTCTTTCTCCGTTGACTCTAGTAGGCACAAGAAGAGGCTCAGTTTAAGGACAGCATCAGTCAGTAACCAAGTCTTCTTGTTCCACAGTCAGGTTGTTTATTCCCTCACCTCGACATTTCCCTTGGAGCTGGCAAGCAGACAGCCTGAGTGGAGGTGGACAAGGCTGGTGTCACCAGACCTGATCCTTGCTCCATACACCATACAGAGCTAAGCCAGTTGTGACTGCCTTGATTTCCCAGTATTGTTCCATCAGGCAAGCAGCTGGGGAGCCTGTTGATCTCTGGGAATGTGGAGGTTGCTGGATGTCTTGTTGGAAATGCTCAGGCCACAGCAGAGCTAGCCCAAAGCCAACAGGGAAGGGAGTCAAGGGCCAGAGAATATTCCTCACTGACTTCAACACTCATTTGGGCAAATTCAAGTGTGAGACATCACAGAAGACAGAACAACAGCAAAAGTGGAAGGTCTGGAAAGAGATTATAAGGCTGGTCATGCTCCCCAGTCAGTAGGCTAAAGCTGATGTTGCAAAGGAGCCTGGCATGGGGGAGCGCATCATGTCACTGCATGGTACCACTACAGGTGCAGGCAGCAGCTGGTGAAAAGATGGGAAGCTGCTGGCAGGAGAAGGTTGGAGCCTGAGCTGCTTTGTCTTCCCTGGACCTCATGCAGAGTTCCTTGGTAATAAAGAGCTACAAGCAGTGGGTGACATGCCAGCCCAGTGCACACATGTCAGAGCCACATCTGAATGTAACCTCTTTGCCATATCTAGGATCGAGTTTTTCAAGTTTTCTTTTTCACAACTGATCATTTACTATCCCTATGATTTTTCTTGCTGCTTATTCTCCGTGGACATTGCCACTTCTTTGATCTCTACATAAATACATGCAGCTCTTGAGCACACTGTTTACACAGATTAAAAGGAATCCTAAACCTTACATGTACACACTGATAACCTCAAATCTGATTTGTGATTGAGTACCTGAAAATGGCTTTTACTCTCTGGAATTTTAAGGTTTACAACAACAAGCCAGATGTTTTAAGCCCTAGGCAGAACAGGCTTTCCCTTTTGAATATAGCAAACACCAGTTTCCACCAAAAGGTTGGAACTCCAGCAGCACTGCCTCTGAATACCAGAATGGCATTTAAGCCTGTGAATTTTACTGTGATCCACGGAGCCAGTTTTATCTTCTATGAGCAGGATCAGTTTATGCATCATCCTGACAGCACAAGTATCTTGAGAAGTATGCTGTGCTCTTAAGCTCCTCTCTGAACCAGAGAAAGCAGACCTTAAAACTTAGTGCTGTAAAGCACATGAAGTAACTTGAATGCTATTCGGTAACTGCCAAATTTTTACAGTTTCTGTGTATGTTCAAAAGCTGATGAACTATATTGCTCACAATCTTTCCACTAAGGTGGCATTATCTTTCCAAAAGAATAGCATGAAAAATGTTAGCACAAATATCAAGACTGAAACTATAGAACACTACATATATTTAATATATGCATTAAAGCTAACTCTCACAGCTTCTTGAAGTCCTTGATTTTTTACTTACTGTAGTTGTATCTTCATAAGCTAATTCTTAGCTCTTTAATTATAATTCCAAAATTGTATCCTGAAGAGCGCTCTTGCCAATAGAACTGCAAACTAATATAGACTGCAGTAAAATGAGGGGACAGTTTGTGAACACCAACACCAAAACTGCTCCAAGCTTACTAGACAACCTCACAAACTCTCATAGGTCCATTAATTATAAACTGTAGTCATTAAAGTCTATTTTCCTCATGTGCACTGACCGCAGGACTTCCCTGAATTAAACCCTGCCTCAGTAAAGTAGATCATTCAAAATAAAAAACACTATAAAATCAAGTCACAAAGATATTTCTGTAGTACCTGTCCTGGGACTCAGACTTTTAGAGCACAACTGCCTGGTGGTGCCCGTGTTGACCCAGAGCTACAGAGATCTTTGATGTGCAGGGCATGGACACTCTTAGGTGAAGAGGAATTTGCTACCCCACTGATGAGTTTAATCCTGTACTACCACATCCGTACTGAGCATTGCACTGCTTAGCTCAGCTCATGTAAGGCAACGTCAGTTTCAGGGAACCTGTGGTTATTTTTAAAAAGCCACAAATTCTGTAGAGAGGCTTCCTTCTACGCATTTATCTGGAATCCACTGGACAGGTAATAAAAATCATAGCAATACAGGCACAGGAAAGATCTTATCTGCTACACAATTATTCTCTGGAATAAGATGCCACAATGTGCTGATTTAAATGATTCTGAGATCATATATTAATAGGCTGTGCTGCATGGAATGAATTCCCATTGAAAGGCACAAAATCCTGAAGCAGGCAGTGTTTGGGTAAGATCATGAATACACTGAATAAAGACAAGTTGTTATGGCCTGAATCAGTACATGGAGTTGCCATACAGTAACTCACAAGTACATGGAAATTTACCTCACCAAGAAGCAATACTGTGATAACATTTAACTGATTTTTTTTCCATCTGGCACTTGACACTTTAGTTCTTTTCAAGTGTCTGACCACCTCCATGTGCTTCGGAAACTTTTCTGCCAATCCCAACAAGACTTGAGAAGATCACAGGAGTTTTCACATACTTGGCTGCCCCAGTCTCCTTATAGGATGTTTTTATTTTTCAGCCTATATTCCAAAAATCTGATGTTCTTGGACAAGGAAATGTGATTGCGGGTGGGCTTAGGTGTTTCTCCCCTTGCCACTTTCCTACCTGAGTAAAGTTCTGTAGACTAGAAAGAGGCTTCTCCCATACTTCTCTGTGAGGTGATTTCACAGCCCTAAGTCACGGTGAATGACTCTTAGCCATACACACTGTTGGCCCTTCTGCTGATAAAAATAGGTAGAGTATAAGGATTTTGCTGTGTAGGACAACTCATGTTATCAAAATCAAGCTATGGATTTTACAACTGTAATATATGGATCACTCACTGAACTCTCCAAGCAGGACCTGTAGAGGTTTCAAAGCACACTTTTTAGTTAAAATATCTACATGGATCCAATGCTGACTTTGAAGAAAAATAATTCTTTCTGTCCCACAAAAACTGACACATTCCTTCTTATTTTCAGGGAAAGCCAAGGCAAAGAGAGATACTTTATAACATGCATTGAAGGTCAGGAAAGCCAGATGCTCATTCCTGATACCACCTCACTCTGGAAGATGTGTAGGAAATCCATGCAACCCTGCTAGTCTTGAAAGCTAGATTAGAAAGTCAGGGTAGGGTACACTTGTGCTAGTGTTCATTATCTACCTCTGAACAGGTTGTCTTGACTTCTTAATACTAACATAAAGAGAAAAAAATGGCACTTTCAAAACAGGACTTAAATCTTTCTGAGAAAGACAATGAAGCTGGCCAAATGAATCATGACCTCATCCAGCCTGTGTCTCTTCATGAAGAGAGCACCTAGATGTAGGAAACTGTGAGCACCTGCACTGGAGTTGTGAATCACACTGGGAGAGACTTTCCTAAAGATAGTCAAGGCCTCTGCTTTAAGGTAATGATAATATTGCAAGAGTTAAAAAAAAAAAAAAAATCCTAAGCTACCAAGATATGAGGAAATCTAGAGGTTTCCTAAATGATGCTTTCTGCTAGTGGCTTCAACTCACATTCTTCCTGCTTTTGTAAAGTCAACTGTGGGCAAAAGAAAGTGAGTTTGAGGACTGATGACTGCCCCTACCTATATTCTCAGTCTCAGTTCCCATCCATCTATCTAGAAGGCTTAATGGTCTAGGTCATGATGGCTTCTCTTCTAGCTACTCCACACTGTTCCCTCCTGATAGAAACAAAGCACAAGAGTGTGAGGAGGAAAAAGAGCTTTGTGTGTCTTGCTATTGCTTTACACCTCTGTGCACCAAGGTCTGAACCCTACAGCAGTTTGTAATATGAGTCTGAATATCCCAGAAGAAGAAAAATGTACATTTCAGTATTTCTGGTCGATAGCTGAAGAAATATCAGTGGTGTTGTTCTATGGCCTTGTGTTCCTCATCAGTCCCCCATTGCCACCTGTCCTAGCCAATACCAAGTTGTCATCTTTGTTCAGTCCTGCTGAATCCTTTCTAGCAATATATCAAGTCTGAAGAGCATATAATCTCTCAGGAGTCATAGGTATATTTCTCCTTAATAATACCTATTATTTGAGACAGACAGGGAGAGTCTGGTAGATCCTTACAGAAAACCTCCAGGATGAATATCCCTGTGTGATTTGCTCTTGTTTTCCATTGTTAGTCCACTAGCCAGGAGAATTGTTATTGAGTAAGATATCTTGAAGGTACTGTGCACATCAGAGAGAAAGTGTTGCCAGCTCCTTTAACTCCTCTATATTGATCCTATTTGATATCAGTGGGATATATTTCTCCAGATAATGCCTGACTGTCAGCAAAAAGGGCAGCTTTTCTTTTCATCATTTTTTTTCCTGTAAAGATGAAGGACCTGGTTTCTAACAGTTTCTGTCCTGGAGAACTTGCCCCTTTAATGTGGGTCCAAAGTCCCTGAAACTGAACATATGCTTCCCAGATGGACCAAATTAAGACTGTTTGGTGGTATTTGGGGGTGAATAAATAAAGAGTAAATTTGCTTAGTGGGAGGTCTATGGCAAGAGCTGCATAGGACTGAGAGCTGGGAGACCACTAGAGTGACCAGCATGTGTCTCCTTACAGAGAGCCAGAAAGACAGGAGGGCTCATGGACTGAGTCCTTCATCTTATGGAGTAAGCTTGGGGGTTAAAGGACACGAGGAAGAGTAGAAACAGAGCAAAAAAATAGTCTTATATTGTGTCTTGAGAGAAACAACTCTGAGACCTGTCAACTGAGACATTCCTGCAAGGAAGGACAAGGGCTGACTGCAGCTAAAGGAGTTCATGAAGGCACATTAAGACCTGTGAAAACAGCAGAAGGAGGCATGCCTGAAGGATTTCTCATGTTTGTAATGTCTCTGCTTGGGACAGAGATGGTTCATTTTCAACTATTTGTATAGTTCACGAATGCTACTTCCTCAGAGAGTCATGTCTTCTTAGAGGGTAATGTTGTAAGATTCTCAAAGGAGTAAATAGATTTTCCTAAGGTGCTCTCCTCTTCTGGCAGGTGCTCTGACTCCTTCTCTGCAGGTAGGACACCTGAGCAGCTCTCCTTACTTGGTGCACTTGCACCAGGACCCATCTTTCTACAAGCAGGAACTGAGGACCTACAATTTTGGAAACCATTCTTGGAAGGCATTGGTGAGTCTGGAGGACAGTTAGGTTAACAGTAAACAGAACATCATTTGATATGAGCAATGTGACACGAAGCAGAGGAACAGCTGCTTCATCATGGCTGTAAATTCTTTGGACTGCTCTTGGACATGGACACAGCACCTGGAAGAATGGGGCCACATTAGGGTTTCTGGGAGCCACTGCCATGCTACTAAAGAATGAGTGTGGACTTCTTAAATGGGTGGCTGTTGTCTTCCAAAGGATGCCTGTACTTCAGCTCCTGTGTACACAGATTTAGTTCTGACATACACGCCCGCTGAAATCCAGTGGGAAAAGTGACATCATGGTTATGAAACTAGGACTGGGTTTCATACAAAACCAGATTCAAACACCGGGATTTTTACATGGTCTCGAGAAAACCCAAGAGTTGTATTTTACTGGTCTGATTTTGTAGTCATTTCTACTTTATTGGAAAGTTTTTGTTAGAGGTCCTCCACCACTTGGTGCAGCAAGGTGCTTCGATTCCCCCTAGGGACAAGGACCAATTTATCTCTTTGCATCCAGCCTGGGCTGAAAGAAAAAAACTAAAGACCTCAGGCTAACCAAAGGAAAAATTATATGTACTCTCATCTTCTTCAAAAGATCACCATCAACACAGCAGAGGGAGAGACACAGTGATGTTGGCAACCCGTAAGTGTGGCTGAGGAATAAGTCTTCCAGAGGCTGTTGAGTCAGTTCATTGGGTCTCTTATCAGAAAGATGGGATTCAGGGAGGACTTCATGTGTTTCTCTCACGTCAAGGAATAAACTGAGGGCGTTGGGAACATTAAGAGTAGTAACTGTGAGAAAAAAAACAAATGCAAACAGAGCTACCAGGAAACAACCACAGCATTTCAGGCAAAACATTGTATTTGTTGGTGGAAGAAACTGGCAAATGTACCTGGTTCTTTCAAACAGGAGAGACATTTGCTTCAAACTTTTTTGTTTTAAATGCCTTACTTCCCATCAAATCATCTCATTTACCATTTACTTACAGGCATTTTGTAAGACTGGACTGGTGATTACAGAAATTTCTTGGTGTGGGAGCTCTAACACCATGTCTTTCCTGTTTCTCTTCCTCCCCTCAGTATTCTCCTCCTCCAGATGTGAGCCCTTTCCAGAGTCACCAGATGCAAGGATAGGATTTTTAACTCAAGGAAGAATCCCTTAGGCCTCTGGGCTGCAACAGTTCCAGGAATGTGGCTATGGGAGAGCAAAACCTCAGAAAAAATTATGAAGTTTGTTTTTTAACTATAATTACGATTTATGAAGAACAGCTGAACAGACTGTGCAAGGTTTCATTTAAATAGATTTGAAGGCCACAATGATTTAGTAGAACTGTAAATGCTTACTCTTTTGTGAGACTTATATACCACGTATGTTAGTACCAGGCTCCTTTTCCTACTTTCTCTATGTTTAGTCTTACACATGATAACCATGTGCTTTCAGCACCTCACATATATTAATAGTTTTTTTCATCAGAAGGTCCCTGAAGGGTTAAGTCATGGAGAAATGAAATGAAAAGACCAGGCATGCCCAGGAAATCTGTAAGCAGGCAAGGACCATGTCTCAAGTTTCTCATGTGTTAGAGACAGTGTCTCAGTTGCTCCTTTTCCTCCTCATTCTGCTAACACAGTGTCCCCTTTTCCTAACCCAGAGCTTCACATCCCATTTTTGTGTAATTGCAGCAACTGATAGTCTATCAGGAGTGCTCTCAGATCACCAGAGGATGGCGAGGAGCAGGTTGGAAGCAGACATGGGCAGCTGGAAAGCTCAACAGTTGCCCCAGGGCTTCTGTCCTCTGCTTCTGGGAGTGTTTTGCCATTATTGCCTTTATCACAACTTAGACAGAGAGCCCTGCTGAACCCCAGGCACTGAAAGGAGTATCAACAGACAGGGAAGAGATGAGGTTCTTCAGAGAAACAGATAGAAACACACTCACTTAAAAAGTAACATAATAGTTAATGAGTACCTTCAGAGGGCTTTATCTAGTTAGCCTACTGCTCTGCATGGACAACCCCACCCAGTCAATCACAGTTGGCCACAAAGGGCAAGTGCAGACACTTAGGACTGCCCTGGTTTTGGTAACCCAACACAAAGCATGTCTTCCTGTTCCAGGCCTAGGACAAGAAAAACTATTTAGAATTTAATAATGATCTTAACCATGCAGAAAGGGAGTAACTTGGAAGCATTTTATTTTCTGTGGGCTTTTTGTTGGGGCTCGTGCACTAGATGTTGGGGTTTTAAGGAGCTTTTCTCTAAGTCTCCTATTACCATGGTAGAAAGAGTTGGATAACTTCATCATATTTGCCTTGGCAAAATAACTTTAAAATTGGGAAAAGTAGTATCTTCAGTATGGAAGGTCAGGGAAACGTGGAGTCAATTTTTAAATGTGTTGACTGCCTAAAGATGCAGAGGGATGTCAGACAGGATTTTCAAGAGCAGCAGGGGGTATCATAGGACTGGGGCTGTTCAGCCTGGAGAAGAGGAGGCTCAGGGGAGACCTCATCACTCTCTACAACTCCCTGAAAGGAGGGTGTAGCCAGGTGGGGGTTGGTCTCTTTTCCCAGGCAACCATCAGCAAGAAAAGAGGGCATGGTCTTAAGTTGTGCAAGGGGAGATTTAGGTTGGATATTAGAAAGAATTTCTTTATGGAGAGGGTGATCATACATTGGAATGGGCTGCCCAGGGAAGTGGTGGATTCTCCATCCCTGGAGATATTTAAAAAGAGACTGGATGTGGCACTCAGTGCCATGGGCTGGTAACCACAGCGGTACTGGATCAAGGGTTGGACTTGATGATCTCTGATGTCCCTTCCAACCCAGCCAGTTCTATGATTCTATGAACCTATGATTCTATGAATCTATGGTTCTATGATTCTATGATAGACCATCAGAAATCAACTATTAACTCAGGCTCCCAAATCTACTCAAAAATCTGTTTTAAAGTACCCTTAGGGCATCGTGTGTATCACTTCTACATCTGACAGAGAGCAGGGAGCTGAAAACTGGTTTCTTATATCTCAGCCAAACATGCTTAACACAAACTGGGTTTTCTACCATGCAGTTACAGAGAAAATTCCATGTAAATAGAGGCTTTGCAGATGGTCTTCAGTGAATGTAATAATAAAAACGTGCCTACTTCTGCACTTGTCCTCACTTTCAAATTTAATTGTACTGTTCTTGCAGTGTTTAGTTATGTAGAAGCCCAGCAGATATGAAAAAAATATGATTGTTCCTCTTGCACTTAGATAAATGATCTTGTCTGAGACTAACATAGGTGGAAGCTAAATGTCCAACAATTTTTTTTATAAATATATGTAACATATAATTATTAATTACAATGTAACATTCTACAATATATAAGCTGTGTTTATTCTGTCTATGTCCAGATAATTAATAGCCGTCTTGCCCTTTTTATAATTATTCTACTTGGAATAGCAACCAAGCAAAATTAAGGTCTCAGTGTCCCATGTGTGTCAATAGAAAGTAAGGTTGAATATTTTATGGAAGTGGTTTTTATATGATCTTATGTAGTGGCTAACCAAGGCTAGTAGAGTTTTATTGGCCCTTCCACTCCAGACAAGGGGTAGAATAGGGTTAAAATCCATTTTTTCCTACTCCATCATCCATGTTGTTTGTTCCAAAAGCAGTAAGTAAAATCTCTTCAGGGCATCCCTTGTGTTTCATTGGTTAGGATCAGACCATAGAAGTCAGTTCCATATCGTAAGTACTTCAGGAATAGCAGTATTTGGATATAGAGCTGGTCTCATGTCAAATTAACATAGCAACTGGAAAAACTGTGCTTACACACTAATCTGAGTGCCTCTACTTACTGATAAACTTAAACCAAGGACTTTGTAGATCTGTAGGCCTGGAAGTCACTGTTGCTGAAGAGTTCTACATCTAAGCTGTAGATACAAAATGGGTCAGTTCCTTAAGCCAAGAAAAAAGCAAAACAAAACCCTGTGATTTGAAAATGTGATGCGTTCAGAGGAATGTGCACACACTTCAGTGTGTAAATCCTGCTTCACGCGTGGTAGAATAAAAGCTTGGGGGAAATCTTACTGCTAAAGTGGGTTGCATATGTGTTATTGCAAGTGTGTTTACATAGAGTTTTTAGATCCCAAAACTACAGGCCTTGCTCAGGCAAAAATCCAACTGGCTGAAATGGAAATGTTGCTTTATGCAGTCTGCAAAACTGGACTGGGACTGCATGTTGTACCTTCTCGGTGCATGTTGAAAGTCAGGGAAAAGGTTGCTAGTACCATTTGTTTGTGTCTGTTCTCCAATATGTAGTCAAGATGAAGGTAAAATTCCCATGAGTTTCAAGGAAGCTGCAGAATTTGTCCCATTGGGTATCAGAACAGCTCTGAACAGTGTAATACAGCTAAATTATTCCAGCACCTGACAAATAGGTCTGCCTAAACTAAGCCATAACATTTGAATTATGAATGTTCTCTAATAAAGGGGATAAACTGTCTGTAGAGCAGAGTGTTTCAGAGCTCTGTTAAAGATCATTCCTATTTTAATTTAGAAGTTCAGCTTGAGGAGAGACAATGCTGGCATTGTGTTACAGAGATTTAAAACAAGTCTGTCTTGAGGATATTCCTCTGTCCTTATCTGTAATAATAGAATTTTAAAAAGAGTCAGAGCAAGAGCAGCAGCACTGGAAAATATCTTTCTCAGAAACTATAGCAGACAGGTCACAACATTTTTAAACAATGATAGTAACATTTATTCTATCAAAGCCATTTTATGTTTTATTTGGAACTCTGGCGCCTTTATTTTTTTAAGCTCTCATAACATGACACTAATTACAGACATCAAGATGCTCTATAGAAGATACCAGTCAAAATCCAGATGCTGCTTCTTTTCCTTTCTCTGCACTCCCACCCTATCCCTTTTGTGTGCATTACATCATTGCACAGTTTATTTTAAAAGTGACTCAAAAATGCAATGATAGTAATCGTAGGCAGCAGGAAATTGATGGTGAGCACCTTTGGTCTGCAAATTCCTTTACAAAGCACTCCCACTGCTCAGCTGAAGACCTTCTTGTTAGCAAGGACATGAAAGTACAGAGGCTTGAAAATATAGTTTGGATGATGTGTTAAAAAAATATTGGGCTAAAGTAATTTTCATCTAAGGGCTGTACATACACACTTCCCCCTGTCTCTTCCACCAAATGGAAATCAACAGATTGTAGTGAGGAATGAGCAGAGGAGTTTGTGTTGCTCCCTCTGGGAGCCAGGTCTGCTGATGCAGGGCATGTAGTCAGGTGTGAATTCTACTTGGCTCTGGCTCCCTCATGTGCACTCGGGCATGCTGGTTTGGGGTGAAACATCTTGAGAGAGACCCACATCTCAGGTGTGTCAGCCAGCACAGAGAAATGCAAGACACTGTTCAGGCCACGTCCTTTTTCTATCACAGCTGGCTGCAAGAGGTCACTACCATTTCTTGGGGAGGTCTTGTGCTCCAAAGCTCTTCAGGCTGTGGTGGTCCTTCATCAAAACAGACATAGCTAAAATAACCAAGGGCCTTCAGCCACAAGTAGCAACAGTGAAAAGGAAGTACCCTATGGCTTTTAGAAACCTTGACCAGCTGTCTGTAGCAGATATTAAAATTACTCTCCAGCCCTCAGAACTGTTGAGTTTCACCTTGACTTGACTTCTTGAACACCTGCAGGCTATGTGTGACATTTCACCCGGGCTAGCATCATCCAGAAGAGTGTCTGGGCCATGACATGATTTTCCACATGACCCCACTGCATCACAGGGGTTCCCTGCAGCTTACACCCTGTTGCCCAGGGCCTGGCTGGCATCACCAAAGTGGCCAGCTTTGGTCAGGATAACATGGGCTCAGTTCTGCTGCATGTCACAATTTACATGGTGACACATGCATACAACCCTCCCATTCTGTGGGGCTGGGTGATGGCCACCTCCCTCACATTTTCCCGCAGGCAGATTCAGTCCCAGCCCCATGCAAGTGTGAATCAGGATTTCAGCCAAAATGTTGCAACACGTTTGCCCTGCAGATTAAGCAAATAAAGTGGCAACACTGCACCAGTAAAGAACAGGAAATTTTGGTGACACTGGCTCCAACTTTTTAGCCTGTTAAGGTTTCCATTACCCTTAGGCTCATAATTCAGTAATAAGTAAACACAAAAAAAATCTGAAATAACAAGTGCAACACAGGCATTTAGGCAAAAAAATAATACTAGTAAAACTTCTTTTCTTTAGCCCACTAGTAGCAGTAAGACCAGAAATATCAGGGTGATTATGAAGATCTGAAATATACCCCATCCTCCAAAACAAGGGTCCAACAAGCCTGCCCAGTTGCAAGGTTTAATCTTCATAACCAGGGAAGAAGGGAGGATTCATGACAGGAATCCTGTTACTGATTGCCTTCATGCCTGTATCTCAGAGGTTCCTTTCCAGCAGTAATGGCAAGAACTGAAATAAATGTGGTGATTTTCCTTCCCCGTTCCAGTGCTGTCAGGAGCAATGCAATCTGCACGCACCTTTGTGTGTTCCTGTCGAGTACTTATAGTCTCTTTCATGTGTCTTTAACTACTACAAAGGACATTTTCTCAGTAGAATAAAGATTATCTTTTTCCACTGTCTGTGTCAAAATGCCTCCTTTTTCATTAAACTCTGGAAGGTTTATTCTACGTTTTCATAAGTAGCCATTTTAATTTTTCCATTTTCCTTTCTTAAACAGGAAACCTCTCCACTCCTTCTCCACTTTCTTCAAACTCTGTTTATATTCTACTTCCATTACCAGAATTATTCTCACATTTTTCCATTCACTATTCTGAACATTGACTCCGAATGACTCTTAATACATATAAAGGAAAACATCAAAGCAAGAGGGAACAAAAGCAACGTGCCTGTGGGAAGATGAAATGAGGCTGCTACCTCCATGTTGATAGCAGTCTTGGAAGGAACTGTTTGCCAGCCCTGAACATCCCTGACCACAAAGCCACACTAAAAATGTGGAAAGCAGAGCCACGTGAATCATACGGCCGTACGTGCGATGGTTCACAAAAGTGAATCACTTTTTCATAGAATCATAGAATGGTTTGGGTTGGAAGGGACCTTAAATATTATCTATTCCTGTAAATATTCTCTTATCATTCCTGTCAGGCTATGGATAATCTATAAAAAGAAGGGGAATTTCCATACTTGTGTATGTGTTCTGCACCTTTTTCCAAAATCCAAATACTCAGCTTGCAGTCTGTTGACATGTTGGACTTTTTCCACAGATGGTCTTTAGAAACCTTATTACAATCCATAAGAAACAAGAAAATAATCTGCTTGGAGGACCGAAGATTTCAAGATTTGAAGGCCTGATGGTTGAAAAAAATTGCATGTTTTTACTTGAAATCTGAGTATATTTGTTCTCTAAATCATTGCCACAAACCCATGCTCTTTTCAGAGCTGCTTTTTACTGTAAGTATTTTACAGCCTAATTTCAAGAGAGAAGGTCTTTGAGTAGAAGATGATGTGACAAACTTTCTTGACACATTTTATGATGTCTATGTGTTATTTTCAGTTTTACCCAAAAATAAAAAGAACACTAAAATTATGACAGTTCTGTATCTTATAGATCTGTTTTTAATTGCATCTTCAATCCTTCTGGGTTCATAAAATATGATTTTTTAATGTCTTGACATTAATTCTATTGAAGCTGTCCTACAAGGAGGCTTTTTAACCAAAAAGCTGATGTTAATCTCACCCACACATCCCAGTAAAGGACCACGACAGCTTTTTAAACTGTGGATCAGCGTCTCATCTCTTCTGTGGCTATGAAAATTAATATTGCATCTATGGCAAGCCTTGTCAAGCTCTCTGTGAAATTTATTATGCCCTCTGCAGCAAATGTTCTACCATCAGGTCTGCCTCGTGCTATTCAGAACATGTATAATTAGAAAAGAATTCAGCTAACACTGTAAAGAAGGACTGACCATAACTCATCAGGTTAGAAAGCTGGAAGCCCTAGAACAGAAGATAAATTAATGGAACATTCAGATGAAGAGGAAAAACTCATAATCCTTGCTTTCTTACAGTAAGAATAACTATTTTGTATGTAAGATGCAGTCAGTATCTCCTCTTTGAACCAGCAAACCCATTCTTGATTGCTGCAGGCAGCAGCCACAAGACAATAGTAATGGTCCTGTGTGCCCCTCAGCACCACCTTTCAATAGTTTGAGGTGCAGTTCTTGCTTAGGAATGCACTCTCTGGTCCTGGGATGAGTGTTCCAGTTTTAAGTCCACAGAGACAGTTCTACCTTATATAGGCCTCTTGCAGGATCTCTGAGGATCGATGCAAATGTGCAGAGCTCTCAGCTGGTCTGCTTCAGTAGGCATTAGTGGTGACTTACAAACAATAATTTCATGACTCTTTCCCTACATTCTTACATGAGGTCAAGAATTATGAAGTCAATTGAGAGACCTCTGTGTTCAATTTGAGCTGTGAGGAAACCCAGATTTGTTCCTAGGTGATGACCACCAGGATCCTTATTCTGAGCCCTTTAAGTCTACTCCTTGTTCATGATTTCAGGATTTTGGACTCTGATTTTGTAATATCACAATGTCTAATTTAACTACTCTCCATGTCTAACAATGTGGAGATTATGACAATGAGGATCACATTTCTACATCCTTGTTTTGTCCTCATTGTAATGTCTTTCCAAGGTTTCCCAGATGCACCAAATTCCTTCTTCATTATCAGAACCCTTACTGATTTTATTGCACTGATCTCCCCTTATTCTTAACCCTCCCGGACTGATTTCTCTCTTCAACAGGAGACCAAATCCCTTGCTAAAAAAAGGGAAGAGCTGTCTCTTCGTAGACACAACATTCATACAAAATTCAGTCTTCATCTTCGAATTGGAAACACCTGCAATAACATGACTGACGTGCAAAATAAAACTTAGGGTTTATTAAAAAAAAAATTTAAATTTTCCCAATGAATTATTTTTCTTTCTCTGTGAGTAGAAGTCTTGATTGATATTGGAGATTCACAGGGACCCAGGGGTTAATTTATCTGTATTTTAAATAGGTTAAAAATGGACCAAGATATCCTTTGTTGTATTTGCTTAAAATATCTTTATTTGTATTTTGAGCATGAGTATACTTCTGCCTGTCTCACTAGTGACAAATCTCTGCTTGTTTCAATTTCCTTAATATTATTCTCATCTGCAATTTCTCTGCTAGAAGAAGCAGCTCATCATACAGATCTGTCTTCAAGGTTTCAGTGGCAGAGACTCCTAGTGAAGAGGAAGGACTTTCCATGGTAACATCACTAACAGAAACTGGTCAATAGAGGAGTTGGTGCTCTGACTTTTTAGCTCATCCTTTTGAGTCTGGTCTTCCATGTATGTGACTAAGAAATGTCCTACTTCTTAAATGAGCCAAGAAAAAATGTTCAGGGAAAGCATGGAAGAACAAGGGTACATATCACAGTGTGATTCATACCCATTATTACACTCAACCAGTTTCTGAGAAGCAATAGTTTCGGATTTCCTGAAGTAGAGTTTACATACAATCACTTTGAAGAGTCACTGGTTGAGCTACCATTAATGAATTTGTTTCATCCCTTGAATAGTTCATTATTCATTTTGGTCTCTGCAAGACCTAGCAGCCAAGAATCTCATGTCTTCATCCATTACTTTAGTAACTGCTGCCTCACACTGCTACTAGTACTTGTATGTCACAATTATTTCTTCATGTTCTCTGTCAACTTCATCATTTCACAGGTGTCTGACAGATTCCAGCTCCATTAGTTCTTTTCTGAGCCAAAGAAAGCAAGATCCCTTCTTCTAGAGAAGCCTCCAATCATATTTATTGCCTTTCTCTATATATTTACTAAATTACCTGTATTCTTTTTAAGATATAACAAAGTTTTTGATCCTGTATAACTAGCATTGTAGCAATAATAAAAATAACAGCACATTTCCTCTATTGCACTCTCTAAGCCTTTTATTCCATCTTCCATCTGATCCATCTCTCTTGATGCTTTTTTGGCATTTTTTTTCTCACTTTCATTTTCCATAGAGACACATCCCCTACATTTTCTTTCTCATTTGTTCTGTGATGAGAGGGACAAAATACATTATCTGCTTTTCAGGTCTGATATTGAAACAACCTTAGAATAGAAATAAAGGCATAGCACAATCAAAGCATAAGATTAAAAGTCTTCCTTAAGGAATTATTAAAAATATCTACCTTAAACAATGGGTACTTATCATGTCCTGCACATTCCTTGAATGGTGAATAGGACCATTTCGGTGTTCTTAATCCAAATACATTTTAAAATCACACAGTATTCTTTGTATCAATGTGTTTTGGCCAAAATATATAAAATATGAAGTTAAAAAGTTGCAGCAGAACTAACAATCTATTTGCCTGGAAAGAAACACTGACTAAAGCATGGATGGCTTTTGGAAGCCAATTAAAGTTCTTATAAGAGCTCCGGTGCATTTCTCTGTATTCCTCAGTCATAACCTTTTAAACAAGCATTTGCAGTTGTAAATATTCTCCTAAACTTCCAAGGTATTATGAAGTTAATGTGTGTCTTGCAACTACCAGTTAGCAAAATGAATAAAAACAGAAGAGAACAGGAAGAAAGAGTTTACTGATTTCTGTTTTGGGAACAGTCATGTACCCATGTTCACTTTGAATTGAGATTAGTGAAGCTGATTTAGAATCATACACAGATTTTCTCAACAGAAAAAACAGAGATTTCTATAACGGGAAAGAATGAAAATATTTCCCCTCAATTTTGTCAACGGGAAAAATGAAAGATACAAACAAGGCAGTATCCAGCTACAGTATAGCATAATTAAAACTAATGACCTAAAATACAACATATGGTCTTGTAAGCCACTCAGAGAAGAAGATAGAGCAAGAGATCTGTCTTTTACCATAGAGTTTGTCATTGAGTGATTCAGAAATTGAACTGATCACTCCAGACTAAATTTCATAAAGCACCAGTTCATTTCACTTGTCTGTTTTCTTTTTGCACCATTATAGAGGACTAGGATCTGATATTAAAAAATGCAGGTTCTAGAGAGCTCTCTTAAAACTGTAGATTCTCAAAAAATTTGCAAAGCCCTTCTGAAGACTGCTTGAGCAAACCCCTTTAGCTTATGTGTAGACATGTGATTTCTGTTTTCCAATGGTTGACTGTGAAGGGGTCGGCACCACATAAACCACAGTTGTAGAATCACAGAACCATAGAATGGTTTTGGTTGGAAGGGACCTTAAAGATATTGAGTTTCAACCCCCCACATGTGCAGGGACACCTCCAAATAGACCAGATAGCAGCTTTCTACTTCCAAATAACAGTTTTCTACGTCCCTCACACCTCACCTTTCCTGCCTTCAGCCCTCCCAAGCATGTAGAAAATGTCTAGTAGCTCTCACTCATCTGGGACATTTTGGGGTGCCAATTTGGAGCTGGCCATCTCTTGCCTGTGATCTTTAATTGGCCACTTGTTTCAACACTTGTTGTAGGATTTTTGTGCTTTTTTTTCCCCTAGAAGGAATAGTAATACTGGCCAACTTCACACCCTACACAAGGCCCAGTTAGGGCTTGGACAGCTTTTTGAAGTCCAGAGATGAAAAATACAAAGGCTTATCAGATGGTTACAGCATCAGAATACAACTATTCAACTTGAAATTTAGCTATAAAGAAGAAGGTTGATAAAATATAAATACACTTGCGTGAAATCCAAACCCATCAGTTTGCAGTTCAGATTACATTAACTGCTTCCCTTTCCTGAGTCCTCCTTCTTCCCGTGCATCAATATCAAGCCAAATCTATTGTTCACTTGTACCCATACACAGTTCTTCCCTAATGCTACCTTGACAGTTAAGACTGATTTCATTCATTTTCTTATTCTTCTTTTATTTGTGAGAAATGTTTCCTCCTTCACTCTGGGTGCACCCAGAGACGTATCAGTTAAAACTTCATGCTGCAGTCTATTTCTCTGTTTTATCAGACCAAACCCCATCTCTCATTGAAAAATCCTATTTTTTGACTCTCATCACTATGGTGATTAATTGCTGCAAGTAAGACAAAGACCCACAAAAACTTTTAGCTATATCCATAATTAATCCTGCTTTTCATGGCCCCTGGCTTCACCTACTTTCCTGCAGTTTGATTCAGAGACTATATTCTGCACAGGAGTAGCCACCTACCTACTAACACTATAATTACACCTCTTGTATGTCTGAGGCTACATTTCAGAGCAACTTTCACAATAAAAACAGAAATATTAAGCTTGACTGAAAAACAATCTTCCCAGCTGATTGTAGTCCTGGAAGCCTTGGAGCTGATGTCTGTTCTCAGTGTGTCTCTCCCTATGCATATTCCTCAGAGGAAAGACACAATTATTTGGGGTGCTGATCCAGATGAGGAGTCCCGAAATGCAGTTGGTGAAAATTTTTCTATTTCATATATAAACATAAATGGAAACTTCAAACAGTCTTCCAACACCTTTTATTTTTAATTACTTTTCCATGAGGCCTATGGCTATACTGGGTGTATGTATCCATGTTTTTCTATATGTATATATGAAACAATACTTCTAAACAAAATTGTTCTCCTTCTTTTTAGTCCAGACCCATGGAAACTGTCTAAACTGTTACTGGACAGCTCTTAGTACAGCTAGAAGATGAGACCTCTGATGGCTTCCCAGATAGCTGGGAGATAATTGAAGTTGAAAGAAAGGCTCAATTTCTTATGGGTGAGATCCAAAGCCCAGGAGCTTATTTTCCCTCCCAGTTTCCAGATGTCACAGGTTGAGTCCCTGAGTCGCCACCAGCTCAAGATGACTCCTTGCCGAGAGCAAATTGTGGCCCCATCTCCACAACATCCCCTGAGAGATCTGTTCAGACCAACAGTGATTTCCATCAGGTATCTGAGAAGATCAAGGTTGTACCTACCCATTTAAATCTTAAAATCCAGCAGTTCAAGGATCCACATTTGCCTCCTTTCTGCCCTGCTTTGAGACACAGTTGGGGGATAGTTTCAAACCTTCACTCATATCTCAACCTCTGATATATATGAAGCTCTGCTGACGGTATTGAACAAACTCCTTTATATCCCAGTAAGATGCTCCTCTCCTCACTCTTCTTGGCATCAGCTGACATCACTGAAATCCTTCCTGACTTGCCATATTTTTTCTCCCCCTCTCATTCCTTATGGGAAAGCAGGAAGACTTCCAAAAAGTGATGGTGAGGAGCCATCCTCCTATCACAAACAGCTGGTATTAATTATATATAGTCTACCAAGCTCCCTAAACCTACCCAGGACATGACCCCTTTGCACCACAGCCCAGGGTCTTTTCACACAAGAGATGCCCTGGTGCAAGATGTGAAAGGAGCCCCTGCCTTGTCCACTGTCAGCTCCCTGTCTTCACCTCAACCATGCTGCATCTTCCTGGGGTGGCCCCAAAGCTTTGCCTGGCAGGCCTGAGCAGGTCAGGCAGTTGCCCTCCCGCAGGACCCATCTGTGGTGCCCATCACCCACCTCGTGTGTTGGGACAGTGCAACTTCTCCTCAGGATCCACGCTCTGCAGACACCATTTACAACGTGAACACTGCGAGAGCAAGAACCAGCTTTTTCCACACCAAAATTAATAAATACACAAGACTGACTTAGAAGCTGTGAGACTGATACAACTGAATATATATTTTAAGGGGTTTTTTTCTGGTTGTCTTTACAAGCTTTCTGTTGCACAAACAAGGATTAGAAACCATTTATTTCCCCTGGACAGCTGAGATCATCATATAAGTGGGGTTCCAGGAGCTGGAGTTTTAGGAAAAAAAATGACAAGCATTGCCTGTAAAATTATGACTGTCAGCAACACTCTTTTTATTTATGAAAACCTTAGGGAGAACCCAGAAGTGAATAAAGATGGAGCTAAGACTACAATGAGACCCAAGAAATCCAGGTTTGACTCTTTAATTTGATACCACTCAAAGTAAGTGGATCTTGCTTAGTTTCATGGAAGATATTGAGTCCACTTCGTTTGCCAAGCCCATGAAGAGAGTGCTCAGCATCTTGCAGGACAGAGCCCTTTGTGCTTGGGTGTCCTGTATGTAAACCTAGGACAAAGCTACTTCTGTCCTACTTGCCATTGGGCAGGATGTTCTCTGTAGCAAGAATTTTCCCCATGAACTTGACACACTTCCAAAAAACACTCAGCAACTATTAACCATAATTAGTCCTCTGCATTAATTTCTGCACCATAATTTCTCTGAAGCGGTAATGTTTTTGTGTGTAGAATTATATAAGTTGAAAAAGCACCAAATATTGACATTGTTAGATGAGTCTGCCACCAGTATATATTTCAGGGACCATGTACCTTAAGGATCCCACATGCAGCAAGGCAGCCAGTGATATGAAACTGAAAAAAAAAAAAAAATTATTTGCTAATTTACAACTAATAATTAAAAGAACCTGTCATGGAGCCAAGCTTCCTCAGCATGTGTTTAACATTACTTCTGAGAAGGTCATTGCTGACTTCTCAGGGAAGGGAGTTCCAGAGAGGGTACAGTAAGTGCATGGAGTTTAAATAAGCAGCCCCGGCACAGACATTTTCGTAGTCTTCAGGGATACACAAACAATTCTGTCTCAGCAGTGCAGAAACAATGCCCTGTATTCACAAAGACTACAGGAACTTCAATATTGTGTGGAGAGGAGGTGGGGGTGAGGGAAGTCTTGAAATGCGGATAAATTGGTATTCACCAAGTGCCATTCTGTAATTTACAACAGTCTTTAACTTTGGAGGCAATTGCCAAGGTGCTCATAAAAAGCGAAATGATGAATATTCAGGATGTCTTCTGAATCCATTAGGCAACTGAGGATGAGGTCTCCATGTGTATAACTTCAGCTCTTTTCACATGCTGGTAGAGAGTGTGCCAAGATGGCGTCAGGAAGAAAAATGTCTCCTTAAACTGCCAATGGGGAGAGAGGAAAGGGGAAAAAAAATAGTGTGTATCAAGTGCATGGAAATTAAAATTTGTTTAAGTACAGTAATTCAACCTAAATGTGTGCTGTATGGCACAGTGTAAACCTGGCTCTTGGAGCTATCTGGCACAGCCAGTTCTGTGGACAGGTGTGCATGGGATCACTGTCAAGTTAAAAGCAGTCACTGCATGTTTTTCTTTTTCCATACCATCCCCTCCAATGGGTTCAGAGAGCCTGAGTGAATTCTGCCTCAGGACAAGGAAAGGCTGAGGCTAGACCAAAAAGAAGAAAAGCTCAAACTACAGAGGCTGAGAGGAGTACTAAGAGTCCAGCCCTGAGTTAGGAGTAAGCCGGTGATGGAACAAACTTTCTCCTTCATCCTCTGCCTCAACTCCCTATTTCCTTTCTTGACAAACTTACCAGCATCCTAGATAAGGTAGACAAGGCACTTACAATCACAGTTGGTAACTGATGAGGAAAACATGCTGTCCAGCTCTTACATCACAGAAAATAATGTCTCCTGGATGCCATGAATCACAGAGGATCACAGGCCATTAATCACCAGAGGGTGGAAGGGGCAAGTTTAAAGTCATGTGTACCAAACACAGCCATTTCTCTGGGGAATCTCAGACCTGGCATGATTCATTTTTGCTTCCTCAAGGAGGAATTGCAAGGGTTAGAGGAATAAATAATGCTACAGGACTCTTGAGCTCAGCTGGTAGTGAGACCAAGCTTCCCATTGAGAGGAGATTCTGGTCACAGGTGGTGTGTATTGCCACAGCAGGTGACACTCCTCTGGCCCCAAACCAGGGTAGAGGTACCAGCCAGTCCTCTGGGTCTTCCGCAAAAGACTGCAGGGAGTGACTGGGATTCACAAGGAAAGCAGAAGAGTGACAGGCTTTGTTGTCCCTGTCTCTTTGGATTATTGGTGTCGTGATGTGGTAACAACTCAGGTTCACAGACTGTCTCTGGAGCCACTCTGGGTGTATAATAGGGCATCCCAAATGCAACTTTCTAGAAGGAAGGGGCTAATCCCTACAAGTCTGAGTTGCTTATGAGAGTTGTGCAAATGTTAATTACCTGCCTTTACTGCATGTAAAATGTGATGAGCACAGTGGAGCCACACAGAGAGGTCTCACTGGGAGAAGTATTTAGTGAATTTTAGCAGTCTTTATTGCTGCCCTTTAAGCAAGTTAAGAGCTAGCAGCTGGTGACCAGATAGCACACAAGGCTTTACCACAGACACCAGATCATCACAGATCCATACACCCGGCTCAAGTGTGTGATTTACCCTCTCCTAAGTATTGACATGTGTAGGAGGATGTACCTCACAACTGAAAAGTGCGCTACCTTCCTATCAAGAATGATGAGATTATAAGTCATGGCTACTTCAGTTTCTTGTGTAGATGCTGGTGTTTTTTCTTGGTTCTTCCACACCAGTCTCCCACCCACTTTAAATAAAAATTGCCAACACACCTCAAGCAGAACAAGCAGTTGACATAGTAAAGACAAATACAATTTTTCAGATCACAGATACCTAGTCAGGGAGTTTGAGTTCAGTTCAGAGCTGACATTTCCACTTTTTGCGATTATTTACAGAAAACTTTGTGTTCACACATCTCAGATTTCTAGGGTGCTTTTTTTCTTTATAGAACTATTTTTTTCTGACCAGTCATTCATTATTTTACATATGGGATTGGTCACCATTTTGAGTTGGGCTACTTCTAACCAGCGATGAAGTGAATGAAGCATGATATATGAGAGATAATTCCATCATTAATTCCTAGCATTTACATTCACACACAAGTACCTTGCCCACATGCAAGCATGGGCATTTGCAAGAACAATGAGAAACTGGCAATAGGCTGAGCAGCCCCTTATCTGAGTGTTTGCAGGAAGCTGTCAAAAAGGAGAAGAGTGAGTAGAAACATGCTGAGTCCAGAGCCTTTCATGGAATTGTTCTATGGACATGTTCCACAATTGCCTTTCTTCTTTGTGTGCTCTGCTTCAATCACTAGGAGCACACAGGGGCATGGGCAACATGAGTACATGTTTTTCCCACTGGTTCCAAGGTTAATATGAATAATGTTCCACAGTCTTACTATTGTGGAAATGCCAGTTATCATCCTCCAAAAGCACACCAAAGAATTACAACTAGACATTAGTAAGTAAGAAACAAAGCATCCAAAGATGGCAGAACACCACCACCAGAATGACTAGCAGGATGAAATAGCTCCAAAGGAGTTTCCCCTGACCTGCTGTTGGCAATAATCCCTTGTGCAGCCCTCTGAAAAGCTCAGCAACCTGGCACACTCTGGATTTACAGCAGCAGAGGTTGCACTAAGGAGTACCATGAATTCTCCAGTAAGGTCCAGTCTGTCAGTGGTCTGATTAGCCATGGGATGCCTCCATGCCTGAGAAGGTAGACAGCAGTGTTGGTATTCCAGAATACAGATAAGAGTCTTTTTCACAGTTCATTGCATTGCAATGAAAATTAATTCTCCATCATTTTGTTCTAAAAAAAAAAAAAAAAAAAAAAAAAAAAAAGCAGGGGATGATACTTAATAGGAGGAAAAACCCACAAGACACTTAGCTGAAGGAGCTCTCTGAAAGAGGCTCTAAAGATGGAAGTCTTGTATGTCATCTCAGCTGCTAAGTAAAACTGGTGGTGTGACAAATCAGTACAAATTGCATTGCAAAAAGAACTACTGCAGAGATGTTTCTGCTTAGTTTTATGGCTCCAATGAAGACTATTGGTCTTTAAACTTGTCTTCATAGGTATAGTTTTGGTAAATCTGAACTTTCAAATCTTCAGTCCCCGAAATTAAAAAGATTCCCCACTAGCCACTGCCCTGATTCCAGCTCTTGCACTTAAAACACTGTTTGCTGCATGAAAGTATTTGTACCACCAAAAATCGTAGCAGCTCTTCCAGAACTGCATCTAGAATGGTTGGTTACACTATTTTGGAAGCTACAATGATTTTCCCAGGCTTTTCTTTCCGAGGCAAAATGAAAAGCATCAGTTGGAAGTAGAACCTCTGTATACTTTTCCTCTGCTATGAATACAAGGTTCGTCTATTTTTTTCCTTTTTTTTCCCATCAAGAAAAGTACATTTCATATGAGTCATGGCACATGTTGTACGTTGATCATCAAGACCAGATTATTATCCTTTTCCCTGCGTATTCTTCAGTGCCTGTTGTCACATTTCAGGACATTTCCAGCTCCAGTTCTACAAAGTCATTTTTCATGCTCACCTACGATCACAAGTGCAATAAAAATGCCCGGATCATTTCCAGATTAACAGTGCTGATATTCCTCCATCATGGGAGATATGGGTCAGGATATTTGCTGGACTCCAAGACAAGCAGAATGACTCAAGTTCTCTGCATTTCTACTTAACACCAACCACAGCAGTGGAGACTTTCCACAGGGTCATACCAAAGTGCCTCAGAACAGGCCACCTCTCAGGAAGAGTTAATGGCTTATGCCTCATGATCCTTCATGCCCATTCCCCTTCCATGCCTTGGCTGTTTTTCCTCTTAAATAGAGAAACATTATAAAGTCAACTGCAGAGATACATCTCAGCTGCTTTGCATGGGTGAAGGGCTGACTGTGGCACTGCTGGGGCTTGAATCTCTGACTTGAGGGGATTCTGTTTAGAACAAGCTTGACTTATTAAATGACAAAGTCATCTATTCAAATGCAAGTGGCCTAAGCTTTTTCTTTCTCCTAACAGCATACCTTCATTCACTTCATTGGAATTGCATTTGGTTTACACAGGTGTGAGAGGGAAATCAAGTAGCATATAGAAATGTTTTCTTTTGAAATATTTTTGGAGAAGAGGGGTAAAAAACCTGCTTTTAGACCAATGCAAACATTTGCATGGAAATTTTCATTAGGGTTAAAATTTTCTGGACAAAAACTGGAAATTATTTTTTCCCCTGTAAAATAGTTTGATTTTCAAAAACACAAAAACATTTAAATGGAAAACTAAATGTTTTCACAAAAACTTTAATTGTATTTTTAAAGATTTGGGTTTCCATTTTTTTAATGAAAAACTGAAGCCTTCTGTTGAAAATACTTAGAAAAATTAATCTCTTATTTTAAGATTTCCCATAACAGCATTTTAAAGCCATTTTAATAGAAAAATTAAAGGTAATATGAATACAAAACCAATAAAAAACTGTCACAACTGAGCCTGACAAACTAGCTGTGGATCTTAACATACATGAAACCCGGGATGAACATGAGTTGTCTAAACCATATGTTTAAAATATTTCTGCTAACATACTGCAAAGAGGGGCAAGTCAAGGGCAAAGGGAAGGTTTTCTCTGAATTTAGGGTTTTTACAACTCACATAAAACTAAGAAGGAAATTAAAGGTGAATAGAGGGAAGTAAAAAAAAAAAAAAAAAAAAAAAAAGGAATACCCATCTGTGTACATTTTGAGGCCCCTCAAGATATTGATGTCTAGCCCATGGGCTCCAAAGCTGGGACACATACCCTGATGTTGGATTAGATCATGGCAAGTGAGCCACAGCCAGGCCATGGCCACATGTGCAGTTGTAAAATTCTGTGTTCTACAGCTGAAAGTCCCATGTTAGAGTATGTGTCTGTCCACAGGAAATTCTGAGGACTCTATTGTTTGCTCCGTCCAAAACAATGGGAAACCTCATATTTAGCTACTGTATATATTTAAGTATTACAGCAATGATATTCTGGTGCTTGGTAAACAGGGCAGTAGTTAAGGCTAGATCTCTTTCTTATTTTTCACAGCAATAAGCAATCTGTGAATAGATGCTTTCACTCAGACAATGATTCAGCACAGAAAAGGGCTGGTTTCACTCATTTAATGATAATGCCATTGCCTTGTAACATAGAAGAAGAGTGAAATTCACAGGATAAAGAATAAGGTCCTAATAGCTCCGCCTCAATATGTGTTTTCCTAAACCAGATCTTCCAGATAGGTGAAGGAAGGTGTGACTCTTGTTCATTAAATATTTCTCTAGAAATGCTTAATGAAGAAAGCACATCACAAGGACAACACAGACCACAATTTAAAGAGAGATCAGTCCTACAAAGCTTTAAGAATATAATTCATGAAAAAAAAAAAAAAAAAAAAAAAAAAAAAAAAAAAAAAAAAAAAAAAAGAGAAAGAGGACATCTGTAAGTCTAAGAGTGAATGGCTCCATCTCCATCCTACTCACACTTGGCATTGCTACCCAGCTTTGGCCAGGATATGCAGGCACACTGCCAGCTGTCAGCAAGTAAGGCTGCCTGACTGTGCTGGGGATCAGAGACACCCCAAACTCCCCAGACATACCTGGCAGGAACAAGAGATGCCTGAATTCATCACACAACCTCTTCTCCTAGTCATTCCAGGTTGGGGGGAACTAGAACTTAAGTGATCTCACAGGCTACAGGCTGAGTGAACGTGAGATCAACAGGAGCAAGTAGGAGCTGTTTGGACAAGAGTTAAGAATAAAGTAGAGAGTGTGCATTTGCTGACCTGGGTACCAAGTAAATACATTAATTAATATTAAATGTATAACATTTATAGTATTCCTGAAGAATTTGTAACATTATATCCACTGGCAGATCACAATTGGTTCGCTTGTGTTAGATTGGTCACAGCAAAAAGCACAGAAATAATAACTTATGGTTGGTTGGCTGGTTTTTTGTGGGGTTTTTTTTTTTTGTTTGGTTTGGTTTTTTGTGTTGTTTTTCTTTTTTTTAAAAAAGGGGGTATGAGGAAGAAACTGAAAAGAGGAGAGGAAATGAGAGTCATCACACTATATCTGTCCCAGAAGAATGAAAATCCAGAAGCTGCTTTCTTTCAGGGAAAAGAACCAGGAAGGAAGTTTTCAGCAAAATAAGGACAGCGAAAGGGAGGTCAGGCTTCCCCCTGAGCAAAGAGGGAGAATTTCTTTCATGGGGTTGCTGTCTGAGTCTAACAGGAAGAGGTTTAAGAGGTTACATCTGCTAGGGTTCCCCAAGAGATCACTGAGAGTTGACTTGATTGCCCTTCAGCCTTCTATAGGAGACATGTTTCCCCTATCAGACAAGAGTGTAACAAGGTCTAGTGACTACAAGATGAGGCCAGCAGAATTAAAGCACATCAGTTACCATAAGGAGAGCTTTCACCAATCTCCCTAAATGTGCAACAGATTTGAAAAGGTGGGTTTTACCTTAATCTAAGGGTAAAATTTTTAACGAAAGGTTTATTAAAATAAAACACATGGCCTTTAAATTATGTAACCCCAATACAACCATTTCTTCTGCCTTTTTGTTTGTGTCCTTTTGCAAAAGTTGTCCTAGTCCCCCTTTCACAGAAAAATGTCAAAGCATTTTTTGAAAAATTAATAACCCCAAGTAAGTGTCTTCAAACCAGTCTTTTGGGGGAAAGCCCAAGTCTCCCAAAGCAATGTCTTGTCCTATAAACCTTTAAAGCAATTCGGGATCACTTAGTGTGCAGGAGCACAAATACATGTTAACATAACAACCAGGATAGCCACCTATAAAATATCCTGTTTTATTCTAGTGTCCTGTAGTAAGTAAGAAGAGAGAAACAGATTTAAGGACGGTAATGGGGGTAATTTGGAAGAAGGCAAAAGAAATTAAAAGAGGTCAAGTCTTAAGAGTTAAGTTTCCTCAGTTGTAGTCCAAGAACTCAAAGGCTTACAACAAACAAGAAACATTAAAAATTCAAAACTGATCAAGGGAAATGTTCTTTCACTGCAAAGTCCATTGCCAGTCCATGGCTGGCAGATTCTGGATAAATTACAAAGAAAGGTAACACAAAATGTAGGATAAAGTGTGGACTCATTGTACTACTCTCTACCACATGGGAGCCAAAGGAGAGGGGGAGAGGGATTGTAGAACCATAGAATCATAGAATGGTTTGGGTTGGAAGGGACCTTAAAGATCATCAAGATCCAACCCCTTCACAATGGGCAGGGCCACCTTCCACTAAACCAGGTTGCCCCATCCAACCTGGCCTTGAACACTTCCAGGGAAGAGTCAGCCACAGCTTCCTTGGGAAACCTGTGTCTCACCACCTTCAAATTAAAGAATTTCTCCTTAATGTCTAACCTAAATCTCCCCTCCTCAAATTTTAAACCATTTCCCCTTGTCCTCTCACTACACTCCCATGTAAAAAGCCCTATCCCAGTTTTCTTGTTGGTCCCCTTCAGATATTGGAAGGTTGCTCTAAGGTCACCTCAGAGCCTCCTCCTCTCCATGCTAAACAACTCCTACTTCTTCAGCCTGTCTGCATAGGGGAGGTGCTCCAGTCCTCTGATCATTTTAGTGGTTCAAATGGATCGTGGTTTTTTATTGCTTAGCTGCAACGTCAGATTCAGATTGGTTTAAAATATTTGTGACATGAGAGAAAGAAAATCATTGAATTACTCAGAACTTAATGTAGGTACTCTCAGTGTGCTTCACATTTTCTTTGGTGAGGGCAGCAGAGCAAGGAACTGAGAATAACTTGTTTACTACCAAACAGCTCTCTGTAGTATCTAGTTTTGCTATGTACTAAAAATCACAGCTGGGGCCAAGAATGCTGGGGCTGGAATTAAAGACAAGAACACACAATAACTTTCAGTAATGGCAGAAAGATTTAAATAGCACACATCAGCAGAAAAGAATGGGGAAACCTGCAGTACACTGACTTCATTGATACCCCATTTATCAGCAATTACTGACTCCATTAAAGGCAGAGTTTACAGCAGACAGAGAAACAGAGCCTAAAATATGTCCCAACAGATGGACGGAGAGTGTCAGTGATGCCGTATTTCAAAGGCATCTGCAACTTTGTTATCATTGTACATGGAGTCAGAAAGACAGCGAAAAACACTGGAATAAGGGCCAGCAAATGATTTACTTGACCCTGCATAGGCAGAACTGACAGCGAAAACCTCATTAATTCCTCAGGTCATTCTGGAAGACATTAATTTGGTTTGGACGCGGGACGAGGGGAGATTTTCCAGACATACACCAGGAATTATGAAATCTCTATAGCCAGAGGAAAGTATGTCCAAATCACTTTCTGCATAAATCAAGCTGACTTTCTGAAGAAGGATAATATGCCTAATCAGGGGAGTTATGGAACTTCTTGTACTTATTAGACAGAAAATAAAACAGTATATTATTTTATAATCAGCCTGGGGAAGATTTTTTTTTTCTTTCTTTCTTTTACTGCTCTCTTCTCTTGCCAGAGATGCGTTGGAAAAAGAACTGATTCATGAACAATTGTGAGTGCTGTGATATTATTTGTGTGTTTGTGTGGGGATATATGAGCATGCACATAAATATACACATGTATGTGGGTAATATATGTCTATAATTTTAGTCATCTTGCTGTATTTATACATCCTTTAGCCTTTTACCTCAGTGCTGCAGAATGCCAAGTACCACCACCTTCCTCTCCAATCTTATTTAACTCTTACTTACCCCCAGCCAAAAGCATCTGAGTAAATAGGAGGGCAGGCAAAGCCCTTCTTTGTCTCCTAGGGAGACAACCCTCAGGCCATGCTTCTCCCCTGCATGGTCCTTCCTCTAGCCTAGCTTCCACCATCAGGGATGGGACCATCACCCCAGCAAAACCAGGGGTCCCAGCCTGCAGCACTCAGAGCAGTAATGTGGCTTGGGGTAAGCAGGAGCCTCCCTGAGCAGGGGAACTGGGAATGACAGGCAGCAGTCCCAGCTATGACTTCTCCAGTCTGGCCCTAAATGTCTGAACTAAAAACAAGGTCCCTGAACAGAAAAACACTGGCTGGGTGTCCCTGGCTTGGTGGTGGGGAGCTCCAGAGCCAGCTGGGGTGAGTGGGACCCTCCCCTCCTGCCTGGCTGGCCTCCCTGGTTTGGCTCCAAAATCAGCCCAAAAAGCCCTCAAATCCCTTACAAATAGCCAGGAGCTGCAAGAAGTCTTCCCACCAATGCCCCCACAATAAATGCTTTCCAGTGCTTATGCATAAGCCTCTGCAGCTCGGGGTATCTTCCTCCATAGAAGATGCATTCATCATGTTCAGGGAAGGGTTATCTCTCCCTGGAAAGAACATGCATTAGTGCTTTTTACTCATTCAACGCTGGACACTCCCTATCAACAACAGCCTGCTGAAAGGGGAGAAAGAGGTGAATTAATCACAGGAAGAGACAATTTAAAGGAGTTTGGCTGTAAAATGGAGTTCATTAGGAAACCATAATGTATTTGGAATTAACAAGCTGCAGTTTCCCCACCTCTGCTGTCCTAGTCAACAATAAGCAGCATGAATAATTGCATTGACATCCCATTATGGGATGGCCACCTACCCTTTTTTTTAACTTCTTCCACAGAGCAGTCACACAAAAAAGTTATTTCACCTGTTGCACATGCAAGTTCTCTTTCAATATGCTTAGCTCCTTGGATTGAGAGAAAACAGTATTAAGTGGTTTGCAGTTTTCACTTTGGAGCTAAGGTTGTGATAATAACCATGTTACTTGGCTCTAAGATCATGCTTAGAAAGAGATCTCAAAGCACATTACAAATGGTTTAGACAGCACATCACTGTAGGTGCAGAACCAAGCAAGCCCCAGGTGGGAACACAGCACAGAGCACATTTTCCCATCCATCCTCCAGGATACAACAGTATCCATTTTCCCCTGATTTGACTTGTTAGAAAATATATATGATAGCTAATTTTTGGGGGGGTTTCAGGTTTCTGTCAATTTTTGCCTCATGTTATTATTGTGCAAAACAGCTCTATACAAAGCACTACTTAAAACACTGGCCCTGTAGAAGATTTCATCTAGTGCAACAGGAGAGATAAAAGAGGGATTGAAATGCACAAAAGGGCAACTTTGTGTGGTGCATGACTTGCTTGAGTCAGCAGCCAGTTTTTTCTAAGGCTAAATCACAGTTCAGTTCTTCATCAGGATGTTGTCTGGTGACCTTATCACTATGCAGCATGCTAGACTCTAATACAAAATTTGGGAAGCCTTTGCCACCCATCAACTGCAGAAGTACCACAGAAGGCCATTTGGATGCAGGGAACTATGTGCCCTCCCATCCCCTCTGTTCTTTTGCCAGTGAGTCATGTTCTTACTATTACAAGGGTGAGAGAAAAGCACTGCCTGGTCATCCAGCAAGTTCAGGAGTAACCAACCTTGAAAGACCAACAACAAGGAAACATTTAGTTATGAGCAAGATAAGTGGTGTGGAATGATTTGCAGTGCACAAATAATATTCCTTTATTGCACTGATAGTTGGTTTTAAAATAGTTAGGTTTTAAATAGGAAAAAAATAATCTGGGGATTCATTTTCATGTATGCTCAGGCTATCTCTCTAGCAATGTAAAGGAACTGAAAATAAAAGTGAATTGTATGGATGACCAGCTTGCCTGGCTAGAGTGATAGAAATGGATCTTAGTGTAAATGAAAACCAGACAACAGGAAGGATCCTGTTTGAACATGGTATCTGGATGCCTGAATCCAGCAGAATATGTATTTTTAAAGAAAATTAGGATGATTCAAACAAGAACAGATGTTATTCAAATATTAGCATATGTATTTTTTTATGCCCTGCACCCTCTGCAGCATCTTGTCTTTTCTCTTATTCTCTTTTTCTCCTCTCTTCTCCCCTTTCCTGCCTCTTCCTTTTCTTTCCACAGTTCTGTCAGCACAAAGCCTGAACCATGACTAACTACATTCAGTTTGGTTACCTGTCAATTCCTGCTGAATTTTACTTTCATATTCTCATGCTCAACACAATGCTAGAAAATCTAAGTTGAAAATATGGTAATAACATGTTTGCTTGTTGGTCTTGTTTTTAAATGTTTCCCTCGGGATTTGTAACAAATCATAAAAATGTTTTCTACTGGTCTTAAATATTGTAAAAGCTTATTTAATCAAAACTTAAATATTAAGCCAAACTTCATTGCACAATGTGTTCCTTTAATGGAAAGAGCTAATGAAAAACACACTAGGCCAAATTCACTCAATTTTCTTCACCAGGGAGATATTCGCTCCTCTATTACTAAGGATCATTTGTTTTGCTTCATTTTGCTGGGAACAGTCTTCAAACTTGTATAATCAGAGCATGCTCTGCACATATTTTTCATGGCTATCCTGAAAGTTTTGTCCTCATTTCTACCCCTGCAATGGCTCTTTTTTTGAAATCTAAATCTTGGTTGCATGACTCACTGGGACACTAACTTTATCTTCATCTGTTTTACAGTAATTGGACTAGAGCAATTTTTGTAGCTGTATCCAAGATTGTTTCCTGCTTTGAACTCAACACTCATACTATCATGTGTTAATTTTTGTGATTACACAAACTAGAGTCTGGCCATTAAAAGTTAATGTAGTCAAATATATGGCTCTGATCCAAATGGCTCTTACTTTATTTTCAGCAGAGTAGCTGCCACTTCACACTGTGAACAGACTGGAATTAAATAAAAATATTTGCCATAATAACTTGCCAGCAGAACAATGTGCAGTATCACTTCTTTTGCTGTGCAGCTGGGAATTTTGTACGGCTACATTCTGACCAGGAAAGCTTTGAAGGCTTCTGTCTCCATTATAAAAGGATATTTCTTCTGTAAGGAAGGAAAAAGAAAAAGTTACTCAATGTTTTAGCATTCATTCAGGTAAAATCCCACTTTAGAAAGGGCATAGAAGCATGTGCTGGAAATGAAGTGTGTGCACAAGTCCCATTGAAGCCAGGTAGATTGCAAGCATATGCTGAAATGCTTATTTAAATTAGGCCCTTAATTATTATGTGCTATGAGATTGAACTTTGTTTCATATTATTTTCATACCTCTGTATTTATATATGTGTGGGTGGGTGTGCAAGGACATATGCAAGCTGTTCACTAAAGAACATTAAAAATGGAAAAAAGAATCCTCCACACCATTCCTCCTAAAGTAGCAGATTATTTGACGGTTTTGACAAGCAAGAGTTAAATGTTCAGTGGAAATGGCCATTTCTCTAGTGAAAGAAAAAAATTATCAGAAATTTTTGTTAACTGATCTGTCTGGTATTGCTCTCAGGCATGCTGGACATGCACACAGGACTGCAGGGACACCAGCCCATCCTTGCAGATCTTTGCAGAGTGATCAGAAATATCTCATCCAAGCAGGGTGCATCTTTGTTTGCATCCAGGTTTTTGTACTTACATGAATCAGTTATCAATTTTAATTTATATCTGTTCCCTAATTCTGTCATTTGTTTATATCATTGATGCATATAAAATTTGGAGTTATTTGTATTTGCTGTTTACCTAACTGTGGATTTTCTCCGTGATAAATCTGTTCCATCAGTGTACTAAGGGAATAGCTTCACAGATCTCTATCTGATATCACTGGCCTGTGTCCTACCAAGACCAGCTGGTGTTTCTGATACTGTGCAAAGGCAGGAAGCTACTAAAATGCAGGGGAGGGGAGGCTTTATAAAAGATCTTAAATATACAAGTTAAAAAATGTTTTGTTGACCATTGAATGTAAGCTAAGGAGAAAATTCAGGCTTTGAGGAGGGATTAGGTTTAGAGGGGCTCCAGGCAGAGAGAAGGAGCAGGCACAAGTGAAACATCATAAACTGTTCCAAGGAAAGGAGAAGAATATGGTCCTGGAGGATAGCAGCCCACTGGTAGGGAATGAGGGAAGCTGAAGCACAGTCCTGAGAGTTTTTACAAGACAGTGAAGTATTTTGAATTTAATTCAGCATAAGGATAAGAAGGATAAGAGGGGATGGGCGCAAGGTGACTCTTGCTGAGGTGTGAAGTCAGATTTGGATATGGATGAGTTGCCATGTTGCTTGTGAGATAGTAGCAGACATGATAGCAAGGAGATGCAGCCAGGCCAGGAAAGCTGGGGCTCATTACAAGTGTACCTCCAGGTACCATTGGACATAGTTGGACACCATGCAACTCCCAGGGGCAGTCAGTCCACTGCACCCCATCCAGGGACAAAGTAGAGCAGGGAAAGATGGGGGAAAGAGGACAAAAATGTAAGAAACATTGCAAAATCAATTAATGGCAGAGCTAGTGTTACATCCTGATCTCAGGCTCTTGCTCAATGCCCTGTTTACTGGGGCAGGCAGCCACTGTGGTCCTATGGTGACTCCAGGACATCCCCTGAGACTTACTGAAGGAACGTGACAGAGTATGTGTATAGAGAGAGAGTGACTCCAAATTTTCCTGGTGCATCTTCGCTCCCATCTTCTTGATGACTGAAGGGTTGTCTTGTCCTCCAGTCATTTCTGGTTGTACTTTGAAGCTCTACCACATCCATTCCTGTGACCAGATAGAGGAAACAACAGTGGTAGAAATTTTATGTCCTGAAGCAGAAAGAGAGGATATAATGCCCCGAGGGTGCAAAGAACTTGTATGAAGGGTTATACTACATACCAACAACCAGTAAATAAGAAGCCACTAACAAAGAACAAGGAACAAAGGAGAAATTTTCTGTTTCTCTAAAGGCAGACGTGGAGCAAAGGCTAGAGTGTCCATAACTTCTGGGTTCTGCAATCACCCTCAGCAGATTTCTTACTAACTTTGTCCCAGTTCTGTATTAGGAGTTGCTGACAGCTCTCATAAATGTATGTCCCATATGAGCCGTGGCGCATGAAGCCCAGGTCCAGCCCTATTACCCAATAAACAAAAAAGTCTGTGCTGTCATAACATTTTATCACAGCTGGGCTCAACCAGGATGCTCAGCAAAAAAACCCTGGCCAGTCGGTGCAATGCTGTCCCTCTTAGCATGCAGAAGGCAAACTGCTGCAGGAATGTTTTATGTTTCTGTTCCATCCCTGAAGTTTCCTGTTGTTTAGGAACCTCCTGGATACAAGGGAGATGAATTATTGATATGCCAGCCTTGGGAAGAAAAAGCAAGGCAAGATTAGAAAAAGGGAAGGGACCTTTGTCTGGAGTAAACTGTATGAAAAAGCAGGATATTCAGTTCCCAAGGAGCCCTACACAATAAAGAGAGATCAGACTCCTGTGGTCTGCGTGGTTTATAAACTACTAATCATGGGTGATTCAGCACATACCTCTGGGTTTGCTGTGTTCACAGTGGTGCAGGGAGCTGCCCTCCAGTGGCAGGCAGTGTCGGGGGCATGTGCCAGCACCCCCAAACAGTGTTTCCAATGCACAACCCTGTGGATGGGCTGATATTGAGAACCTGGGTGCAGGACCCCACCTGTGCATTTTCAGCATTTGTCTGTGTGCTCAGCTGGCACTGCAGCCTCAGGAGAGGCAGAGCAGGCACATCTGGAGACAGGGAGTGTGCAGGCAAGGGCCCCAGCACACTGGATTTCTCTGCTGAGCCTTATGCTTTTCTGCAGGGATCTCAGAAGAGTTACTGTGACCACCATGCACAGCCTCCAAAAGTATCCACCAGTGGGGAGGAGACCTCACTAATCATCTTCCAGCAGTGTGCCAAGCCCTTGGAGTTTGCTCACCCACCCAAGATCCCCTCTTCAAGTAGGGATGAGAAGGACAGGCCCCGTGTCCCGAGCTCATGACAGAAACAGAAATCCAACCAAAAAAAAAAAAAAATCCCTCAAATGCTGCAGAGTATGTCAGGAAAATGATCTTTTCAATTGAAAGTAGCTTCCAACACCTGCATCCCTCTATGTTTATGCCACTGAGCCCTCACCAGAGTCTCTAGAGTTAGGACAGGGGAACAAAGAATTATTCTGCCCTGCTAACACCTTGTTCTGCAATGATTCTCATTTAGAATCATAGGATCATATATTGCCAAGTTACAACACCCCTGCCACTGGCAGGAACACCTTCCACTAGACCACATTGCTCAAAGCCCCATGCAACCTGACCTTGAACAGTTCCAAGGATGGGCCACCAACAGCTTCTCTGGGCAACCAGTTCCAGTATCTCACTACCCTCAGAGAGGAGAATTTCTTCTTACTGTCTAAATCTACCCTCATTCAACTTAAAGCCATTACCCTTCATCCTATCTACATGCCCTAGTAGTAAGTCCCTCTCCAGCTTGCTTCTAGGCCCCTTCAGGCACTGGGAGGGTGCTGTAAGTTTAGCCCCATCACCTGGGAAAGAGCACTTCTGCGTGATTAACGTGTGTGGTATTGCACCACTGTTATCTCCCTACTTCTCTAAAGCTCCTATATATGGCTCACCACCAGCCACTTCCCCCTCAGCTGTGCACACCAAAGGCAGGGAAGAAAGTTGCAAACACACTTGCTCATTCTTCTGTGTAATTATGTCCACACTGTTCTTAGAAAGTAGAGTCACACTCTAAAACTTCACAGCAGACACAGAGGTACCTGCAGCACTGATGTCTTCCCACAGTGATGCCCAGAGCTGGCACAGAGGCAGCAGCCAAAACACAGGGAGGAGAAATGGGACTCACTGCAGGTGCAAGAGGGGTCACTCACCTCTTCCTTGGTCCTGAAACACCAAAACGAAATTTAGTCAGGCTGAGATATTTGTGGCTGATGGTCGTAGCTGGAGAATAACTGAAAAGTGCTATTTGCCTGGAGAGGGAAGTGAAGAACTGATCTTTCAGCTCACTGACAAAACCAAAAACAAGAGAGGAGCACAATAGGAAGGACTGAATAAAGTGGACCTGAAATACATGTTAGTTTGAGTGTACGTTTTTTGTGCTGGTTTTTGTTTGGTTGGTTGGTTTTTAAGATGAAAAAGTGGGAGGAAAGATGTTTGACTTCAAGGCTGTATTTTGGTTCCTTCTTGAGCTTTTAATGTCACTCTCAAGCAGTTTCAATAAACAAACATTTGTTTTGAATAAAGCTATCGAAAGACTATCTTTAAAATGTCAAAATTAAATGTTTCAATGCTTTTAGACTTGTTTCAGCTGCAACAACTGATTTCCCTTTACAGCAATTTTGTATTTGTCCAAAATAAGTGTTCAGCAGTGGAAAAAAAATGCAACTAAAAATTTATTACCCTGCATTATTTATCAGTACAAATTGTAACATGAAAAAAATCTTACCAAAAATAAATTTCATCCAGCAAATACCTGATTTTATTGGTATGTTGCTTATAAGGAAAGATAAGATTCAAGACCAAGTGCAAGGTCCTACATCTGGGTCAAGGCAATCCCAAGCACTGATACAGACTGGGCAGTGCCTGGCTTGAGAGCAGCCCTGAGGAAAAGGACTTGGAGGTGCTGGTGGATGAGAAGTTCAACAGGAGCTGCCAGTGTACACTTGCAGCCCAGAAAGCCAACTGTATCCTTGGCTGCATCAAGAGAAGCATGGCCAGCAGGTTGAGGGAAATGATTCTCCCCCTCTGCTCTGCTCTTGTGAGACCCCACCTGGAGTACTGTGTCCAGTTCTGGAGCCCCTTTTACAGGAGGGACATGGACGTGCTGGAGTGTGTCCAGAGAAGGGCCATGAGGATGATCAGAGGGCTGGAGCACCTCTCCTATGAAGACAAACTGAGAGAGTTGGGGTTATTCAGAGAGGAGAAGGCTCCAAGGAGACCTTATTGCAGCCTTCCAGTATCTTAAGGGGGCTACAAGAAATCTGGTGAGGGACATTTTAGGATGTCAGGTAGTGACAGGACTAGGGGGATGGATTCAAACTAGAGGAGGGTAGATTTAGATTGGAAGTTAGGAAGAAGTTCTTCACCATGAGGGTGGTGAGACACTGGAACAGGTTGCCCAGAGAGGTGACTGAAGCCCCATCCCTGGAAGTTTTTAAGGCCAGGTTGGACAGGGCTCTGAGCAACCTGATCTAGTGGGAGGTGTTCCTGCCTGTAGCAGGGGGGTTGGAACTGAGTGATCTTAAAGGTCCCTTTCAACCCTGAAAATTCTATGATTCTATGATTGTTGTAGCTAATCATAGGATTTTATGATTCAGAAAGTATCATGACATCCCTAAGCTCAACATTTGGCAAGAGTGGAAAGAAACCTCTTCCTATAATAGGATAAAAGATGTTTTAGATTTGCGTTGCCCTACAAGTCGACAGGTAAGATAAGGAGTCCCCTTGACAACACAAAGCCAGGGTAGTCAGCACAGCCAGTTTAGAAAATAACAATTGTTGGGCAATAGGTTTCAACATATTTAATTAATTTTTCCATTAAGCATGTCTTTTTCTTCTCAGTTAAAAAGAAGGAAGACCAACATAAATGCTGGTTTTTTACCATCTTCTGAGTGTTTGACTTGGCGATTGTGAGAATTGCCTTCTCGTATGTTTGTTTGCATAAAACAAGTACATGCATCCATTGTGAAAGAGTCATCAGTAAACAGGTTGTTTCCAATGTGCTGTTTTTTCCATAGTGCTGATGTCCCTTCTCACCATCAGCTGGCTCATGGCACCACCTTTTGCCCCTAGTGACAGCTCATCTCCTCTGGGCTGGAGGAACCAGCCAGCTCAAACACCTGTACCTCACCACCCTCCACAGTCACTTCATCTGCAAGGTCTCTAAGAGGTTGACCACAGGGACAAGTGTCCACAAACCCATCAGCAAAAGATGGAGATACAGCAGGAACAGCATCCCTGCTGTTCAACCTGAGGTCTGGCAAGCTCATCACCTCCCTGGCCTGGGGGATTGAACCTCCTCATCCCCTGCTGCCAGCCAGGGCTGCTCCTGGCTTCCTGGCCAGGCCTCCCACTGAGTGGTGAGCAGTGGTGGTAGGCACTCTCCTGCAGCCCCAGGAAGGATGGGCTGGGCTCAGCCATTCCTCCTGATGAAGATAAATGGGGCTGTGTGGATCAGCAGACTATCTGGGGTGTCCATCACTTTCCACTCGATTAGCTGTAACAAGGTCTGGATGAGCCTGCACGGAGGAGTTGCAGGGCTTAATTTGTAGGGCCAGTCAGGCTGGAAGACCACAGAGGAGGCAGAAGGACTGCAGAGCATACCTAGCAAATCCTCAAAGATAGTGGCTGTTAATTAACTCTGTGTGTTTATTTGGAAGAAGAGCTGTGCAGAAGAAGGGTTTTAACAAAACCCTGCCACCCCACATGTTCTATTTCCTGCCTCACCCTCATGAAGTGACTTTTCAGAAACATTTCCAGAGCAACTGCCATAATTTCTGCATTTCCACTGAAATCCTGCAGCCCCCTTTTTGGTGCATGGTTGGGTCTCTGGCTGTGGTCCCTGCACTGAGGTTACCATATGTGCAGCAGAAGTTTCTATCCTGACCCTGTGGCACAGCAGCCCAGACTGCACAACTGTCCTGAGATACTTTCTGAAGCAGATCCTGGTAGCAGCAGTAAACTGCAAACCATCTCAAACATGGCCAGACTGGACACTACAGACAGGCCAAGATTTTGACCCCAGAGAAATTCCAGTGCACTGATACACAGGAGAGAGCAAATAGGTCCAACTGCATCTGGCATGTGGGCAGCACAGACAAAGCTTATCTCTTGCATTTTGTAATGAGAAGGTGATGGGCCATATCTCCAAAGGCATTTAGGTGCTTCGACATTTAACCTCCCACTTAAATCCGTGGGAGGCCCACAAGGAAATTAAGGGTCTAATTATGTTTGGATGTCTGGCCCTTGAGATCTGCTTTACTGCACTGTTTACTTCTGTGTCATTTATTGCTGCCCATGAAGGCAGTGGACACTGTCTTCTCTGCCCTCTGGCCCTCTAGGTATCATGAATTACTGCTGTGAGACCCTGATCCCAGTCTCTCAACCCACCTTTAGGTCAAAACTGCTTGTGCATGGCCACATTTGCTTCCCATTAGAAATGCCATATTATATTTTTGGTACATGCACAGTGTGGGGATGAGAGGGAAGAATGGGGACAAGACAAGAGATGACAGCTGAGCCAAGGGCTAAGTACTGGTCCAGTAGAAAGTGTTAGGCTTCAACATGAGCAACACCCATGGACAGGAGCTGCAAATACCAAAGAAGTCTGAGACATGTCATGGTCACATCCCTTCTTTACAAGGCATCTGTGACCGTGTTGATGGGAGAAGTTGTGCAGCAACAGTTGTGCATGGTCAGGACATTCACTGCAGGCCCCCCATGTCCTGGAGAGAGACAGAAGAACAACATCTCCCCAAGCACCTGGAAAAGGCATACAGACAAGAGGCCCAGAAGGCATCTTCTACCCCTGGTTGCTTTCACTGAAGAGCCACATATGGACTTCATCCAGAGTCCCTCTACCACCCCAGAAATTATGACGTAGGTCCCAAAGGAAGTGCAAACATCTACCATTTTTCCAAGTTACAACCTCTATAATGTTACCTATTGCTGGTCAACTGGGTTGTTAGTCTGGTGGCCTCTTGGCTTGTACCAAATAAATACATTGCCACTGCTCTATCTGTATGGCCATAGTGCAGTTCCCCTGTGCCTCTGCCAGCTGGCCTGATCTTGGTGAGTGGTGAACCTTCCAGACTGATTGTTGACAGATTCTTCATGACTAATTTGAAATGAGCAAGATCTGTCAGCAAACATTGACGGTGTGCTCTGTGTGTTATGTGGGCATTCGTAATTTCAGAGAGATTGTAGGACAAAAGGACAACCTTGGCTGTAAGAAGGTCTATGAATTTCCTGCAGCTGAGTATGTATCTGAGGCCCGTTTATGATCACATCATCGGTCCATACAGTTGGATGCTTCCCTGCATCCAGCATTGGGTAAGAAGTATTTGTCTAATAAAAAAAAAAACATTAAAAAATAGATTAAAGAATAAATTCAATCCTTGTGAAATAGAGGTCAGTAGAACTATGCCAGGGAGGAATTTGGGCCGAGATACCCAGTCTTTGATACTACATTTAAAATAGTAAAAATATTTTCAGTGGACAGGGAACTGTAAGAGGTTTATAAATTCAAAAGAGAGGGAAAAAAAAATGGTGCTGCTCCCCCGCAGCCTCCTAAAAATAGCAAATTACACACCTAATAAATGTATCAGCAGCCCATGAAATTGACAGCCTGAAATTGAAGAACAGACCCATTTTGTTTGGAGAAATAGTCTTTTAAGAGTGTGGAGGTGAATTAGAAAAATAGCAACTGACATTAAAAGTGCAAGATTAATTTGACCAAGCTTTAATTGAGACAGCCTGAATGAGACAGAAAAAGAGAAAAAGGGAGAGGATACGAGCTCTGTCTGGCTCCATAGAAACTCCACCTACCATGTTCTTTCAGCTGGAGCTCAAGTTTCAGCATTACATCATTCCCAAAACGTCCCTTTGGCTGATATTACCCTGGGAGCCGGGCACTGATGCTGTGTGCAGGGTTATGGATGTGGCTGCAGGGTGAAAATCCACCCTTTGGTGTTCTTACTGGGGGGACAGGCCAAGGGCTAGCCTTGGACAGCCTTCAAACCCATTTCCCTCTTCAGAGGCTGGGCACCACTGGGACCGCCAGCTTTTGGAGCAAAGTCCCCACCATCCTGTCCTTGTGTCCCATGGGGACACACTGGAGTTGCCGAGGCTGCAGCTTTTGCTTGCAGGCAGAGGAGCTGGGATTTGCTGTAGCTGGCAGGGCTGAGGGGAAGGAGTTTATTTATAAATCAGAACAGATCTGCGTACTCAACAAATCCTGCAATCTCAAAGCCTGTAAAAGCATTAAGCAGCCCATCCTGACCATCAGCATCTCTCAGGTTTCCTGGCTTAAACAAGAAAGTCCTTCTCCTAAGCAAGGAATAAGCTCTTGCACAGACAGTATTTCAAAAGCCTTGCTGCTACTGAGTAAATAAATGTGTGTAGCAGATACAATAAACATTTTCTTGTTCTGTTCTGAAATCAGATCTGCAGATCCCGAATCCCCCTGTGTTGTGCAGAGTGTAATTACAGGATATGTTAAATTTTCTTTATAGCCAGCCCTGATGGTTGTTAAGTGACCGCACCGCCCAGTACAGCACCCCTCTCTGGTCTGCTACCATTCCTAATGAAAACCAGATGTTTATTTAAAGTTAATAATCAATACAGCACTCATCTTGAGTCAAGTAGGGCTAAACATTTGCTTAGAGAAACCATGTCAGAGCCATGATAAGCAGGGGCTGGTGCAGCACGCTGCCTCAGACTCTGCTGGGGCGTGAGATAAACCATTTGAATTCCAGAGAGTGAAAGCTGAGGCCAGGGGGTTGATCTGTACCTCTACTAGTAATCAAAGCAACTAAAATAAAGGCAGCTCCAGACCCATCCAGAGCAACACAGATCCCTGATGGGCACTGCAGCCCTACTCCCAGACTAATGCATGTGCCTGGCAAGGCTAGAGCTGCTGCTGTGCAGCCTTGCTTTGCACTGGCTCCTCTCTTATAAGTTTATTTGAATTGAACAAAAATACATGCAAGGCTAGAGTACTATGTGGTTGGAAGGCACTCTGTTGATAGGAGGTGAGCACTCCCAAACAGCTCTAAAGGCAGCAGGAGCTAGAAGGAAAGAAGTACCCAGCATCTCGTCACAGTCAATTGAGATCAAGGCTGAAGCATTCTAATCTTTTTAAATCCCAAGTTAGACAGCAGATTGTATAATTTACTGCTGGGTCAGACAGTGAGATGGATGAATTGCTAGGGTAAACTTTTCGTGTGGCTCACATGCCTTCTCACAGCTAGTGATACTCAAGCCTTCATCTCAGTGATGAGGATGAACATTGAGAATGCTAGTGGGAACTCCAGACAGAGGTAACTCTGGCTTATCTGCTCTGCCCGGACCTGTTTTAACTGGGTCAGAGCTGTCCCAGTCCAAACACAACTTGAAAATTAATACTGTGAGAGTGTTTTTCTGTTGCTCCAGTAATGCTCATTGTTTGCAAAGAGCTATATGGCCAAATCCTTTCAGTTTCTTGTGCTGTAGGAATATTTCAAAGCAGACAGCTATCTTTCTTTACTGATTGCTATTCAACAATCCCCTTATCAAATGGCCTCCACCATCCAGCCTGCACCTTCCCTCTCCTTTCCCACCTTCACTTCCATCTCTTGCTCAGAGAGCCTAGACCCCTAACCATAATATCTACCACACCTCACTCCTGTATTACAGTACTGTGATGAATACCAAAGTGAATCTGAAAGAGTCCTGAGACCTAGCATTTTTCCTGATGGTAGAAAAAGAAAATTCTCTTGATTTAGCCTGTTCCTCTCTGGCACTATTCAGCAGCAGGAGCCAAATACTTGCCTATGGCTTGCCTTGTGGCAGAAGTCACTGCTCAAATATTCTGGTGTAAAAGAGATTGAAGTTTTCAGTTCTAGGCTTTCACTAGGAAAACTAACAAGTAAAATGACAAGTAGAAATATGAGGAAATGTATATGACTCACAGGCTCATAGAAATTTTGTTTAGAAGGGACCTCTAGAGGTCATCTAGTCCTTCTTCCCACTTGAAGCAGGACTATCACTAGCAGTGTTTTGCTGAGACTGTATTTGGGGATATGATCTGTGTGGTTGCTCCCTCCTTTCTGCTTTTTTTTTTCCAATTTTGTTTGCAACAGCCTTTTCAAATTGTTTTAGTTTGGTTGCACATAATATCTACCTTCTTAATTCATCTTAACTCACATGATTAGGCCAAACATGATAATATTTGTGTACTGAAAGTGAGCAATCACCAAACACTTTCAGGCTTTAGCACCCTAAAAAAAAGGGAGGACATCTGCTGAACTGAGGTGCCATCCTCAGTGCATCTGGCAATATGGTCATGAACCACCTGAGCTGAAATCAGAGGAAAGACAGAAGGATTATAGTTCATAAGGTGCATGGCAACTTACACCAGCTTCACTTTTTCTTGTGCAAGTATGGAAAGGGAAACATGGGGAATAAGAAACACTCACATGCCAGTTCTACTTCTGCGCTCTGCTGAGTTGTTAACTTCCCTTCTTCCTCATCACAGAAATCCCCAAGTTAAAGTACTCATTTAGAGTTACCCAGAAAAGCCGAAGATAGATTTGGATCCTGTTAAAAGCCACTGTTTGTAACAAACCAGAATCAACTCTCTTGGCTTAAGAAAAAAACCAAAAAAACCAAAAAAAGCACCACCCTCCATTCCACCTAAAACATGTTCAGTAAATGATCTGTGACCAAAACCAAAGCCAACTACTAAAAGCTGGAAAAAACAGCTTCTCTCACCTCCAAATTAAATGAATCTGACCTGCACACAAAAGCATTCCTAAAGTTCTGAAGCTCATGAACATATTTTAAAAAAGGCATTTCTTAAAAAACAGCCCATTTCAAAGCACACCATGAATTTTTCTGAAGGGGATTCATCTGCATTCCTAGGCCCTATCATGCTTATGGAGCAACAGCATTGTCCTGATACATTGCATTGTCTCTACTTCCCAAATACAACCAAACTCCAGCATGATAAAAAAACCTCAAAGCACAACTCTGGGTAATGCTGCAAGGAAAACAAATGCCCCAGAAGTGGTGGCCATGGGTCTGTGTTCTCAGGACTAGTTCACATGGCAGAGACCCCCCCAAGCAAGCATTTGTCCCACCACTGCCCTTTATGTTGGTTCAGGGGTCCCTCAGTAGAGTAGTGTTGATCCAGAGAAGACAAGGCTGGGACCACTGTCCCTCTCCTCAGCTTTTTTTGTGAGCTGAGTTGGGTGACCCAGATGCTGTACGGCCCCAGCTTTTGCCACATGTTGTCTACAGATGCCTAAAAGCTGAACTGTGTAATGCCTAATTCCCAAGCCTTGACTCGAGCAGCCAAGTCAGACACACTGAAACACTTTCAAAATAGCAGTACGGTGTCAGCCTGTGTGCTGAAAAAAACACCTTTCCCCTGGGATAAAAAGCTTCCAGTTCGGGTATTCCTGGGTTTTGGGTGGGCACAGTGCTCCCATTGCTCTCAGGAAAAGGCACAGGATTAGGCTGGTCACCAGTTCGACTGAAGCCAGCAGTGTATTCTAGTCTGAAATTTTCTTTCCCTGGAAGAGATAATGCTCTTTTTCTTTTCCTTTTTCTTTTTCTTTTTCTTTTTCTTTTTCTTTTTCTTTTTCTTTTTCTTTTTCTTTTTCTTTTTCTTTTTCTTTTTCTTTTTCTTTTTCTTTTTCTTTTCCTTTTTCTTTTTCTTTTCCTTTTTCTTTTTCTTTTCCTTTTTCTTTTCCTTTTTCTTTTCCTTTTCCTTTTTCTTTTTCTTTTTCTTTTTCTTTTTCTTTTTTTCTTTCCTCTTCCTCCTTCTCTTCTCTTCTCTTCTCTTCTCTTCTCTTCTCTTCTCTTCTCTTCTCTTCTCTTCTCTTCTCTTCTTTTCTTGTTTGTGTTTGTTTTCTTGCTTGGTAAGCAATCCTGCTCTGCACTCTCCACTGTGTTGGCACCTTCCACACTGAGGAACAGTTTGTTGGGGTTTTTTTTTGTTTTTTTGTTTTTTTTATAATAAATGGAAATAGATTTTTGCAGCAGCCTTTCAATTTGCACAGGCACAGAATGCTCTGAACTTTTTTTGGAAGCAGCAGATGACTACAGCTGGTTAGCACAATTATAGCCGTTGTGTAATACTTGTATCATCTGTTCTTTCATTCATTCTTTTCATGAAATTCTGCATTATGCTGTGGGGGAAGATCTTCCTGATGGCAAAGTTACATTTTTTCCTATGTTGTTGTTATTTTTCATAGTTAAAGGGACACTGGCAAGTGACACTTCACTTTTTTTTATTCCATTGCAAAAGTTGTTTACCCTGTAATTTACAGTATCCTCTTAGAAGCCAGAAGAATGAAGATTTTGAGCAATTTGGCATTTCCTCACACTTGTAGGATTGTTGATTTCTTTTTTTTCCACGGTGGGCTAGAGGAAGCTCAGACACTTTATACTTAGAGTGGTTCACAGTAGACTTAAGGACTGAGGCTACTGATTTTTCACAGCACTCTCAGGGATAGATAACTATTACCTTCAATTTATCCCAGTTTTCCAGGCAGAAAGCAAGCAGCCCTTGCAGAGATGAGGCCAGAGCTGTGCCAAGTTTTGTACAGAAGTACCTCTCAAGGAAGGGATTTTTGGCAGAAAGAAGTACCTTCCCTAGAAACCCTTTCTTCAAAGTATCCATCCATCCATTCCAGAGCACAGGTGAGCCCTTCTTGCCCTGCTGCTGCATGCAGCCACCACGGACAACCAGGATGGTCCCAGATGTCCGTATGGGTTGCCCTAGTCCCAGCAAGAATGAGGTGAGGAAAAAAGAGTACAAACCTGACCTCTCCTCTTTTTCTTTGCTATGACTATAGCAGGCAAAGGTGCTGAATGGTTTGTTCTTGCATACATCTTTTTTTTTATAGTACATAATATCACCCACATTATATCAACATGGGATCGTGATAATAAAATGGACACCGATGCTGATATTAATTTTTGATGCTGTAGAACCCCCACTGTATTTCAGCTTTCTCAATTTTTTTTCCCAAGGTGGAAAAACAAATCATGTTCTGTTTTCAAAAACAAAACTTTTTTTCTTTGCAGTTCTCAATGTGATTTTGGGGAGCTTCTAAAAATATTGATGTCTTGTGTCTCAAGGTTTTCACTGGAAAAATGAAAGAATATATGAGAAATAGTACATTTCTAAAAGGATTTGATACAACTATGACAAAAAGAAGAAAAAGTGAAATGTCATTGGAGAAAGAAAAAGGGAAGAAATATAGTCTACAGGTGCTGTTTCTTCTTTTTCTTCCTCTTTTCTGCTCTCCCTATATTAAAAATAGACAAATGAACCAAAAATAAGATAGAAATACTTGAGGTTTTGTAGCTCCCCTCTATGCCATGTTCTTTTATTGTTCCTTTTATTTTCTTTTTTGCCGTTGTTGAATCCATAGCACTGTGTACTTGAAATTCATTTGGGTAATTAAGTTAATGAGAACAGTAGAATTTCATTAGGCTGGAACAGAAATTAGCTTCAATGAGCTCCGGCATTTTCATGTCTCCGTCTTGGGTAAAAGCATCAGCCCTTGAGCATCAGGGGATCCATGAGCCTGAGATGAACCCTCCCAACCTGAGTCACACTTTGCTGTGCCATGTGAAGCAGCCATCAAGTAGTTACCAGCAGTGTTCCCGGGTTCCATGGCAATAAAAATTATTTATGCACCATGACTGCTAAGTGCTACTAAACACAAAAGCAAATGACACTATAGTCTCAGACCACTAAATTTGTCTCTCTTCTGCACATATCCTTTACTTTCCCTTTGGCTGCCTTTTTGCTAGCTGTAAATTGCATAATTCATTCTTTCAGTTGTTTTATAGTTTTGTGGTGAAATTCAGATTTATCATCATTAAAAGTTGTTATCACTGTTTACACAATGACGCAAACTGTCTGAAATGTGCCTCAGACTCAAGGCTGACATCTAACCTCAGGAGAAGATGGGGCTCTCCAGACCAATACAGATCCAGCCTACTAGCCAAGAAATCGGCATGAAATCGGAGAAAACTGTTGTAAGTCTGGAAGTTGGGAGGGTTGTTACATGTTTAATTCTGCTTCTAAAAGTCAGAGGTGCGTGATTTGTCAAGAAACAGACCATTTAGGGCTTTTAATATTATCAGCTCACAAGGATTACTTCTTCCCTTGAAACACAAAGGAACTGAAGATACTGTAGAAGAATGGACTGTGCCCAACAGGGATACAAAAAAACCATTTCTCCTCTACTTTCTGTCTTCTTCTCAGTCTACAGTAAGATTGCAAGCTGGAAACCTTTCCATTTTGAGTGGTCTGAATGGTGGACACCTGCTTTCTGTGATCCAGGACCTGCTGAACCCCTGAGTCAAGACCTGAGAAAACCATTTATGGGGCCATGCATTAGTAACCCTAATGAGAGAGGCCATGATGCCCTGACATTATGGGGTGCTGGCATGGTTTGTAGGTCAGCAGGAATATGCCATTCCCTCTGAAATTCACTCCACATCTTGCTGGACTGGAGTGACCTGCAGGACATTTCGTTTAGCACCATTTAAGTCACATCAAGGATTAGCAGGTCTCAAGGAAAACCACGAAGCAGTGGGACATGGGTCTCTCAGGGCTGTCTGCTTTGGCTGATTCATAATAATGTCATCAGGAAAGATTAAGACACTCCAGCTTGGCAAAGAGGAGCGACACTGCAATAAATCCCTCTGCTGGGGTATTTCCTCTGGCTGGTTGCACAGCCATTTCAGGCTGCTCTGAAATTAATTTCAGCATTCTTGTAGGCACTTATCTCCCCAAAGTAAGATTTCCTAGGAATCGTCAAGGAAGGAATAAAGACAAAAGAAATACAGCCAAACCCCAGCACTGAAGACCTGAGCCCTCTCTTGTTAATGGTCTTGGTGTAAACCACGATGAATTCTACTTCCGTTGCAGGAGTTATCTGGGTGATATACTGTCAGCGAGGGGAGACTCAGGTGTTAGTCCTTTTAGTTGAGCTCTCTTTATAGTTTTTGCAAAAGGAGACACTGATTCTGCAGATAGCTGAGATCAGCTTTTTATATAAGACATCTCAGCACAGAGGGACAGGAGAAGCAGACCTATCACACACAAACTTTACCTTGTATATAAAAGTTATGTAATCAAGGCTTAGTCACTTCAGAAGGAAATTGCCATTACAAAACAGGCAAAAATACTTGGAAATTGCATGTTCTTTGATGGCCTTAACTGTAAATTAATCCTCCCTTCTGTACAGGAAAGTTATTTTTTCTTACTCTCAAACAAGCAAAATTCAGTCCTGAAACATAACGCATCTAATAAAACATCCTGATTTGCTTTTCTTGTAAGAAAGAAGTGATGGGAATTGAAGGTAGAGTAGGGAATGGTGTAGTGCAACAGATATGGAAAGAAATGCCATGGTAGAAAAAGCCATCTCTCAAAGACTACAACCAGCTGGGTGTCTAGATGCTTTGTAAAATTTTATTGTGAAATGCACCAATGATGAGCACAGCTGCAAAACATCAAGAGTGTTTATCATGATCTCCCAGAGTGTTCTGGGTGTGTTCCCCTTTGACACTATTTATATATGCTTAACTTAAGCTGATTTCAATGGAGACTTCAGAATTGCTTCAAGGTGCGTCCTATTATATGCAGGATAAACTTGTGGCTTAAGGTTTGTCTCCCTTATGTGGTGTTTACCAGCATGCAAAGGGCAACTGAATGAAGAAGTAGCTGATAGCATCTGGCTGCTGTTGTGGAAGCAAATAAAAGACACTTCTGGCACTCACGCATGTACTAAAAAGGAGATTAAGGAGATCCTTGGGATGGAATTCAGGCTAAAAAAATGTGTAATCCATCCTTCTGTGCCTAAACACTACAACAGTCTTCAAGCAAGGGGCCTGAGTCTTCCCAGCATTACTTATTTAACCAAATGTGAGTCCCTCCCAGCAACATGCTGGTGTGACAGGAAAACTGCATTGCCAAGAATCAGTTTCCCTGTGCAGTGTGCTTCACCTGCTTGTGGTCCCAAAGGTCCACAAGCTGAGCATCACATAACATGCAGTCATGTTCTAATTCATTGTAATTCAGTTTTATGTGTGTTTTATACTTCCTGATTTTAGCAGGCAGTGAAAGCATCAAAACACTCCTAAGGAAGCTGGTTTTGTAAGTTCCGGATGGTGATGGGGGGTAGAGAAGGGGAGTGAGAATATTGAGCAACTGGCATCTACCCACCTGAAGGGAGGTTTTACATTGAGAATCTAAGAAGTAACATAGAAAATGTTACAAAATCAAATTACACAATTTTATAAAGCTAAAAATAATTGCTATAGTTAAGCTATAAGCGTTTCTGAAGGGGAAAAAAATAAAAGTAATTAAACAGTAGTATTAATCTTAATGGTAATCCCCGTTTTCCACACTAAGACCTTGTGACAGCTTTACATAGTTTTCATTAAGCATTTTCAAAGAGTTCATGGGAAACAGTGTCTGATTCAACTGTGAAATCCTTGTAGCACTGTCACACTTGAAGCGTCAGATTTTAAAAGTGAAAGAGTTCTGGAAGAGATACTGTTTGTAATCACGAACCAAGGTCTCAAAGCTCTTCAGACTGAGATGTTTACATTGCACTTATGCAATTCCTTTCCTCCCCTCTGAGAGTCACAAATTGCTTGGCAAAAGACATGGCAACTATTTTTTCACATCGGGACCTGAAATGCAGAACATGTAAAGATATCCTAAAACCAGCTTGTTACAAAGGTAGGATTAAAAATCAGATCTCCTAAATGCAATCTCCTTCCTAATCAGCAGAGACAATGGCTTTCTGGACCTAAACAAATGAAGCATCCTCCCTGTTCTTCCAGGGTTGCACCATGGAGGAGAAATTTCACTTCTTCTGGTACTGAGAATGGCCACTCCTGAAGGAAAGAGTCAAGCTCCCCTCCAAATGTCTCAGACCATCTGGCTGCTATGGCAGGCATCATTACAGGCTAGACCCTTGCAAAGTCCAATGATGACAACAGGCTGTGAGGCAGATCTTTGCTTCTTCTTTTTGTCTGTTTGCAGTGGTACAGCTGATCACAAAACCATAAAAACCTCAAAACCTCTTACTAAGGAGTTGTGGAAGTTAGAGTGCAACAGGCTTATTTCTGTCCCATCATAACGAATATTTGATTGTTCTATCTTTGCTAAATTGTTTTTGTGAAGTTGTTTTTACAAAGCCAGATTTTGGCTGGACCCCCCAGCATCTCTTATCACAAATCAAATTGTGCACTTATTTGCACATCTGTCATTGGAAAGGAGGAGGTTTTATTAAAAGTAGTACTAACATTCATATCTGGAATTCACTTCTCAATTGAGAAACTTCTGTGCCAGTGTTCAGCCAGGAGTGAACTTTATGATCATGTTATCAGCTCTGAAAACAGGAGATTAAGCAACAGCCGCTGAAGTGGTAACAGACTTTTAACTCCACCAGAATCAGTTATCCACTTCTCTATATTGCTTTCCTGCAATATCAATCTTTCATATTCGAAGGCTTTCCCAATGAAATAGAACCACTGCAGAGCATTATTTGTAAAACAGCTCTGTCCTGAAACACGATAGTGCACGAACTCGACCTGATAATTTATGAACTCACAGCTAAGTAAGAAACAGTTCCTGCGTAGCACAGGGAAAATGTACTGCAACATGCTAAATCTCTTTTTTAAATGTAAAATCATATTGCCATTCAGGTTTGTGGCTTTCTTAAATGTGGTTGTGCTCGTAGAAGTGACTATAAAAATGACACACTTTTACTCAATGGATCTGCTGTCTTCTGCAGGAAACTTGAGTCAGATATGTTTCATTTACTGACAATAATAATACCTTGTTTTTGCATTTTCTACTCTGCCAGCAGTGTAGAAATTATACAGCCCTGGGAAAAGTAGCCAGCTCTCCTCTGCTTCACGCACCATCGACAGTGCTGGTAATTACTTTTAATCACCGGGTTTTGATTGCCTGTGCAAAGTAGATTAGGCTGACTCTTATCTGTGGCTGGATCCCCTGAGCCGCTGGCTAAAAACCTGGGCCACTTTTTCTACTGATGCACAGGTCCCTCCACTGCAGCTGGAAACATCACCCTTCATCTTCTCACTGCCTGCCCTGCTCGAGCAGGGATTGCTGTGATGGTGACCATGCCACATGCACACAGCCTTGGAACAGGCAGATGTCCCCACACGAGAGGATGAATGACACCCTGGAACCAGTGATGAGGCTGCCTTGATGCTGCAGCCCTCCAGCTGTGTGAGAAGATGCCATGCTTGAGAGCTTGGGTACATTTTTGCCCAGGGAAGTTGTGGATGCCCCATCCCTGGAAGTGCTGAAGGCCAGGTTGGATGAGGTTTTGAGCAATCTGGTCTAATGGGAGGTGTCCTTGTCTATGCGGGGAGGTTGAAACTAGATGATCATTAAGGTCTCTTCCAACCCAAGCCATTCTATGATTCTATACATGCTCCTGGCTTACCCTGGCTGCAAAATAAAATGCATGCCTGTGAACCATTGGGACAGCCAGATGGTAGATTACCTAAGTGGCAAATGCTGGGGTAAGATGAGTCCCTGGCCAACAACAACTACACAAAATTATGATCAGTCTCATTTATAATGATCTGTGCAACAATATGAGCAAGTAACTGGCACTAATTGGGGCTGGTTAACTTCCCTGAGCCACAACATCCCTCCTGCTGACAGTCTTGCCACCACCTCCCCAGCCATGAGCATTCTGCCTCATCTGCCATGCATTCAGCTATTTTTAGGAGGACCTAACCAACATATGAACACTGCTAGAGCATTTCAACTGGTCCTGGGTAATTTTGTTTAAAATGCCAAAGCAATTAAAAATTAAAGTATCCTTTCAAACAGTTTCCAGATTACATGATCTTCAAGATGAAAATGAAAGCCCTGCTATCACCCAACAAACCAACTGTTTGCAGCACTGGAAATGAGCTTCCTGAAAGCAGATGAGAGCTTTCAAGTCAGTTTCTTGTTCACTGCAAGAGATGGCAAAGCTACAATTTCCTCACATCTTCCAGTTAAACCCAAGCAGGAAGCTCCCAATCTGATGGCCTGAGTCACAGGAAGGGAAGTTCTGCAAAAAAAATTTGCATTTGTCACAAGAAAATGTGTTCTGTATGTTGCATTTTGCACAGAGAACATGTCAGTCTGACTCTGCAAAGCTGAACATCAGTATTCACCCCATGAGGTCAAGGAATTATATCAACGTTTGCCAAATAACTTTGCCAATTGTAAACATTTTTACAACTTTTATGTAAAGTGTATGTATGTTTTGTGGACTCACTCTCAGGGTCTGTGATCAATTACTAAATTAAGATCCTCTAAAATCATTCAATCTATATTTGAATTTTCCCTTTCTGGTGATTTCATGCAGTGTTTGACATTAAAACCAGCTGTCTTAGGTAGCTAGCTCCACTTGTCCCTAATATTTCATTATGACAAATAGAATGGATTTCCATCACTTATCATGAGATCAACACTGAAGCCAAGCAAGTGTTAGCTTATTTATTGTCAGCCAGGGGATGGATGGTCTTAAGTGCCTCCTGTAACAGGGATGATTCCTTAACAAAGACTCTACTGACAGAATGAAATGTCCTTCTTCAGTTTTTTGTTCATCAGTTCACCAAGTTTTGTCGATGACACAATGTGGTCACATGCAAAACTAGTTTAGTCTGGCTGATCCAAACAGAGCATTAAAATAATAACATTTTTTTAATTATTTTCTGCACTTGTGAGCGCTTGTGTGATTTTTCTCCCTTTCTCTGAAAGCTCTGTGGTTGTGTGGTCCTTCCTCCCACTCACTGCCTAGCATCTACAACACCATCATGGTTCATCATCTTTTATCCACTGTTTGTGGGGAGAAGGGGGGCTGAGAGGGGCATTCACACATGGAAACACTGCTTGGCCTGAGACCCCAAGGCCAGGCTAGTTGGGCAGAGCTGAGGCTGCCTGCTGGGCCCCTCTCCACCTCTCCTCCCCCAGCTCCCAGATGTACCAGCACAAGCTCTTGAAATGGCCACAGCATTGCAGCCTCGTACTACCAGATTTTAGCCAAACTTGGCAAAGAAAAGACTTCTCTTAAAAAGGGCTCCCCCAGTATCTGCTACAACAGTGTGCAGGCAGTCAGGCCTCTCCTGCCAGGGGAGTTTGCATCAGCACTGCTGCCACCATCACCCCAATAAGCCCTGACCTGGTGTTGTTTGTACTTCTCAGTCACCTTTATTTGTTTAAGAGGCCAGACAAGGCAAACACTTCTGATGCCTTGTTTATTCTGCGGCTTTCACTGGAGCATATTAAACTCATCATTACTTCATATAAGCTGGAGATAGGCTTTTTTTTGCTGGCAAGTGTTGACAGTAAGTAACAGACACTTTGCCACAAGGTAACGTGTTTATATACTGGTGCGAATGCCTGGTGGATTTTATCCCTGTAAAACTATCACAGATAAAGAAGCTACTATCAGATAAGTGACTATAATAAATGGCTGCAATTAGTGCTCTGCTGATGAGACTACTCGGTGGTCTTTCTGCTCTGTTTTGGACAAACCCCAGGCTCAGCTTGCTTAGTGTAAGTGGAGACAAGAACCATTTAAAATAACATCAGCCTCTCCTAATTTCTGGGGGCATTTTACCAAAATACCCCTGTTAACTGAATTGAAATCTCCCTGTATTTATCTTCAAAGGATATACAAATGGGAAAATTAAATCAGACATAAAGGTGTCATTCTGCACACTCACTCCCCTCTACGCACACACACACACACACTGGCCACTTGCAAGTATCCCTCATTTTTAAGACTTTAGGTTTAAATGTGGCTTTTGGTCCCAGCTGGCACTAGCACTCATCAGGCTTTCTTTCAGCAGTCACTGGACACAGCAGTAAGAGTCATGGATTTGAGGAAGTGCTGGTATGAGTCGAAGGTGCATGCACCCTGCAGCCCCCAGCAGCACATCTTCTCAAGTCCCCAGTGGGAGCAGTGCCTTGCCCCTTGCTCTGACTGCTCCCTGGAGCTTTCAGAACCGGTATGGGTGCTGCAGCCAGGGCAGGGACACAGGGGAGCAAACCTGAGGTTGTCAGAGACAGTGGTGGGTGCCACTTCGCCCAGGCCAACACTCCTGGGGAGAGCTGCTGTCTGCTCTCAGCCTTGTGTCAGATATTGGTAGCAGTCTGGAGGGCCTGATACATCTTTGCTTCTCTGCTTATATTATCTATTTGTTTATATTCATACAGTACTTAAGGCCTCTCTGAAGTAAATGGATTTACTTCCATCAAAAGGTATATTTCCAGGTGAAATCCTTTCCACTGAACAACCAAAGCTCACTCCAAAACACCTACCCATCATGTACAAGATCCCAGCCTCTCTCATCTTTGCTGTCAAGAGAACTGGAGGTGCCAACCTGCCTATGGGCTGCCCAGAGCCAAGCCCCACCAGAGCAGAGCTCCATGTCTTCCTGGTACTCTACCAGCAAAAAAAAAAAAAATCACATCCAAGCCACATTTGAGGGCTGTAGCAGCAAGAAGAGGCTGTTGTGTCAGCTGCAGTCTAATTCTGTTTCTCTTTATTATCAGACCTTGTTTGCAAAGTAAGCTCATGTTGCTTCATGAAGTTATCTTATAGACACTCTTTTAAAGGCATCTTTGTTGAGATCCAGACAGATCTCATTACAGACAGGACTCAGAAATGAGAGCCTATAATTTAGGCACTTTTGCTGAAAATGTCTTTAAAAGATGTTTATATCCCTGCACAGTCTACTCACTTGTAGAATGGCATGTATTTAGAATGTACTGCTTTTACATATAAGTATTTTATTAATACTTATATTAATATAAGTAAAAAATAGAAATATATTATATTAATAGTATTAATAATAATATTATTAGTAATATAAGATTATATTAATAATATATAATATATTATATTTATATATAAAATATGTGTATATAAAATATATTAATATTTTTATTAAGGTTTGGACTTGATGATCTCTGAGGTCCCTTCCAACCCGGCTAATTCTATGATTCTATGATTTGTCTGTAGACATATGTACATTCTGAAATACATATATATGTGTGTATACCCACATGAATGTTCTGAAAGAGATTTCCAACATACTTTTACTTTATAATAATGACAATAACAAAACTCATAATTATTGGTTATAAAGAATAGGTTGTAATCCTTCTGAGTTATTTTTCATCTGTAACTATGCATTCTGTTAAAATGGCACCATCTGGAACAGCTGAAGATGTCTCCTGATCTGTGTTCTACCCTCTCCTGAACAGTGGTGACTTTCTCAGAGCCAGTTGGAAGAAAAGCATGCTCCTACTGGGGTATATGCTTCTATGTCATTTAATATTTCCTAATAATAGTTTCAGGGGAAATGTCACTGAATGGTAGAGGAAGCCCCACACTCATGCTCCACCCCAGAAATTAGGTGCTTGTAAGCAGCAAGATTTATTGTGGTTCTTCGTATTCCCATTGCCAGAATATCTCATAAACTCAGAAAAGTTATGCATGCATCAGTGTGTTTACCTTTACAAGAGCTGAGACCTGATTTATGCAACTTCTGAAAAATAGGATAATACTTTTTGTTGAGAAAACCAGATTAAAGGAAGACTGTCAAGACACAGTATAATAAGTTACTCCAGTGCAAATACTACTTTAAGACTACAAAAAGTATATGTGGGGTTTTGCATCAGAAAGGTACTAATAACTATTTCAGTGTAACTACACTCATAAGAAATTCTTTAGGGAAAGCAGAGTCTTAGAGCAGAGCAAGTAATTTTCCCCCAGTAATTTGTCCATATCAGTCACCATTTGTCTTTTTTGCATTTGTGAATGACTTGTGCACACCAGATAGAAATCTTCTCTGCATTAACTATTTACAATGATTTACAAATTTCATTAAGTGCCCCTTGACCTGCTGAGTATTTGCAGGCCATTGCGTTGTGCAACTTCAGTCAGTGGCAGATTGCGTTGCTTTTGGTCAGCAAAGGATACAATTAGCCAGAACACTAGAAAGCACAAACATTAAATTCTAGTTCCTCTGCCAGGAATTCACATGTATCCCAGTTTACAACCAATGGTTTTAGTGTTCACCACATCTGTGCAGAGGAACTCGTAAATTCAAAAAGCAAACCAGTGGGGCAAATAAGTAAGAAAAATCAACTAATTTCCCCCCAGCCTCATCTGGAGGTGGATTGCACACCAATACACATGGAAAGTTAATAGACCCATAGATTTCATGGTATCAATTTCAGTTGTGATAAACAAGCAACAAATACTTACATGAGACCTCAAATCTGTTCATCCATAGCATCAATTCTCATGTAATGTACACAGTGGTATTACCAGTCTGCAGGTACTTTAAATAGATCATTCCAAGTGAAGTGATCAGCTGAATTTGAAGTGAACTTTTGGAGACTAGAGTATGGGATCCATTAATGAATAATATACTGAAGGAAGGGAAGCAAAGTTCCCTTATAAGCAAAGACACAGGTAGCAACCCATGCTAAATGAACACTTCATACAAAATACCTTGAGGCAGCCTTGTCTGTTGTGTGTCTCTGTGGACTACTGTTAAGGTTATGAGTTCACAATAGGAGTCTGATATATGCATGGGCTATGCAGAGCCCTCCCATCTCCATGAAGAGAGAAGATGACTTCCATGGCCAGAAGAAGGCATCACTCTCAGATGAGATCAGGGCAAGGTTTACCTGAACTCTTTGTGCCTTGCAGCATCTTCCTCAGCCACAAAAAGGAAATGGTTTCACTTAATCATGGAAGTGCCTCCTGTTTTCTGCTCGGTATTGCTATGGGCTTTAATAATCCCCAGAGTTCCATAGTAGTAATCAGGTATACAAATTTTTGCCAAACCATCTGAAAGTATTGGCAAACTGGCTATTTGTATGAAATGAAGTGGGACAGACATGAAAGGTATCAAGGTGGTTGGAGAAGAGTGCTTTTTAAATAATAGAATGAAAAAGCTTTATTTTTCACATTTTGTTTCGCTGTTACGGTCACCCTCCTGTTTTTTTATCTGTTACATAAGTATTTCTGAGCTAGCTTTCTGCAAAACCATGTTTTAGTAAATTTAACTGCTATTAAATACAGCTCCAGAAATTAAAATAGCTGTTGCATTCCTCCAAAATACCTCCTTAAATCACAGTTCAGGAAAACATCATTCACCTTAATGGAGAACCACTGTAATGGAGCAAGAAGTAACTTGGAAGCTGGAGCAGCAAAGACAGGAAGACATGTTTCAAGTTCCCCCTCGTATTTTCTTAGGAAGCAAAGCTATCTTTACAGAAGTAACTCACACAGTTCCAGCCAGGTCCACATAGTTTTAGACCAGACTTAGTTCAACCTCTCCTCACTTTTATTCCTTTTGATATATACAATAAAAGCCCTAGGACAAAGTGTTTGGCAAAGGGGCATACATATATCTTAAGACACATAGAGAATTATATTAATGTTGGTAGCTGGATTAATTTCTTCTTACGGGGGCTGAGAAAGGGTCCCTGCACTCATATCTATTTCCTAGAGTTTATAGGTCTTCACTGCAAGTTACTGCAGCCTGGTTTGAACACTGGACTAACTCACAATACATCACAAAATGTAATGATATATCCCATTGCAGCAGTACAATAGCAGCACTGTTTAATAGCTTGCCATACTTTCAGGATTTAAAAAATGTTGGCCAGAGAGGTGAAAGAGAGGAGTCCTTCCCATTCATAAGCTAGGAATGGGATGTGAAGTGCCCGTTTCTCAGGACCAGCCTGGGTTTTTCTGTTTTGTTGATTGTCAGTCTGGTTTTATACCAGGAAGTGTTTAAAGTCAGTCAAATGTCCAAAAAGATTGCAAATGTGCTGTCTTTAAAATGTCTGTGATATTTATTTATGCCCCAGAAACTTCTGATATCAAAAGAAAAAAAAAAAAAAAAAGGAAGAAAAGAAAAAGGGAAGGAAAAAAAAAGGAAGGAAAAAAAAAAGTAAAAAAACAAAAAAGCATGAAGTCTGGCTTTAGCAGTCTGGTCCTTGGTGGCTGATTTATTAGCTTTCCTGTTTTCATCAACACATTCAAGTTGCCAAAACTCATCCTGCTAAGCCTAATGTGTCTGTCATTCCTCTCCACCTCAGTACCTTCTGCAGCAGCAAGAAACAGATCTGTGATCAACAGCTGCAATGCCTCCCCAGGAGCATCCTCCAGTTAAAAAAAAAAAAAAAAAA